>JAAVUC010000089.1:0-459765 GCA_014898925.1 Fusarium nelsonii | reverse complement strand
CCACATGCCCCTACTTATGCCCTCTACCATAGTACATCGCAAAGGAGATTTTTCCTCAGTAAGGTTCGGACTATGATTTTTAACTGACCAAGGAAATTCAGCCCTAGAACAGTATGCCTCTTGGAAATGTAAAGTTCAGCCTCCAGTTAAGTCTAGATCTCTAACGCCACTGTGGCTTGTCAGCTCTGGGCACAAGATAAAGTCAAAAAGCCACAGTCCCAACTCTATGCCATACTCACGTCAGACTAGAGCCAAAATGTCCTGGTTCTTGACGCCGCTTATACTCACAGCAACTAAACATGTCGTAGACGTGACATCTCAACGGATGTACCCCACCTAGGATCCAGTGCCATTGATGGCAGCACGCTTACAAAATGGTGTCTTAACTTTGTAGTGGCTGAGAAGCTTACTTTATGTCACTCTCCGCAGATTGACGGGGTTAAACAGGCCGTGATTGTCATTCAGCTCCGGACAGGCTGTACAAGGCTTAGTTCCCGTTATGTTCAGCATGGCGCATATGATCCAGACCAGGTTTCCTTTCAGCCCCAGAGAATACAGTTTGCCCCATGGCCGTTATCAAAGACGACCCCCTCGCTTCAATTCCCCTACCTCTCGCCGTTCTACTAATACTGACAATAATTCGAATCTCTGAAGCTTTTCTTCGCAGACCCTTTCTACAGTTCCGACATTTCCACAGTTTCGCTTACTGGTTAGGTAATCAGGAGTATCTCATGACAAGAGGCACTGTGGCTATGATATCGAAACGGTTCCTGGTCTTGGCTTCAATTCTTGTGGGATGTTGTGCTCAGACGTTTTCAGAGTCCCATCATGGAGAACCAACCGATGCCCCGTCCTCGACAATGGAGGATGGAATGCCTAGCAGTACTACGACTACGGGACATGCCACACATACCATCAACGTGGGGGCTGTTAGTTGAGACTCACCTTACTCTCTCAAGCAGCACTGACATATATGATAGGCGGGGCATAAGTTTACTCCCAACGATATCAAGGCAGATGTTGGCGATATAATCGAATACCGTTTCTATCCAGACGCACACTGGGTAATCCGAGGAGACTTCGATAATCCATGTATCCCATATGAGTATGTGGATACAAACAGGAGAGGCTTCTCAAGTGGTCCTGAGCCGGTTAAAGCTATCACCGACGATGTAAGTGTACAGGAGCATTTAAATAAGCCTGACTAGAATGACTAACACCTCTAGGCGCCCCGCTATCGTGTAAGAGTAAATAACACTGAGCCCATCTTCTTTTATTGCGGCGCTTCTGGATCTTGTGACAGGTATCATATGATGGGCGTTGTGAATCCGGTAAATCTGCCTAAGAATTCTTCTACGTCGGACGTTCTGACAATAGTGACAGTCAAAGAATAAAACTTTGAAAGGATGGCTTAAAAATGCAGAAGATGTGGATTACCAATTAAGGCCCGGCGATCCCTGGCCAAAGGAAGAGGGCTTCAAAACCTCAACCACGTCTGCAGTCCCTGAACCGACCACATCTACAACTCCGAACGAAAGCAGCAGTTCCTCTCATGGCAGCGGAGGGACAACTGGTTCAGATAATGGCCTCAGCGGTAGTGCGATTGCTGGAATAGTGGTTGGCAGTGTGGCTGTTCTTGGTATCATCATTGGAGGAATCTATCTGTGCGGTAGACGTTGTGGCTTCAACGATGCATATCACAAAGCGTTCGGCAACCACGCCATACATGGTGGTCTGGGTGGAACGACGCCTGTTGCTGAGGTCGAGGTCGGGTCACCAAACAGTACAGTGCCAGGGTATTGGGTGTACAAACCCACAAGTCCAATCGTCAGCACCACCGGTCAAAGTCATCACACAAGCCCGCCGCTATCGCCTTTATATGATTTCCCCCAGGATGTTGGAGCGATGACGATGCAAACCCCAGGCGATATGAACACACATTAGTAAGATATACCTCGTCGTTACAACTCAGATATGGCGATTAATGACAAATGTTTCTAGCGTCCCTAGTCCTAGTGACCTCACACCTCGCCCTCCGCCTCCTCCGCCCAAAGAGGTGCCGTTCGGAGTCGCTGAACTACCCAGTCACAGACTGCAAGAACCACCAGTTGAACTACCATACACATCAAGTCCAATGAACCAGGTTTGAGCATTCTTTAATTCTTTCATTACGAATAGGTATGGGATAAGGGTTTGTTTAGCATTTGGAGTTGATCTTTGTGACAGTTGATTTCGGGAATCACGTTATTGCTCAAGTACCTCTGCTTTTCCACGATCCAGGCTTTAAAAAACCAACAAACCCGGCTATGTTTGAAAATGCAATTCTGACTCGCCGGATTAGCGCAACAAGCATCTACTTTTGCCGGATTCGATTGTCAATATTGCACCAGTTTAGGTCATTGAACTTCGGATGATACAGGAGCCGGAGTTGGAGATTGCAAAAAATGTAAAAATGAACAGTCATCAGCTGATGAACTCGTTGTGCCTCGACACGGGATCGAACCGTGGACCTTGTCATTACTAGTGACACGCTCTACCACTGAGCCATCGAGGCGACGTTATTGGATGAGAATTTTGCTTTTCTCAGAGTATATGTACGCTAGTCTGGAAGAATCACCTCACTTGCGATCATTGTCAAATCTGGAGTAGTATATCTAAGACAAGGAATTGATAGGGCTAGTCGTATATGACTAGAAGGGCCGATACAAGACGGTCTGTCCAAGGAAAGGCGACGATGTCCAACAGCATGTAAGCATCCCCGCTTAGCTTCTGTAACGTCCAAGTAACGTGGGCAATGCGGGGATTTGTCCTTCTCTACGTACGTACGCCTGCCGGTCGAGCCGAATCATCATCAAATAATGACATAGTTACTCTACTTTGGGAATTGATTACCATCGATCTCACGTTCAATTACCGATTTCAGCAAAACCCTCTCCATAAATCTTGTTTGCGGGGTTCCGGGATTAACAAGATTTAAACATGTCCCAATTACTGATTCTTGTAACAAGAGGTTAAATACATTCGTTCAGGTAGCTGCTTGCCCTTGTCCTTGGTCTTCCTCATTCACCTCACTGTGGACCTTGTGCAACTTCACTTTACCTTTACAAAATTGTTGCTATAAATATACAGTAATGAAAACTACACATTATCAAAGGTAGAGCAGAAATAATAAACCGGCACGATGATTACTACAGTATGTAAAGAAAGCTTCTCGCACGGACACTCATGTGACATTCATACTAACCCTTCTTTAACAGTATAGAAGATACATTGTCTTTACACTCCTTTACTCTTTTACAGTACTAGTTTCTGGTGCCACATGCCAGAAGAGTATTCAATCATGTTATCAAGGCCACAGCAACTCCAGCCAATCAGTCAAACATATCTACGAGACCTCCTTTCCAGGCGTGACATGGGACGAGGAGAATTGGCTTCTCCGCACGACAAATCTCGATCAGGGCCATTATCAGGCTCGCGGCTCAGTGGCCAATGGCTATCTGGGCATCAACGTTGCCGCTGTTGGCCCATTCTTTGAGCTTGACGCCACAGAGAATGGGGGAGTGATCAATGGCTGGCCACTATTTTCGAGGCGACAGACCTTTGCCACTATCGCTGGCTTCTACGATGCACAGCCCAGAACAAACGGAACGAACTTCCCATGGCTCTTGCAATATGGCTATGAGAGCGTCATCAGCGGAGTGCCTCACTGGAGTGGTCTGATTCTGGACCTAGGAGATGACGTTTACCTCGACGCAACGGTAGACAACCGAACTATCCATAACTTCACGTCTACATACAACTTCCAAGCCGGAGTCTTGGAGTGGTCATACAAATGGGAGCCTAAAGGCCAAAATGGTTCCTATCATATCAACTACCGCCTCTTTGCCAACAAACTCCACGTCAATCAGGCCATCGTGGATATGACAATTATTCCATCCGCCGACTCGAATGCAACAGTTGTGAACGTTATTGACGGATACTCGGCAGTGCGCTCAGACTTTGTCGAATCGGGTGAAGATGATGATGGCACTATTTTCTCAGCTGTGCGACCTGTTGGCATTTCCAATGTGACCGCCTACATCTTTGCACACGTGAACGGGTCCAAGTCTTTGGATTTCTCGCGCCGCAAACTGGTCAATGGAAAACCCTACATGCACACCAACGACTCGTCCATTGCACAAGCGATCCCTGTCAAGTTCTCAGCTGGACAAGCTGTCCGCATCACCAAGTACGTTGGAGCTGCTTCTTCTGATGCTTTCGAGGATCCCGAAAAGACGGCAAAGAATGCTTCACGCACGGCGATGGAAAATGGCTACCAAAAGTCTCTTGTGGCACATACCAACGAATGGAAAAGTGTTATGCCGAGAGACTCTGTGGATAGCTACGCTTTCCCCGAGAATAAGACACTACCCAACAACGAGTACATAATTGATTCTGCCATTATTGCCGTTGTAAATACCTATTATTTGTTGCAGAACACCGTTGGCAAGAACGCAATCAAGGAAGTCTCGGGAGCGCCTGTCAACGTCGATAGCATCTCCGTCGGTGGTCTTACATCCGACTCATATGCCGGGTTGATTTTCTGGGATGCAGATCTCTTCATGCAGCCAGGGCTTACGACTTCACATCCAGAAGCCGCCCAGCGTATAACAAACTACCGCGTGGCGAAATATGATCAGGCCAAGGCGAACATCAATACTTCTTTCACGGGTTCCCAGAATGACACCTACTTCTCTCCATCGGCAGCTGTGTATCCGTGGACTAGTGGGCGCTTCGGCAATTGCACTGCAACCGGCCCTTGTTGGGATTACGAGTACCATTTGAACGGAGATATCGGAATATCCATGGTGAATCAATGGGTGACAACTGGAGACAACGATTACTTTAACGAGACGTTGTTACCGATTTATGATTCAATGGCGACTCTTTTCACTGACCTGCTCCAACCCAATGGATCATCCTGGACGATCACCAACATGACTGATCCCGTAGGTTACATAGATCCGACTGTTCTTCCTTTACAGATACTGACACGTCGAATTTAGGATGAGTATGCTAATCATATCGACGCCGGCGGCTTCACTATGGCACTCGCATCGGAAACATTAACCCAGGCTAATGATATCCGCCGACGCTTCGGAATGTCATACAATAAGACACAGGACGAAATAACATCCGACGTGCTTTTTATTCGAGAGAACGGCATAACATTGGAGTTTACGACCATGAACGGCAGTGCACTTGTAAAGCAGGCTGATGTGGTACTGATGAGCTTTCCTCTGGGTTACAATGACAACTACACCGACCAAGAGGGTCTCAACGATTTAGACTATGTAAGTTCGCCAGGGATCTTTCTCGTCTCCCAGAAAAATGCTAATTTGGCTATCCCCGAACAGTATGCGAACAAACAATCCCCAGATGGACCTGCCATGACTTGGGCAATCTACTCTATTGTAGCGGACGAGCTTTCGCCCTCGGGATGCTCATCATATACCTATGCCCAATATTCTTACAAGCCCTACACCCGTGCACCCTTCTACCAGCTTTCTGAACAATTGATCGACAACGCGACTCTCAACGGCGGCACCCATCCTGCGTTCCCCTTCCTTACTGGGCATGGAGGTGCAAACCAAGTGACCATCTTTGGCTACCTTGGCCTGAGACTTGTTCCTGATGATGGTCTTCATGTAAATCCAAATTTGCCACCCCAAATACCGTACTTGAAGTACCGCACCTTTTACTGGCATGGCTGGCCCATTTCAGCTTGGTCGAATTATACGCATACCACCATTTCTCGACACCCAACGACGAAGCATCTTGATGTTGCGGATTCTCGTTATGCGAACAGAAGTATCACAATTCACGAAGGGCCACAAGGGAGCTCTACGCTCCATAAGCTGTCCTTTAACTCTTCTGTCGTCATCCGAAACAGGCAAATAGGCAGTATCAACACTGTCCGTGGCAATCTCGCTCAGTGCAGACCGGTACAATCCTCCAAATCGTATGAGCCGGGACAGTTCCCTCTAGCAGTTGTAGACGGCGCTACTTCAACTAAGTGGCAGCCCTCGAAAGCTGCAGATGTCAACTACGTAACAGTTTCTCTGGCTGAGAAAGACGTTGGATCCATGGTCGCAGGATTCTACTTTGACTGGGCTCAAAACCCTCCGGTCAACGTCACTGTCCTTTTCCACAACAAAACAATTGACGACGCTAGTAAAGTCTATGATAAGTCTGATGAAGAATCGGGAGTGGACGTTGTCCTTTCAATCACAGGAGTCAAGAAGTCGGATCCATACAACGCCAAGACTGACAATCTAGACGCTGTTGTTATGCCTACAGGAAACACCACGAACGTCACTCTCCCAAATAGTGTACCTTTATCTAGATACGCTACGTTAATTGTTGTGGGAAATCAGGCTTTAGACATGGCCGACATCAAAGCCCAGAACGGAACCGGTGCTACAGTTGCTGAGTGGGCAATCCTGCAAAAGGAGGATTAATGTGTAAGGGATAAGACAATGGTTAGGCCAGAGGCTAGACAG
This sequence comes from Fusarium nelsonii, assembly GCA_014898925.1. NCBI lineage: Eukaryota > Fungi > Ascomycota > Sordariomycetes > Hypocreales > Nectriaceae > Fusarium > Fusarium nelsonii. The sequence goes on along the minus strand of JAAVUC010000089.1, from coordinate 453,223 downwards.
TTGCTAGTAGTAACACATCTCAATTTTAGTGTTGATCCATCAGCCAGCGGCACAAACACCTCCTACCTTGTTGATTTGCTTCCAGGTTTTAGTTATAGGCCAAGTTTCGGGATTAGTATGCCTGTGACGCTGGGATCTCTTTCTGTATTGTAATCTGTATGTACAGCAACTTCTAGCGTAACTGGACCTTGAACGCTTCGATGTTCTTCCCATGCACCTCCACGGCAGCACCCTTGGTTGACCACGTCGCAAGTTCGACATCAATTGACTCATGAGGAAGCAATGTGAAGTAATTATCTGACCAAGTCAATGGAGCCACATCGTTGCCGTTCTTATCTACAAGATTAAGTTGAACAAATACCGCAGGGATTGAAGCCGTGTTCTTGACCCGGAGTTTCCATTCGCTTGAAGTCTCGACCTTGGAGGCTGTCATAGTGATGGTGGCTCGATCCATGTTGCTCAATGCGGTAAAATTAGCTGATTGTTTGACGTCGGTATAGTACCATGTGCTGGAGGCCCAGTCTACCACATCATTTTGTTTAGAGAGCCAATAGGCGTTTCGGCTGACTACTGTGTCAGTATCGTTATCAACTAGGGACAGGCGAAGAATTGCAACATCCTGAATCTTTCTGATGGCGCTGCCGATATCTCCAACCTTTCGCGATCTGTTGGGTTCAGCGTTGAAAGAAATAGTTTGTCGAAAGATGCGTTGTCCTTTTAGGTCTACCAAGTCAATGTGGACCGATCGGGGACCGGATTGTTTGAGGGAATGGTTAATCGCCCAGACAAAGTTGTTAAAGTAGTCGAAGGCTATGTGTTCGACTCGATTGGCGATCTTGGTACCAAAATATGATCCCCCTGGATGAAGGTAATAGTCAAATTGGTTCCAATGGAGGCTCGGCCAGGCGTTATTCAGCATCCAGTAAATTAGACCTGTAGCCGGCCGTGAAGCACTCCATTGACTTCGCCAGCCTTCAAACTCAGAGCGAGTTGCTTCGTAGTCCATCATTTGGGCACTCATGAGATAGTCGTCCAAGGATTTTGGCTTGCCGTAGCGCGTGAATAGTGCCTTATTGTAGATCGACCGATCGTGAAATTGAGAGGTGTTCTGTGACATATGATAGAGGCCTTTGCCCGGTTTTCTCCACAAGTCTTGCATGTCCTCGTTTGTCAGGAATCTGACCAGACTTCCTTTGGTGGGCGTTCCAACACCTGCGCCTAGCTCGGATCCAAATCCGAAAGATGATCCAAATCTCTTGGCTGTTGGCTCTCTGTCAAACCAATATACAGGAGGAACCCAATCATAAGGCCCCTCCATTTTCATTCCAGATGGACCAACAAGCTTTGGATAGCCACGCTTCGCAGCTGAAGATATGATAGGAACTTGCCAACCAGCATCATTCAAAGCATCGACGTAGATCTTTGTAGCTCGGTCATCAGGCCAGTAGTCGCTCCCGACTAGGAACGCGATAACACTTGGATGTGTCTGCATCATGGCCGCTTCATGCCTCATTGAAGCGTTGACAGTTGCGTAATCAGCATCGTACCATTTTGGAGGAGGGTCCAAGGCCAGGTCGTGGTTGTACGGCCAACTTTCCCATCGATCGCAACACTCCCAGCCAGCCATTAACATAACTCCGAGTCTGTCGGCGATATCGTACAGTTCAGGCTGCTCCATCTTCCCTTCGAGTCGTATCGTATTCATGCCCATGTCCAGGACATATCGTGCTATATGCTCAAAACGTTGCGGATCCCAGCGCAGGAACATGTCGGATGTATAACCGCCCCCACTAATTTGAAGTGGAATACCATTGACTCGAAATAGGGTGTCGTTATGTGCATTTAGCTCGGAGGTGACGGTGCGAATGCCAAACTTGGTGATAGGACTCGTGTCTGAAGTCGCGCCTTTGACGGAGTATGTTAGCTGGGCTGAGTACAAAGGCTGCCCGCCCCAACCTGCTGGCCACCAAATATCGGGATTCTGAACTTTTGTAGAGAGTTCGATCGTGGATGATTCCCCCGGTGCGAGACGGAAGTTCTTAGTAATCGCCTTGAGGTGTTTGCCTTTGGGAGTATTGATCTTGGCTGTAGCGACAAAGTCGATTGGTTTCTTGTTCAGGTTCCGGGCCTGAACTCTCACGGTAATGACTACTTCACGGTTCTTGATGTACTCAATAGGTGTATCCATGTTGACAATTACGCTCAAAGGACCCATAACCACATCGCCTGTTTGCTTGATAGTGATATCTCTCCATACTCCTGTACCATTATCTGGTGGATAAGGATTCCAGTCGACGAATCCGACGGCAAAGTCATGCTGATAGTCCGTAGGGTAGACCTTGACCACCAGTGCATTTTCCTCACGGGCAAGAGGTGTGATATCGTACGTATGACCGCCATAAGAACCAGACTGCGTGATGTTATTGGCGATCTGCTTGCCATTGAAAAACAAGTCTGCAGCGGGCGTGATTCCGTTGGTTTGCAGAAAGTAATGGCGTTTTTCGTCAATTGCCAAGCTGAACTTGTTCCTATACAGCCATGGACCATCGAATAAGCTCTGATCAAACTTTGCAAGATTGTCAGAGTACCAGAGACCATTGGGACCATTCAACTTGAATGTGCCTTCAGCCAGAAGACATGCCATCAGCGTACACCTAGATACTGGAGCATGATGCCAAGACGAGGTATCGACCTTTGGCAAAGAAAGTGATGCAGGGTCGTCGGAAGCCTTTTGAATCTGCTGGAAATCCCAGTTGGCGATCGCATCCTGTTGGCCAACGATAGTGGCAAGTGGTTTGTGGCTAATTCCGGCAGCTGCCGTAGCAAAGAGAAGAAAAAAGATGTTGATCATCATTTGGCGACCATCTGGATCCCCCGAGCGACTAAACGAGTGCACAAATGATGAATGTAGGAAGGCCTCTTCTTCATAATGCGGGGAAGTTGCTCTTGAATCTAAATTCCAGTTCTAGATAAGTCATATGCATGTCACGTTACCATATGATGGACGTGCTACGTTACGCCACATGCAATCCCATGCACATATGTGGGTTCACCAGTTTGTGACTCCGGAAAGGACGATTCATTCTACTTTTGTGACCATATAAACAGAGAGCCTCCTCCCAGCTGTGTGACAAGGTAAATGCCAAGACGCTAAATTTAAGCATGATCAGAGCATTCTACTTTATTTAGAACGAGCAGGCTACCCAGTCGGGTGTTTCTGCATCACCCACCTATTTCCCATACTGGACATCATACGACTAATCCCAGCTTCTGAGTACCACTTCGATGTATCTCGACTGAACAAGAAAGTCCTTCTCTGACGCCTATATGCACTTCATATACCTCTGGATCGATATCATGTCAATGACCCGATGCCGCACTCACCACACGCGGGTGTTGCCAGGCCGTTCGCTCAACGACGAACCGACGACCTAGCATTTAAGACTTATCCCTATTCCAAGGCGCTAATGCCTGTTTCCGAAAACTATACCTAGAGCCAAATGCGTGCGATCCTATCGGTCTCACAAATGACAGGCTGATAGAGGCGAGGTGAATGATGCAGGAATGTGACGCCTCCTCACACAGCGCGGGGTAGAATTCCAAGCAGACAGAGATCTGTAGAACTCTAGGAGATATTGAACTGGTGGATGCATCTTTCACGACGCAAGAGGAAATACCTCAGTTTTTCAATTGACTATCAGCCGTTGAACCAAGGCATGTGAACAAACGCCCTCCATGTCTCTTCAATTTTACATTCCGAACCGTACGTTCAACTTATTATCATTCGTGTTCCCGTTTGTACGACCTCAGTATATTCAGTGTTGGCCTTCGAAAACACTCCCCAACCACTGAAATTCCAATGTCAGCTTACAATCTCATAGGATGAGATGCATACAAGTCATACGTATAGTCAAAATTGTAGAATCTAATGCAGAATGTCCCTCCTTTACTTAATCGGCAGATATTGATATTGGTATAACGAATCCAGCACGAATGACTTGTCGTCTTGAGGGCTGGATGTGGCAGGTTGCATAGATCATCGTCAAACCAGAAGGGAGGCATAAATCATGAGCGCCCTATTAGCCACGGAAATGGCTTGAACGTTTCCCTAGCTCCCATCACGCTGCATTCACCACCATGAGACATAACGGTATGTAATGTCTCTTGGGCAATCATCCTGGTTATTTGCTCACACAACTACGTTCCTGGTGAAGGCGCCCACAAAAGTATTATTGGATAGGTTCAGCTCGTCTCTTCCTGTCAATCCAAGCTAAACCAAAGCCCGCTCATGGCTGAGAAAATACCCCCAAACTAGTAATCTATGTTTCACTTCAGCTTGACAAAGGCAAGCCTCTTTCATAGCAAGATAAGACACGGGTCGAATGGCCCGTCAGCGCCCCTACTCCAGCATGCCGGAACGGGTGTGATATCTGCCCCGGCACGGTCAGAGAGCACAGTTGAATGAGCTATAAACTATAAAGATCGCGGTCTTTTCTTCGAGCATATAGTTTATCCCATCAGACTACGAACCTCATAACCACCAGCAATTTGCCTATAACAAAACTATTACCATTCTTCCCCGCCTCAAAATGCGCGTTCGTCACTCCCTTCAAGAGCTTGTTAGCCGATATGACGCCGGTGATAGAACGTTTCTGGAGAACCTCGTCAGGGCTTTCCGCGTGATCCAATCCCTCCCACCTGATCACCCTGATTCCTTCTTTGTCATCGCCGGTTACCATGGCGAGCCTTTTGTGGCGGAGGATTCCACCAACCCCGACTGGTGGGGCGGGTACTGTCAGCACCAGACTGTCCTCTTCCCAACCTGGCACAGAGCCTATCTCCATCGCCTCGAGGATGCCCTCCGTAACGCGGTGCCAGAGGCAACAGATCTGTCCCTGCCGTACTGGGACGAGTGTGCTTCTCATGGGACGGATGAGAACCCCATTCCCTGGTTTGTAACTGCTCGCGATCTACCCTTCGCAGTCGATGGCAAAACCGACAACCCATTGTTCTCGTATACACTGCAAAAGGCCCTCGCGGATGAGCATACCACTACCGACCCGAGACGCTACACCAAGCACGTCGGGTACCAGACGGTTCGCTACCCGCTCTCTGGACTGGTCGGAAACGAAAAGGACAGGATCAATACCAAGATCCACAACAGCAGGTTCACAAATGACGAGGATAACGCAAGGATCCTCAACCTTAATGTCAAAGAATGGTTGGACGGTACGGTCCAGATCACGGACGATGGCGACCCAGACACGGCACTTCCAGACACTTTCTCAGTCTACGCCCGTTATCAGATTTGTTTGGAGGCGCCCAACTACACTGTATTTTCCAACAAGGCGTCTATGGCGCAGTATATCAAGGAGCACGGTGGTGAGCCGCATTACGGAGTGGCCCTCGAGGAGCCACATAATGCAATTCATCTCTCTCTGGGTGGATTCTACCAAAAGGGTGTATACAATGCAGACCCTATCCTTGGTGCCAACGGTGATATGGGTGAGAACGAGACAGCTGGTTTTGATCCCGTATTTTATCTCCACCACGCCTTTGTCGACTACGCATTCTGGCAGTGGCAGCGTCGCCATGGATGTACGGCTGCTGGCAGCTTGACGGTTGAGGCAGGCAAGGACGGCACTACCAGTCTCGGCGACCCGGTCTTCAAGAAGGGCACAGCTCTCGACACGGATAGCCCACTAGAACCTTTTAAGCAGTCTAGTGGTAGATTCTACACGTCGAATGACGTCACTGACATCGAGAATCAACTAGGCTACAGCTATGCGCCTGGTTCACTCGATTTACTCAAACAGCCAAATGGGCACAAATCACCCACGGATTCTGTTGCTAAAATCGCACGGGTGTCCAACATCAGCCGCTCTGACTATTCTGGTTCCTTCGTCATCCGTACCGACGTCGAGCTGCCAGACGGTAAGACTGTCGAAGTTGGGCGTGACGCCGTACTGAGCAGGTGGTATGTTGATGGGTGCTCCAACTGCCAAGGCCACCTGCAGGAGAACTCATTCATTGCTATCGACAACAAAACAATGAGAAAGTTGACGGGTGATAATCGCTCAGAAAAGGATATCAAGTTCCATGTTCGCATTCAGTCTCGTCACGCTGATGGAGATCGTTTACATGCACCTCGACGACAGCCCGTGATTGAATTCCTGTAGATGCTTCGATCATAGGGGCGTCTTGAGCATGTTAAATTATCTTCTGTCACGAATATCCATACTCTCTTTATATGAGGAGCCACAGCTTTATTGGTTGCGGGATTTCTTTCAATTACTATCACAATAAGAAACGCAACCCGGTATCCGAATATGCATAAGGAGGATGAATGGTACAGGGAATGTCAATTCCTTCGTAATAGTTATCGTCTTATTTACCACTGCAGAGTACAGATTGCAAAACAATGAATAAACACCCTAGTCTTCTTCGCCAGGAGCCCAAGCCAGATATTTCATAGAATGTTCGAAGTGAAGATCAAACCCAACCTTTTTCAACCTTGATTTCATCACAAGTCCAACAGCACCTTCCTCATCTTGAATCCACTTTGCTCGACCCCATTCTTCATGGGATTCATCTACGCGGCGAAGTCTGCATTGACCAAAGTCTATCATGAAAACCTCATACGTGTCGGTCTTAGGAACGACGATGAAGTTGTCAGGTCGTACATCAGTATTGAGGATGTCGTTATCGCCTAGTATATGGACTATCCGAATAGCTTGGTCGACGATGCTTTGCCATGATGATCTGGGTGCTAGCTCAACCATGATTGATAGCGAGAAGCCTCGGAGGTACTGTAATAGAACGCCTTTCGGCTGGTAGAGCTCCTTCTGTTGTGGACTGAGCGACGTATCATATGGCGAGGCATCGAGGGTGACAGCGGCTAGGAATCGAGGGATTAGTATTCCCTGATATTCTTTAAGACGAGCGTAGGTTGTAACTTCTGAGTTGAAGCATTTCAGTAATTCAGCAGCAAGGTAAGCCTCATTCTCAGCTGCGTCCCAGTCTTCCTCAGTGTCTTCTTCCTGGAAGTTTGATACATTCTGAAGTTTCTCCAGAAATCCCTCTACCTTGCCGGACGCCAAACCCTTCGCGAACTCATTTTCCATGTCTTCGGTCCATGCATCAATACCATTGTCCTGACGAATTTGTTCTGCGGGTCGGCGATCAAACATCTTGAGAAATATCTCGTCACCCTTGTGCAGATCCTCGGGAACTTCCGGATTATCTGCTATCTTCTGAACCTCCACTACCATGCCACAGGATAGTGTAGATGGGCTTATTCGCTGTTTTATTTCCGTATCTAGCGCAATTTGTCCAGGGCTTGGAATGGTATCGTGAATCGCATTGAGATGGAGAATCTTTCCGGTAGCATATATGCTGTCAGCTGCGCTAGCCATGTCCGATTCTATGATTGCCATTATTGCAACGTGACGATCGCCGATGTTCGCTCTGATCTGTTGTTTAATTTTGGGACTCTGTGTAGGACACTTGTTGGGAGTCCATTGTCATGCATCACATTGGGCACGTGAGTCTTGCTGGTAACTGTTTGATTGTTAGTGCTTGGGAAGGGTTAAAATTGCAGTGCAGGATGTAGGCGTGTAGGATCTAACGCCGGGGTGAACTAGCTAAAATTAGCAACATAACAAAAAGGCAGTTTAGCTTCATTAACATTGTCATATAACTACCCTTATGTAAGCGAATTGCACTCGTTAGCGACGAGGTTGATACATTTCTCAAGTACCGTAGGCCATGTAAGCACTATGTCACAATGACTCATAGGCGTCACTTGAATCACTCAAATAACAGGAATTTCCAACTAACGTTAGTGATAGACATCAATCATCAAAATAACAACTTTACGATGGAATATCTTCAAAACGTTGATAAACCAAATATCTGTTTGTCTGGAGGTGCTGATGGTGCCGATATCGAGTGGGGTAATTGCGCTGCCTCAATTGGACATGGAGTCATACACTGGAGCTTCCACGGGCATCCAAGCAAAGCTCCGGAAGATGAGCTTGTTCGACTGATTGATGAAGAGCTCAATAGGGCCAATGACGCCCTTGAAGACGCGGCAGAGGCTCTTGGAAAAAGTCTACCACAACAGCCGATGGTTGCCTCTTTATTACAACGAGATTATTATCAGGTAGCTTGGAGCCAGGCATGCTACGCCGTCACTTATTTCGAAGAGACTGAGGATCAGGCCCAGCCTCAAACTATAGCTCCGGGCGGAACGGTGTGGACAATAACCATGTTCACTCAGTTGCACCCAGACAATCACAATCTTTACGTCTTCGATCAAATCAGAAGTATTTGGCTACAATGGAATGGCGAATCTTGGGATTCCATCGACGCGCCACCTCGCCCTACAGGTATATGGGCAGGGATAGGTGCAACTTCTCTTCAGCAAAACGGAAAGGATGCTATTCGGAAGCTAATGGGTTGCACAACGGATTAAATCATGTGAGGGATTCTTGAGAGGTTACTTATGCAAGTCTCTTGCGCAGTCGGACTTGCAGTCCTTCCTGGCGAGGAAACCAGCTATTTATCACCTTCCACTCCTTCTCAGGATCTGCCAACTCAATCTCATACAGTGTTACCAATCTAGCAATGACTTTATAAGTCTGGAAAAGACCCATATGTTTCCCTATGCAGATGCGACAACCCCCTCCAAAAGACAGGTCTGCCTGGTTCATCATAAGTAAACGCCGCTGGTAATCTTGCTCGTCCTCTCCATCGCCTTTTAACCAGCGTTCGGGCCGGAACTCATCGGCATCCTCACCGTAGATGGACTTGTTGCGGGCCAGTATGTATGGATTCATTCCTAGGACAGTGCCGCCAGGGAGAAAATCGCCGTTGGGAAGAGTAAAGCCTTCTTCGGGGACGTAACGCTCCATCGGCATTGCGACGCCGGGAAGCATGCGTAGAGCCTCCCGAATCAGGGCGTCTGTATATGGCAAAGCTTTGACATCTTTATATGCAGGAACCTCATCTCCAAACCCTGCCGCCAATATCTCGTCACTAAGGCACCGCCAGCATTCCGGATGCTTTAGGCCAAAGTAAAGAGCACTACGAATGGTAATAGCAGTTGTGTCAGCTCCAGCAATCATATTGATCATCAGCCATGAGATGATCTGGGCGTCGTCCACCTGATCCGGGTTCGTATTCTTGACATCGATGAATTTGTCCAGGAAGTCAGGACGTTCTGGGTTGTGGTAATTTTTGTCGTTACCTTGGTACCTATCTACCAGGTGTTTGATGGAGATTCCAGTGACAGTATTGAAACCGGGAGGGCCAATATGATAGACGGGATTTTTGTCCAAGATGCGATCCAGGAACGGCATCGTACCCACGATGGCGAAATAGTCCAATGCCTTATCCGCGTTATGAAGAGTCCTATCGAAGTCGTATCCCTTTTCGAGATAACCAATAGGTTGCGAAAAGGTCACAGCGCCAACAACGTCCCAGGTGTCTGAGTATGAAATAGTCAGTAGTCAACTTATAAAAGGCATGGTAGCGACAACTTACAGAACGAAATCCATTGACCGATGTCGCAGATTTTCCCAGCATTATCCCCATTGATGAACCGTTTCTCCAGCTGTTGGCATAATTGATTGATGACCTTATTCATATGAGGCTCCAAAGCTGTGACACCAGCGGTTGAGTAAAATTTGGCGATGGGTTGTCGTTCCTTTCTGTGCTTGACAGGATCGGTCTGGCTGAAGAGGTTAAGCACTATCTGACCATTGACGAGAGCGCTACTAGCATGGTAGAAAGGTGTCTGGAGCCTCTGCTTAGCATCAAATCGATAAGATTTGCTTTGGCGCAACTAACCTTCAACCAGTCGCCTTTGGTGTTGAAGATGGTTTTGATAATCTCGGGCATGTCAACATCGATTATATCGGGAGTGATGCGCACGATCGGCCCATATTTCTTGTGAAGCTTCTCGAGCACAAGGTGCGAGTCGCCGGTTGAAACTTGGTACATGTACCATAGTCTAGTGAATTCTTGACAACATTTAGCAAAGTGTTACGGCAGATCTTTGTATGGGGTAGGAGGAGCAGGTGAGTAGCAATAAAAGAGGCACACCAAAGCAAGTTAACAGAAAGTCTTTAGTATAAGTGTCGCTTAAAGCTGGCCTAAAGCTTTTGTAGCTATCCTAATCCTTAGGCGGCCAGAACTTTCTGTCATTTTTCTTTTTGTTTTTGCGACTCACCTGAGGAGGTAAGATGTCTCTTAGAATATCAACATATCTGTAGCACTTACTTGCAATGAATGGCCCAGGATACTTCTTTAGTGGCGATGAGACGTACGAGGTAACAGTCCACAGCCACCAGGTGCTGACTGGCACAACGAAGAGCAGCAAGAAATGAGGGGTGAAGATTTCGAAGAAACCTGTCCTAGTCCCCGAGATGGGATTTCTAGTATGGGCAGTATAATTTGTCGTCATGACGAATCGTGCAGTGCGGCAACGTGTGGCAAGGGAGGGCAGCTTTACGAAGGGGGAAGGGACCTCTTTTTCTACATAAAGCTGGGTAATCCAGCTACTTATGCTTCAACATTGTTCTTCAGGCACGTATGGGGTTCTACTTTGCTACCACGTTATTGTGGAGGCCTGATTGACGCCAATATCGTATGAGCCCAACAGTTACCCTGCTACTGCTGTGTAACGAAGGAGTCGGATCACAGAAGCGAGCCGGAGCGAATGCAACGAGTATGTTGGTAATATGTTACATGTTTGCATGCATAAGTGGTACTGCAGCGGAGATTTGTCCAAGAAAATGTCTCCTCCTTCGCGATAACACCCATCACCAGACCTATCAGTTCTATCGTTGAGCTGCGGAGGGACAGGGGTGCCATGTAGTGAGCCAACAGATCTACGGGAATCTTTCTATAAGCGTACAGTGATATCCGTAAGTAAAACGTCCGTCTAGCTCTGCAGTCCCGTAACTCCGTAACATTAAAGAGGTCCACGTGGGGCGCGGGACTCGGACTGTTGCCGTCGTACAACCTAACCCCACCGTCAATGCTGTTGGTTGTAAGAATGAGGCAGTACCGAAAATATTTGAACACCTGTATGTTGGCACAAGAACGTCGACTTTTCTGCTATAAAAGGTTGATTGGCTTTATGTCGATGCCGGAATATCCATCTCATACCCAGGTACACAACCATCCCTGTCCGCATTACTTGGAATATTACTTATCTTACCAGCTCAAGAAGTTCTGCCTTATGTCTCAGTAAAGTTATTCTCAGATCACTTTCTTACACCTTTATATAAGAGCGTTCTTCACAACATTTGTCGGCCCGGATGACCGAGGACATTTCGATGAGAGGGGCACATATCTCTCCAAATACGTAAGCATTGGTATCGGTCCGTCAGGACCTGCCAGATACATTACAAACGAGTTGTTTAAGTTAATCAATCATCGAGCCTTTAGGATGCAGAAGGTAGACTAGTTCATGGACAATGGCTATTCTCGCATGACAAACATTGTTCCGAAACTGGGTTCATTGCAATGGCATTTACCATAATAGGTTTCGTAAATCGTATTAGTCCGCTCTATCTGGATAAAAAGAGTTTTATCTAGCATAGCCCAAAGCTAATATCGTGTTTCGTTGCTATATAGGACAAACCTCTGGGACCAAAAGCTCGTGGATCCGGATCCTCCCAGAGCATATTAACTATTCGTGATCCTAATTTCAGCGCCCCAGGCGTGCGCGATAATTTCCCAACTAGTCCTGCCCGGAAACCTCCGATATGTTCTCTACGCCGCGCGCAGGATGCCATAATAACACCAGGCCAGAGTAGCGTCCGGCGATAAGGTGAGTCGCCAACAAAAAGTGAAAAGAAGGTAGGCATTGTCTTGTCAAGCCTTGCTTCCAGTTCTGCTGATAGAGCCGTGTCTGAAAGCATGTCTTTATTGAAGGCCGAGTGCAGATACACAATGAGAGCGTTTTGATAGATTAATGTGGCACCGGCACGTTCTTGGCGAGGCCGAGAACCTTCGATGTTCTCTTCAAACGCGTCGAATGCTTCCAGCCTTGCCACAAGAGAGTGGTATTGCTCTCTCAAGATGACAGACTCTAAGCCAAGTTTCTCCTCTTCTCGACGGGCTTCGACTAATTGATGTATCTGTGGTATCATCTCAAATACTCGTTGCCCAAAACCAAGAAGGCAACCTCTGGATTTGTACCCGGAGAGAAGGTCGAGTGAATGTACAGATGGATCGATCTCCACCTTGTTTTCACGTATCATGTTGCGAGGGGAGAGAGCAACCTTCATTGCGTGGTAGGTGTACATCTCTAAGAGGAAGCCTCGCAGGTACGCAAGCTCATCATAAGATTCAGACGGGGATGTGAGAAGTGAGACATACTCACGGCTTGCCTTGAGGTGAAGATAGATTGCACCGCGGGTATTGCCTTGAAGATGCTAGAAGAGGTTAGCAAGTACACACATCGGCCGTAGTGGTATGTGACTTACGTCGTACACGCAAAGCAGTTGTAAAATGAGTAAGATTTGTGAAGACCTTGTCGATGTTGTATTTTTGGTATCCTCTGAAATCACTGGTGCTGACTCCGAGGAGAGTAGCTCTTGTAAGCCAGCCAGCACTTTCGCATAATGACCACGGGTGGCCACCTCCAAATCGATATCTGTCGTGTCATTGACCGTAAGATGAGCCCCTGCAATAGCAAGAATGCCATCCAGAACCAGCTGGTCGCTGGCGGCCAATGGAAGCAAGTAGTTGATGAAAGGGTTCCCAACTTCGCTTGGTCCTCGAGTCAGCATCTCAGCTGTGAAATCCAGGTACTGCTGATAAAGTGGCCGCGAGCTGTCGCTTAGATACGCGAGGTTGCCGTAAGTTGGTGCCACACGTATTGAAGCCGGTGGAGTAGTGGCTCTTGAGGCCGTCAGGAGAGACAAGGCACTAGTAGGGTTGCTTGTACCGATGATTCGCTGGTCGTAGTTGTCGTTTGCCAATACACCGTGTTGCTGTGAGCCAAGTTGTTGATCTGCTGAGTTCTTATCGGCAGTAGGCCAGATGCACTCTTGCTTGGAGCGTGTGCATCCCGTACAGACTGGTTTTACTTCATCACACTTCTTACGTTTCGAGCGACATGTTAGACATCCATTTCTAGATCGTGGATGATTCCTTCTCCACTTCGAAGGAAATGGAGCACCTTGGTATGGCAATTGCTGTTGTTGTGATTGCATAATGAGACGATGAAGTTATACTGAGACAGGTCTCAGCACCCCAATAGAGGTTTCAGATGAAATAAGTACTCGGAAAAACAAAGAGGCAGCTCATGGATCATCGTCAGGTCGTCATCCTAGCAAGGTCAGGGACAATGAGCCACAAGGCTTAGCTCGATGCAACGCGGTTATGCCCGAATAGGATAGGCTTGACAGGGACTCGTTATCTAATCGCTTATCGCTGCAGTTTGTAAGGCTGACTCGTTCTGCCCTACGAGGATGTCAGAGTTGTAATGATCCTTCGCTCCTCCTTCAATGTATAATAGATGAATTCAAGCAATTCCATTGGGCGCTAGATGAATTGTCCAATATGGCCAAGCCATAAAGATTACGAAGATAGAATGGCCTCCCTTAAACGGTAGGGGAAAGAGTGGCTCATGTCATCGTGGATTGTTATCATGCCTTTCAAACATACTCGGACAAAGCTACAACAAGCGTCTTGATTCCAAAGATACATCAGGCATTATTTGGCTCTCTGTATTCTCTTCTCATAGTATAGGCAGTATACAGTGGACTCACGCCCGCAGAGATATTTACCTGAAGGGAAAAAACAGTGATAACTACCCTATAGCAGCAGACCTACACTTATAGACAGATGAGGCCACAGAGAACCCAGAACCCTGTTTGAACCTAATGTCTTACAACTTTTCTAAACAAAAAACCTGAGTCACTGTGAAATACACTGAAAGGATAGGCCTTGCGTGTTTTTGTAGTGCTCTCCACAATGTTAATTGAGAACAGCAAGAATGATACCGTGAGCCAAACACAGCTTTCCTCTCAAAAGTGCAAATTTTACTTGTCGGCTGCCGGTTCATGGCAGATTGACCAGCAGCTCGTTCTCAATCCAGCCAGAGAGTAGGACTCTAATGCCGGATTTTAAAGGACTGGTATGGTTCTATTGTTGAAAAAAAGATTGATAAGAATATGAAAATTCCAAAAGAAAGGTCTCGGAGGGAGTCGAACCCTCGCTGGCGGAATCAGAATCCGCAGTCATAACCGTTAGACCACGAAACCAATGATTTTTCATATCTTCGTGAGTTGGAATTAGACAATATGATTTCAAAATAATCATAATCCAAACAGAGATTGACAGATCATGAACTGCGGAATAGCAGAAAATTGGAAATTCATCATAAGGATCCTATTAACTTCGTGAATGCACTCTGGCTCTTCTCTAGCAATCGACTTGTAGATTCCCTTCCTTTCTGACTCATACGCTTCTTTGTACTAAGGAAACATATTCTTACCCAGATTGCCTTTCGGAGCACACTCTTGAATCTGTTCAGTTTTCGTATTGGAAAATATGTATTAAACCGAGTATGTCAATACGCAAGAATACTTAGATTAAGATGGCCCCACGCCTTTCTATCTCGGCGACTTACACAAAGTTGCTCAATCTTCCCTATAGTGAATTCTTTTACTGTCTTATTCTTCTCCGAGTGCTTCGCACTTTGCAATCGGACCCTCAAAGGTATTTTATGTTTGTGATATCCCTGTTTTATTATACTGATATCGCAGTTGAAAATGAGTATCGAGTATGCAGAGCCAGTGGAGCAACTCTTTCTAGATCTCCCCGTTAACCAAGTCCTTCATCGCGACGGACTACAGGTCGTTGAGCCCTGGGCAAGCCAGTATGTTGATGCAATCCATGATCAAAGATATGGCGATGCAATCTGGGCGCGATATCACATCTTTGGAGAGGTAGTGGATGGGTCAATTGAGGGACTCACGGTCCTTGAGAGTATTACTCAAGATGCGATGGGATACAAAAAATATGCACCCGAGCAGTACGCTGAGGCTGTTTCTTTGTACAAGGATACTAGCAGTGCTGATGGTCATACTGATGTGATTGAGGTTATTTTACGTGTTGATGGAGAGGATCTGACTGGGAAACACATTCCTGAGAGTGGCTAGAATCTTGGTGATTGTTGTTTGTAATTCTAGTTCCACAGCAGTGCTTTGTGCTACCCATGGAATTGACTCCGAGTCGGGTCCTTAGTAAAAAACAGTCTCGGTTATCACGGCTCGCTAGGTAGCGCGGGGCGTAACAATAAGGATTGGGACACCCTTTTGGCTTAGAACACAAAATACGACTGATTGAACCAGCACAGTCAACACAACCAGGTCGGTAGCAATAAAAGAGGCGCACTGAAGTAAATTGACAAAAAGTCTCTAGCATAAGTATCGCCTAAACCTGATACAAATCCTTTGTCGCTATCCTGATTCTTAGGTGGCTAGAGAGCTTTGGTGTGTCTAACAAACAATCTCATCGTCGAATTCCGTGACACTGGTATCACTTCCGAGTCTTCTGCAGCCACTACTTCTACTTTATCCCTAGCTTCATATGCTTCTGAGTCGGAGTCTCCTGTATCATCCCGCTCGTCTCCCTTGTGACTGAATGAATGCTGATCATGGAATTTGGACTTTGATCGAAAGCACTTGAAACAAAAGTGAATGATCCCAGCATACATCACAAACAAAGCAGTTTCCATAGATGCTCAGCAAACAACAGAAGCAAGATATGTCGGCATCATCTCCCCTTCTTTTAGTCTGCGGGATTTCGCCTCCCTGCCTGGACAAGATGAAATCGCCAATTCTGCAGTATCATGTTAGCAACTTGTAAAAAACACCCGTGAGGTCCGTACATACCTATCTGCCTTGTGGTAGTATGCTATTTGGGAAACTGAGTAAGGTGTTGTGAACCCAATCCCTCTTCTGTGAGGATTGGCGCCTCTCTCCAAAAGTAAAGACACGACATCAGTTTCTGAAGAGTCACCTTTGTGCGGTGCGTTATAAGTTGAAGAACCCCGGGCGGCCCAGAGAAGTGGCGTCCATCCGTCATTATCTTCGATGTCAATACTAATGCCTACACGCAAAGACCGCCCCAGGACCTCTTCAACAAGGCCTGTCTGTCCGCTACATGCAGCATAGTGCAACGGAACTCGACCAAGAACATCCTTGGTCGCGGACTCAGTATCCTCTAGACTCAAAAGCTTCAAGACCTCGAGGGAGATGCAGCTGGCCATGTGAGTTACTTTGCGGTCAAACCCATCCTTGACATTGACTGCGACTTCTTGTTCCAAAAGAAGTGCTACAATGTCCGGTAAGGCGACGAGGCATGCCGCAAGGATGGGGGGTCCGTATAAACCTCCCGTTGCGTTAGGATTGGCTCCGTTGCTTAACAGCAGTTCGAAGATAGCCTTCTTATCCTGAGAATCTTCATTGTTGTATCCTTTCAACGCTGACATCAAGGGAGTGCCCCAGTCGCCATTGCAAGAAAGGTTGATATTCATCTTCTGCTCTAGCAATAGCTGTGTCATTTCCAATTGGCATTTGATGCATGCCATATGTAACACCGTTCCCACTGTGTCCCTGGGTGTGGTGTGAATGATGGCTTGACTAGCCTTTTTGGAAAGCAGATACTTGAACACCTCGATGTTCTTATGGTCGGCTGCAAAGATTAAGGGGTGTTCTCTCTGCTTGTTAAGAACATCCAGCTTTGCGCCTGCGTTGACAAGTAGCCGGACCGAAGACAAAGGGGTGTCTTTTCTGATGCAATGCAGCGCAAGATTCTGTTCATCGCTCGCAAGAGTCAAGTCAGGCCTGAACTCCAAAAGCTTTCGTAACGTTGCATCTTCGCTCAGTCTCATGGCGGTCGATATGAGAGGCTCGCTATGGAAGTCCAAGTCGATAGTGTTTACGTCCGCACCAGCTTCCAGCATTGCCTCCACCGCTTCGGTGCAGCCTTCTTCAACCGCGCCAACAAAGGCTCTCTGAGTACGCGGAAGAGTGAAATCGAAATCGGCGGATGAATCTTCCAGGATAGTTTTGGCGGTTTCCCCATAGCCGAAGTAAAGGGCAATATCCAGTACAGTGTCGCCATCGAGGTTCTTAATATTCAAGTCTGCACCGAGTTTGATCAAAAGTGCAACTGTGAACGGGTTCTGACGGGCGTAGTGGACTAGTGTCCAGTTGCTAGGACCACACGATGAATTGATGTCGGCGCTAGCCTCCACGAGCTTTTGAACGACGTCGTTTAAGCCTGCGTCTGCAGCTGCATTGAGAGCCCAGATGCCATCTGAGTCCTTCACGTTAGGATCTGCCCCATGCTTGATCAAAAAATCGATCTCGGCTTCCGCGTTCCAGTTGACGGCAAATAATACTTCAGAATGTCAGCCAAACTCTTAATACTTGGGGGATGCCGCTTACGTGCTGTTCTGTCCCACCTTTTCGGATCACCTTCTCTCAGCTCGATGTCGGCACCATGTTCCAGCAGCAAACCCATAATGTCATGCCTCTTCCTGTCAACCGCCAAGTGTAAGGGCAGCAACACTCCACTGGGCGCGAAGCTTCCAATGCGTAGGATTCAAGCCAAGCGGGCCGCTTCCAGTGGTGCTGCGCCACTCCCGGGAGGTAATTTTGTAGAATCCTACCGAGCACAGACACAACTCAGGCACGTTACAGTACGTCTTGGTTGCACTAATATCAGTATACGATTATGCGGCTCACCGCCTTTGGAACTTAAGTCGAATACCTTTGCATATTGTGAATCCTTCAAGTTTGATATGATAGAACTAATTTGCAAGTGGATCCTGAGATGAAGAGTATAAAGTATGGCATCCTCTCTCACGTTTATCTCCACCACTTAGTCCTTGACACTTACTCATACTTCCGACACCTCTACCACAGTACCAATATTCACTATGAGAATCACTTTGCTTGCGGCAGCTCTCTTCGCCTCGCTGGCATCAGCTCGAGAGTTTATACTGTATGAGGACATCAACTACAACGGGACTTTTCACAAGGAGACTCGTAATTCTGATGGCGCCTGCTGTATGTTGTAAAAACGCTGAAGTAACTATTCTCGACAACTAACTCTAGTGCAGGGAACCTCAACGGCAAGGGAGACCAGGCAAGCTCTGTAGACGGTGGCAGCGGATGCACAACCTTCTTCCGGTAAGATCGATTGTATTCCTTTGGTGGGTCAAGTCGTTTTCTAACAGAGAATAGTGAACGTGATTGTACAGGATCCAGCTGGCAGCAGCGTGGTTCCGCGCCGACGGTTCCTGATTTCCTCAATGATCACATCTGGTCGTTCCGAAACCAATGCTAAGCCTTCGTCTGATAGACAGCTTCGTTGAGTTTATGAGACTTAAGATAAGTGTAGGACGGTGATCGACTATGGGCGTTAAACCAGAAATCGATATACCGCTGATCTTGAGCTTGATCATTGCCTGAACCTACAGTTCTTCATTTACAACTATTTTGAGATCCAAGTCTGGATGAACGAACTTGCAACTATGATGAGCATTCTATAAATACTGTAGTATTATACATAATTCAAGTAGACCCTTCACGGTCGATATTTGTACGCACCGTCATCTAACTCATACACAAATTGAGACTGTCCATGTATCTCTGCGGGCATTGGCTTAGATCCGGGCATCTCTTGCGGTGGGGAGCTCGTCGAGACGTTGGTCTTGTCGTCGTGCGGATACGTGTCTGTCGCAAATGACTGGTCTTCTGCTTTTGTCTTTTTCTTGTACCGGAGGAAGAGGAAGATTGCCAGACAGATCAACGCCACACCAACCACACTACCAGCTACCGCTCCACCAATAACCGCTCCAGAAGGAGACGAAGATGCCTCTGATTTATCTGTTGGCTCTCTGTCTTTTTCCTCTCCTGGAGCCACATTGACTGTCGGTTGTACTATACCTGTGGCATCCTTGCCACATTTGTCGGCAGTGTCCTGATCAAAAACTCGTACCAATTTACTTCTTTCTGTAGGATTGCCCTGCCAGAGTGTGAATGTGCCTGCATCATGGTTCACCATGAGGTAGGCCGCGGTGAAGAAGTAACGACCCAGTGTGGCCGGTTGATTTGCAACGCCATTCATCAAGAGCTCTTTTGTTTTAGACTTGGTAACTCGAGCACCACTTCTGTCAACATCGACAAACGGCACGATGTATTGGTCATTCGGTACCCTAACCTGGAGACCCGAGTCAAGATGAAAGGTTATGTCACCGTCAAATCTGATCTGTTAGCTTCGACTTTGTGTTGCAGTGTAATGGTAGAAACTTACGCCTTGTCAGCATCGAACAGACGAGCCGACCAATGAAGTCCGTATGAGACGTCGGTGTGGTTACTGCCAGTCACCTCTTCGAATCTTGAGACATATGCGCCGGGCGCTTCGAGAAGAAGTTGTCTTTGGGGGACAATGCAACAAGGCAGGGCTGTGTTGGACGGGAAAATGCTTTCGTCAGAGCCATCGCGGAAGTTGACTCGAATATCAGAGATGGTGATCTTCATCCCCGTCCAACAACCTGCCGTGCCTGTATAATCATCATAAACAAGGGGTGCCGTGTAGTTCTTCCCGATTACCTTTTCCTCGTCATATCCACCAAGTACCAATGAGCCGTTGATGGAATTCTTCACCCACATTCTTCCCCAAAAAATAGACCATACTCGCGAACTGATCTTGCCAGCCTCTTTAAGAGCGTTGAGGTACGTAGAGTTGGAGCCTAAGCCGAGCGGATGGAGCATTGTATAACCCGCGTCCCACTTGAGACGCGGTATACCAATAGGTAGACCATCCACCGTTGGTGCTCCCTCGAGCGTCATCTTATCGGTGCCAGCGAGACTGGTTGACACGAGTTTCTTGATTCCAGACTCTGAGCCTTGAAAAGTTATCTCGTCGGTGGAACCTCCTGCGTCACCAATGTCGCTGGCCTTTGTAAAGGATTTCGACTCGGCCTCATCGTAAAGTCCACCCCTCCTGATCTCGCAAATTCGGTCGTTCCATATGACTGTTTTGTCGCAATAGGGTTGGTCATCGTATATCCAAGTGTTGTTCAACTCCCTGTAGACATTTCAAGTTAGTGTTGCATTCTTATATACCAACGGTGACTTTACATACGCCCAAGGCAAAAGCACGATATTCTGCTCTGGAGTGCCGATTGTGGCAGGGATTCCCTTCATGTAAGAATTCTTGACATCGGGAAGAACTTGCACGTCTCGGATAGGAAGAGACAGAGGCTCTACATCGCACGGGGAGGCGCAGCTTGCCGTGATAACAAATACCAAAGACAACAATCGACGCATTGTTTCACTCTGAGAAAACAGACTATTCAAGAGGAAAGAATCATCTTCCTAGAGCAAAATTTGGGACGGGGGACAACGCAGACTCCCCTTTCTCTTTTACCGCTTGGACCACCAGGCTGGTCAGACACAACCAACAGCTTGATATCTCCATTTCCAGCCTTTTCATGACAACGCAGAACCAACAGCATAAAAACCGCGCTATGATTGTCTATTTTCAGTTGATCTGCGCGCTCGTCTCTTTTGTCTACAAATCAATTTCAGCCTAGTTGAGAAAACAGTATTTGATTGGTTCAAACATGCGTTTCAACAGGGATAGCTAGACATGGGCCAACCAACATCGTTTTATGATTCGCTGTGTCCTAAGGCTGATCCGCGTCGGCGGCTAAGCTCTTTTGATAGATGCAATCTTGCTTCTTTTCACTTCTTCTCCCTGAATTGAGTTGACGACGACATCAACAACCACCCCAGAGTTACCCAACTCATGTTGACAAGTCTTGCAAGCCTTCTGTCCTGAGTCTTGACTAGACGCATAGTCGGTACACTATGATTTGGCTCTCTGGACCAGTTTCGTTATCGTCACGCAAAGCGCTGGTCGCTGCAGTTGTCTTCTTCTTATTGTTTTGGCATCTCTTGTCTGTATCTAAACCTGCGCCGCCTAGAAGGCAACTGAAATTTGTACCAAGTTCATTTGATTGGTCATCTTTCCGTCAATTTCATCCGCCATCATCCATTAAGCCTCTGCCGACCGAAAAGCCTCACACACTACCTCGCGTTCAGGCTGATGCGAGCAAATTCTCCCAGACTGCAACCACCAAAGCCCGTCAAAAAGCCGTCCGTGATGAGTTTATTCGCAGTTACAAATCATACAAGCAGTACGCTTGGATGAGAGATGAGCTTGCGCCAATTTCTGCCCAAGGTAAAGACACCTTTGGCGGGTGGGCAGCAACTCTGGTGGATTCTCTGGACACCCTTTGGATCATGGATCTCAAAGAGGAGTTCAGCGATGCTTCCCAAGCAGCTGCGACGCTAGACTGGGGACAAACCCACGAAGGTGCTGTCAACTTATTTGAGACAACTATACGTCATCTTGGTGGTCTTCTCGGCGCCTACGAACTAAGCGGCGAGAAAGTGTTGCTTCAGAAAGCTGTTGAGCTCGGAGAAATGCTTTATGTCGCCTTCGACACGCCCAACAGAATGCCTGGTTTTTGGCTCAACTTTGAAGACGCCAGGAACGGAAAACAGGTTGCAGGTGTTCATGATCCTTCTGCATCTCCCAGTTCTCTGGTCATGGAGTTTACGAAGCTCTCAATGTTAACTAGAGATCCCAAGTTTTATGATGCAACAGATCGTGTGACCCAGTTCCTGGTGAAGATTCAAAACAGCACGCTGCTGCCAGGAATGTGGCCTCTAAGCCTGGACTTCCAGAACGAGCAAGCCAACGACAACACATTTTCTCTCGGGGCATTGGCTGACTCCCTATACGAGTACTTGCCTAAGATGCATGCACTTCTGGGTGGCGTTGATGAAAACTATCCCACTATGTATCGCACGGCTATGGATATTGTGGTGACGAATCTGCTATATCGACCTATGCTCCCAGGAAAAGACGACGTGTTGTTCTCTGGTGACGTTCGTGTCACTAACAAGATTGAGTTGAGCACCGAAAGCCAACATCTTACCTGCTTCACGGGAGGCATGTTCGCTCTTGGTGGCAAGCTCTTGAATATTGAGGAGCACGTCACGATTGGAGAGAAGCTTGCCCGGGGTTGCGGTTGGGCGTATAAGTCATTCCCCACGGGCATGATGCCTGAGATCTTCAATCTCCTAGCCTGTCCCACTCTAGAGCCGTGCGAATATGACAAGGAGCGTTGGAATCCTCCGCGAGAAGGAACTCCTCCTGGTTTCCGCCATGCTCGTGACCCAAGATATCTCCTGCGACCGGAAGCGATTGAGAGCATCTTTATCATGTACCGCATCACAGCTGATCCCGTGTGGCAGGACATGGCTTGGGATATGTTCCAGGCGATTGTTCGATTTACAGCGACTCCCTATGGCAATGCGGCTATTGAGGATGTTATTGATGTGAAGACCAAGCAAATAGACTCTATGGAGAGTTTTTGGCTTTCTGAAACGCTCAAGTATTTCTATCTGATATTTTCTCCGCCTGATCTTGTCAGTTTGGATCAGTATGTTCTCAATACAGAAGCTCATCCATTCCGGCGGTCATAGGTAATACTAGACCTAAGATATAGATTAGAAATTTGAGTTATGGGCATATATAACATCATCTGGTGACTGCTAATATATTACCACTGCTAATATGTTACCTTCAAGGCAGTAACCTGATATTGGAGTGAAGCTAAACTTAAATTTTATGATATATTGACGAGACAGTCCAATGACTCCTCTTAGGGAATTTACTATCTCGTAACTCTACTTACTATTATTTATGCTTTTTATATAAATCTTCTTAGACTTCCAGTTGCATCTAGTACTTATGCGAAATAGTTGAAGCATCGTAAAGTTTGACTACAAATGTGAACAGAACAGGGAAGATCGTGGGTAAACCGGGTGTATTACAGCATACTTCGAACCTGTAGTAATTAATATTCAGCGGTTTTCAATAGGTAGATCATCGACTCAACCTACATGGACTGTTCATACCAGCATTTTATCTCTATTTAATAACTAT
The DNA here is from genome assembly GCA_014898925.1 of Fusarium nelsonii. Lineage (NCBI taxonomy): Eukaryota > Fungi > Ascomycota > Sordariomycetes > Hypocreales > Nectriaceae > Fusarium > Fusarium nelsonii. Next base: position 430,159 of record JAAVUC010000089.1, on the reverse strand, counting down.
AAAACCAAGTACCAAAAATATATCCATTAACTTGATTTCTTGATTACTGCTTGGTCGTGTGATTGTCAGCTTACCGTTTACTACCCTATCGAAAGAAGCAGGAGCTTTGTCCAGACTCGTGTTTAAGTCGGGCCGAAAATACGCTAACTGTTTCTCGACGTGGGGGCCAAGAACAATTGCGGGGATGAACAGGGGTCAGGTCGACTGTCATTTCATTTCTTCGTCTCGTACCTTTCTTTGAATTCTACCAAAGTCATCTCATCTCTTACTCCAGCACAATACTGGGCTAAACCTCTCCAGACATGGAATCAAACCCTCCAAAACCTGCTCCCTCACAAGCTCCTCCGAGAACTGAACCCGCTGCAGAGGAACCTACAACATGTCGCGAATGTCGGCGTCGCAAAGTCAAATGCGACGGTGTCATGCCCGTTTGCACCATCTGTCGAAAGTACAGACGTCACTGTTTATACGACAAACATAGTCGGACAAGATTGACGAGAAGGTACTTGACATCTATAGCGCCATGCCGATCAACGGATAAGCCCTATGCGAAGCTAGCGACTGACAATGACATAGACAACTCACCCTCTTGGAAGAACGCCTCGAAAAGGCTGAAACTGTCCTTCGACGCCACTACACTGACAGCCAGATTGCTGAGATGCTAGAAGGACCGAAAGAGGGACTAGTAACTCAAAGCAAAGCACCAGAAGCGACACCACAGATACCAGAGCCAACGCCAGCCCCTACACTAGCACAAACACCAGGGTTAGTCAGCTTACCTGCTACGACTCCAGGAACTGCAGACAATCTCATGCAACTACCAACTCCAACTACAGATCCTGGATTTTACCTGACGGGTCAGGCGAACATAGCTAACTTGACTGCGGATCCTTTCCTACTGGCGCCTATTGGCGAGTTGGAAGCAAACGCTGGACTATGGGCTGGCTCACAGGATGCCGCGTTCGAAAGCTTTCCAGCTACGGCTGATGATTTCGAATGGAACGAGCAGGAAACATCGTGGGGAACGTACGACCCTGCTAGCTGGTCTATAACTAATCACGTTGATGGAAACTCTTCTCAAGCTATCATGGATGGCATGGCATCCTTGACCATCGGTGATCAGAAGAGAGGTTATTATGGAGCTGCTTCTGGATCCGCTCTTTTACGCCAGATCTTATCTGCCCGTCCGGATGGTGAAGAAGTTGATGCCGATGCCGCGCTTCACGAGATTGAATCTCTATTCCAGCAGCACTCAGATCACTCACAATGGTTCCGCTCACAAGCCATGTTGACCAGAGTCGCCGTCGAGAATCTCATCGACGCCTTCTTCGTTTTCTATCATCCTACTTTCCCCATTGTTCATGAACCCACATTCCGAGCTCAGTATGCAGGAACTTTGCCCTGCGCCAACAAGGGCCACTGGAACACTCTCGCGAACATTCTCGCAGCGCTAGGATCCTTTGCTAGTAGCAACGTGGCCGATGCGACAGATCTGCCCATTTTCCAAGCGGCGCAGAAAAGCTTGTTTTCAAACTATCTCGAGGTTGGAAATCTTACTCTTGTGCAGGCGTTCAGTCTGTCGTCGAATTATATGCAGAAGAGGAATAAACCCAACACAGGATTTAACTATGGTGGTTTGGCTATAAGACTGGCTATCGGGCTGGGTCTCCATAAAGACTTGGAGGGCAATAGTTTGTCGCCTTTGCAGAGCGAGACGAGACGTAGGATATGGTGGTGTTTGTGTGTACTTGATGTAGGAGCCACCATCACCTACGGAAGACCGTTGAACTGGCCTCAGGCCGGTGTCGAGACAGCGTTTCCTCAGAATATCCATGAAAAGGTCAGTATAAATCACGACTTAATAAGCCCAATCGCTAACATACCTAGGATCTCACCAATGACTCAACACATTGTCCACCGGAAGTCGACGGCATAACCATGTACACCTACATCCGCGTCCAATCAGCATACCATCTCAGCACCATGACAGTCTACAACCGTCTCATAACCAGTCCCTTCCCATCAGCCACAGAGCTTATCACTCTAGACGACGTATGCATCGGTTCTTGGCTCGCTCAAGTGCCATACTACTACCGTACCGTTCCACCACCGGACTCAGAGTATGCTCTCGGCATGGGTATATCAGAATGGCGTTATAGAAATCTGCGAATCGTCATGTATCGTCCCTTCTTGGTCAGATGGGCAAGATCATCAACACAAAACGCACAGCAGAATCTGACAAGTAGTGAGAATCTGGCAGTGTTTAGATGTCTCGATGCGGCCAAAGAGTCTATCATGCATATCCAAGGTTACTGGACATCTCGATCGCATTCAAGATTGGCTGCTTTCTACATTTTGTAAGTTCACCAGCCATCTCCAGAAATCGCAACAAAAAGCTAACGTAACAGATACTTCTTGTTCCACGCCACCTTGATACCCGTACACTGCCTCCGACAAAACCCCAACCATGCTCTCGCCCCCGATTGGCGCTCACAGATTCAAGCCTCTCTCGCTGTCATGGGTGGAATGGCCGAGTTGAACCCCAACAGCTCCAAATGTCGTGACATTACTCTCAAGCTTTGCTGGCCTCATCTGGACGAGGAAGGTACGCGGACATACTGCGAAAACCCATCTTTCATGCCAAATGTGGCAGAGAACGAAGCCGCGTCGATTATTAGTGGTTACAACACGTGGTGCGAGTCCATGACCAATGCCGGAATTTCGATACCTACGTATGAATGGGCGGATGATAATGATTCAGCGCTTGGTTTCTTTTGATAATCTCTACGAGGTTCGACGTTATACCTTGAGTACCATCCATATACACTGAGATATCCAGAATAAGTAAAAATACCGACAGATATCATATGTACCATAGATTCTCTTGATGTATTACACGCAGCAACACTATCCTTTGCACCACCAGCATGCCTCGTTGTACACATCTACGGATATAGTGCATGCCACCATTGCCAGATAAAAATGCGGATTCAATAAGCTGTTCATTATCAAGACGCCGCATTTGGAAGGCAGCTTGCCATACGGCTCAATCTACCTCATTGCTTCCTCTAAGCGATGAACCTCTTCGGGCAATTCCTTCAAACAGCCTCATGTAAATACAATTGCTTTCTTAAACCACGCCATGTCATACTTTATCGTGCTCTAGCGAAGACATGTCACCAAGAAAATATTTCCTTTTGGTACACTGAACATCATATTAAGGTATTAAATGGTTACAGTGAAGATAAGTACGAGTTACATGCAGTCAGCAATTATGGTAGTCCATCCTTAGTTGCAATCCTCACGATGGTATATCAGCCAGCTCATGTGGAATCATCACAACAAATTTCATGCTGAAAAACAAGATAACACAGAAATTGAGGGTCAAACTCTTAACGCAATCGACAGAGTCCGTCGACACATGCACAAAGGCCTAACGACGTGCACAGATCAAGGCCCAGCACGCAGTCTTGAGTCGTCCTACAAGTGACATCGTCAACACAGGCCCCTTCCTGGCAGGTCTGACCACTGGGGCACTGAGAGTTGGATGTACATGTATCCACCTGAGCTGAGTTAGGGTTACAGACCCCATTCAGACAAACACAGAGACCAAGGACGCAGAGCGGGTTGAGGGACAAGAGACAGTCGGTTGTGTCTCCGCAAGATCCATTGTCTGGACTGTCAGCGCTGGGTGTCGCAACTCGGCATACGCCCGCAGAACATGTCTCGCCTAAATTGGTAGCGCAATCTGCATTCGTAGAACAAGATCCAGAGGAGACTTTGTCCTCGTTATCTGAGTCATCAGTTGGAGTAGCAGACGTTCCCGTTGTGATAGTTGCAAACCCGTCAGCAACTCGCTGGCAAAGCAAGTCGACACATGCAATTACACCTAGGACACCTGCACCGAGCTCTGCGACGCAATCTTGGTCAGTAGCACATTCAACGTCGTTTGTGCTGATAGTAGAAGGTGCTTCGGTCATGGAGGCAACAGTATCTGCTCCCGTTGTAGTCTGCTGACAGATCAGATTGACACAGGCAAATAGTCCAAGTGCGTCAGCTCCAATAGCGGCAACACAGTCGGCATCTGTTGAACACTCCGCTGGCTCGGTGGTCGTGGGCTCACTGCTCGCTCCAGTGCCTGTGGGTGTCTCATCTTCGTCCGCAAGGTCAGCAGCCGGCTGAAGCTCGCAAAGAAGATCAACACAGGCATAGATACCCAATGCCGACAGGCCAAGGGCGGCTGTGCATTGCTGATCTGTTGTACAAGCCACGCGTTCATTTGCTCTGGCGGCGTCTTCGTCGGGTGTTGCTGTGCTGCCTGCACCATTGTTCGCTGTTGTGCCGCTAGGCGTTGCATCGCGGACACAGACAGCGTTGACGTAAGCGCAGATATTAATGCCTGCAACAACGCAAAGATCAACGTCAACAACACAGTCGCTATCTGCTGAGCAGGATGTTTGGGAACTATCAGTGGGGGATGCACCAGGGTCAGTGACTGTAGGCGATCTTCCATCAGTTGGATCAACGTCAGAGGTGCCGGTTGCCTCAGCTCCTTGACCCGGGCCACCAGCAGAGTTGGTAGCGTCAGGATTGGGTTGGCAGAGGAGATTAAGACAGACACAAGCTGTATCAGATAGCGCGCATAGCCCAGTGGAAATACCAATACAGTCCTCGTCGACACTGCATGGGACAGAATTAGTCGCAGTAGGAAGCTCGGCGGTTGCGGTCGCCTGATCTTCAGGATCTGTGCCATCTGCTGTTGAAGGAGGTAAGGATCCGTCTGTTCCAGACCCTCCAGTTGGCGAATCATCTCCGTCGCTGACGTTCGTGAAAGAGAATGCTGGGTCACCGCCGTCACTGTCGATGCCCGTGGGTGACGATCCATCATCTCCGGAACCTGCTTGGCTTGTTGGGTTTCCTTGGGGACCTCCGGTCAATCCACTACCTGTAGTAGATGCTCCCGCTGATGATATCGTTGAGCTTGCTCCGGGGTTGATGATGGGTGCACCATCGGACAAGACAAAACTTGGTGATGGCTCGTCTGTAGGATTCGCGCCCACATCACCACCCTCAGACTGTGATGCAACATCGGACTCTGCGGGCCCAGAGCTAGGGTCCGTACCAGATTGCCCCGGGTCATTTGCATCAGGATCTCCGTCGCCAGATGAACCACCTCCTTGGGGTCCCCCAGTGAGGCTAGGTGATGGTGCAGTCTGCGAGGCATCGCCGGTACCATCCCCAGAACCGTTCCCTTGAGGACTACCACTTTGGCTTGGCCCAGTTCCTGAAGTAGAACTACCGTCAGAGCCTGTGGCGGCACCTTCAGAAGGTACACCATCGCCGTCGCCAGATGTAGGGTCCGAGCCAGAGCCATTACCAGCAGGCGAGCCAGTGGTTGGATCTGACCCAGAACCATCATCACTCCCGTCGTTACCATTGTCTCGATCAGACCCTGCATCTGACCCTGCGTCGGCACCGCCATCACTGCCAGGATCAGAGCTAGATCCGCTGCCTGAGGGTGACCCTGTCAGCCCATCTCCAGAATCCGAGTCTGAGTCCGGGCCCGAATCTGAACCTGATCCGCTTCCACTGTTCGAGCCATTGCCGGAACCTTCGCCAGTGCCACCTCCAGAAGCAGGATTGTCTCCCGTACCATCTCCAGACCCATTGCCTGAGGTTGCACCATTACCAGAGTCTGATCCGCTACCAGACCCATTGCTGCTTCCTGAGCCAGATCCATTTCCTGATGGTGAGCCAGTTCCTGAGTTCGAAGCATCTCCCTCTGAGCCCGCACCCTGTACGCTACCGGTCTTAGGCTCGCCATCCGTTGAACCTTCGTTACCCTGACCTCCATTTGCATTGCCACTGGCATCGTCATCAGAAGAGGTAGAGCCATCATTGGTGTCGGTAGGGTCGCCGTCTGAGCCATTCCTCTGAGGGCTAGCGGTACCAGATGAATCAGAACCAGTACCAGCACCAGAGCCAGAACCAGAGCCAGAACTACCAATAGGAACACATACTCCGTCCTGACAAGTCTCGCCAGTTGCGCAAGACACGTTGTTGCAACGAGCCAAGGCATTGTTTGGTGTGCACACATTACCCAAGCAGACCTCACCACTCCTGCAAGCATCGCCACCACAAGAGGTTGGGTCGCTCAGTGCTACACAAGAGTTCTGAATACAAGCATAGTTGAGTGGGCAGTTGGCTCCTGGTGCACCACAGCCCACTGGGCCTGCGGCAGAAATACATTCGTTGTCAATGCAAGCAAACCCCAACTGGCATCCAGTCGCTTGTCGGTGTAGCAAGCGGAGAAGACGGCTGGATGAGGCACCGCAAGATGACGGATCCTGGACTGTGGAACACTGTCCATTGATACAGACAGAGTTGTCATTGCATTCAGGAGTACAGACAGAAACAGGAGCGCTTGAGCCCTGTTCTTGAGAGCCGTTAGCAGAACCTTGACCTGAGCCGTTCTGCCCTGAAGAAGTGTCTCCATTCTGCGTGCTACTTCCGGAGCCAAAGCCAGAAGAAGCGCCGCCTGCATCTGTAGGTTCGTCCGAGTTCCCTCCAGAGCTTGAGCCTCCACCTTGTTGTCCCGAGTCGCCAGAGGCTCCCTGAACCCGAGCTGAGGTCGCGTCACCACCAGTTGACGAACCCCCAGTACCATTGCCTGAAGGGCTTCCGTCGCCTGAGTTGCTTCCATCTGCTGGAGCACTATCACCATTTTGCGCTGAAGTTTGTTCAGTCGCATCACCAGAGCCTGCGTTACCTGAGGATGAGCCGTTTCCATTTGAAGAGTCTCCTGGGTCACTTGAGCTTTGAGAGGATCCGCCATCTTGATCGTTTAACCCAGCTTCGTCACCAGTCGAGCTGTTGTCGTTCGAGCCACTAGCGTTGCCATTAGCTCCACCGGTTGCTGCGGAAGAGCTGTCGCCTCCATCCTGGGCTCCTGTAGTGAGACGTGCCCCAGGTCCTCCAGGCCCAGAACCACACGCGACCTTTTTGGTGTTTGTTCGGTCAATCAGGTTACTGACGCATTGGCCAGATATGCATACCTGGCCGCTCTTACAGGGCGACGAGCTATTGCCACATTGTGAAAGGTCGGTTGAGATGGTGATAGGTAGACATTTATCTTCCGAACAGTATGATCCGGGTGAGCATCCCTTCGAGGAAGACCCGCAGCTCTTAGCCTCGGCCTCTTCTGTGATATTCAAGGATTGACATTGTCCAGATACACAAAGTTGACCAGCAGTGCAGTTCTGTTTGGCTCCATCACCGCAGTTGTAGGGGTCGGTAGAGATAGAGACTTGACGACAGAAGCCGCTGCGACATGAAGCGCCAAAGGGGCATTCGCTAGTCCTTTTGCAGGACTGGACCTTGGTGCCGAGAAGGAAAGGGACGCATGTACCATCTAGGCACCAACTCCCCGAACTGCAGGTCTGGTTGGAAGCACCACATGATGTTGGGTCTGAGCCAATGTCGATTTTTTGGCACCTATCATTGACACAGAGAGTCCCTGGACTGCATGATCTTTCCTTGCTACCGCAACGGCGAGAGTTGGCGGTCACCTCGATAGGAGCACACGTTCCATTATCACACCATTGGCCGGGCTGGCAGCCTGCTGTGCAATTTTGTGGACTTGATCCAAGGTCGAGAGGGTAACACCCTCCAGCGACACAAAGTTCTCCAGGTTTGCATGCGTTACCACTCTTTCCACAGTTGCTTGGGTCGAGTTCGAGAGTCGCGGTATTGCAACTTCCCCAACTACAGACACCAGGTAGGGGACAACCACCAGCGTATAGCATGCCATTGTTCTGGGTGTCGCAAGGGGCAGATAGGATTGGGGTTGGGGCGATGGTCAGAATAGCAGCCATTAGGGCTTGCCAGCTCATTCTCTGGACCATATTGGAAATTGGGTGTTGGTGTTGGTATTGATCGACCTGATGATCTGGGATAATCGTGAGATGATCCTCATGCTATATACTTGAATCCTTTCCGAATACTGTGGGCATCGTGGGCACCATCTGACCTGGCTCGACACATTGAGATCCCACTCAAGTAGCGGACATGTCGTCATATGGGTCTTTCATGGATCTCAGAAGCGACAACCTCTATGCACGCTTCAACGTATTAAGAGGTGAAGTTTAATCGAGCTGCTTTGCCAATAGTTTGTGACATATCACAAGTGATCTCATCAAAGACAACCCTCAGAACGACAGGGGTCCAATCACCGTTTTGGGACACACGTTCTGAAGCTATCCTCGTGGCAATGGTGGTGTAGGTCAAACGAACGCCGGGTATAGCCTCAATCGTTATGCCCATTGAGATGCGGATATATCGTGCTTCCGGGGTTGGGGTAAATCTTGGACACTCTCACTGTCATTTTCAAGTAGTTCAAAAGCTTATTTAGATATTAAGCACCCAGCTAAAATGTAAGTGTGGTGTTGATCTCTCTTGTTGGTCCTAAACAGACGTTCAAAGCGAGGTTTGACGGCATGATGATCTGGGGAGAAACCTGTAGATCTCTGAGAACCAAGTCACTGGCGTTGATCGGCGCAGTGGGGGAATGCTTTAGTAGCCTGGAGCAAATCCAAAGTATGCGGCTAGTCGGTGCCTTGATTCCCGACGTTGGCTGTCACTCAGTCTAGGAGAAGTGCTGTTTCCGGCAAGAAAACTGGTAGGCTAACGCTCGAAACAACACGGTTGTAGAGTTATGTTTGCGGCCCGGACTGGTAAAAAGGGACCTCGCGAGGTGCTTATGTCTTTGTCAAGTACGGTAACGACGAACAGAGAAATTGATTGATTAGGTGAAGAGGATTTTAGTTGTTGTCTAGGAAAAGTCCAACGTAGTCGCACATGCACGTCATAATGCGGCTCTGGTATTGATCACGGAAAGAACCTCCCGCTGTCACACTTGCCATGCACCAGTGTCATATTACAGAGATCCGATTGGTCGCACCTTCCCCTGTCTGGGTGGGATGATCTATGACCGTGAATCAATCTGTAGATTCCCGCTTCATCTTGCATCCTCAGCTGGAAAGTGACGATCTTAACAAAATAATGAAATGTGACATTTCCATGCTACTAAGTTTGGAACGACATCAACGGCTGTTGTTCAGTATGAGTGAAAACTCTTTGATTGGACAATATCACTCGCTTGTTTGTTCAACGGCGCCTCTAGCGTTACTATTAGCGACATGGTAAGAATGGATGATGAGAGACAAGACGCTCTAGTACCAGAGGGCACATTTAACAATCAGATCATAGTGGCAACGGCCTAATGGCTTTGTTCATTGCTGCATTGTTATTGCAAAGGTATGGCAATCTTTTATTGATTTTAGCAGGCGCTTTCCTTGCTTCATCTATGGTATCCCATCTCATTGCGCCAACGTTCTTTTTTTGACATAGGAATCGTGGTTTTCAGCCTTCCATGCCATATCCGATATCATTCGTCCATTGACACTTTTTCCGCATCTTGTTCCCGGTGGCTTTTGCTTGGCGCAACCTCAAATCAGGGGTTTTCGTTTACTGAAAGTAAGTCGCTAAACGATCCCATGTGATATCTCAGTTGTTCCTAATATGACATACCTTATTCAGCCTAAAATGGCTGTTGAGTGGCCGTGACGGGAACGACTTTGGTCGATCCATGCCTTTCATGATGGAACAAGACATGGTCAACGGGGATTGTCAAACTCTAAGCACTACCCCACAGCACCAGTTGACAGACAGGCACAGTGACTTGGCACGCCTGGGACTTATCACAAAGTGAAAAGAGATTCTGGGTATGACTGGTCACTTTTTTCTAAGACGTCCTGGGCATAGCGCCTAGCCCCCAGAGCCTCATGAGACATTTGAATTACCTCCCAACGTCATCTCGTCCTATACTTAGATGTGGGATCATCAGTGTCGGTCCCGACACTACGCTCCAGCTCTGTTTTTCAATGGTCTGTTGGGGGCTCACGGAATTCCTGGTCCGTAGATCGCCTCCCTGGCTATTGAACGGCACATCGGCAAACGGCTCATGGTGACAGCGGGAGGTTCCAGCTCACCACACTGCATTAGTCTACTCTTCTGTAGGAAGAGCCTTCCGGTTATTCACCTCGGCAAAATCACCTTATCCTACTGTGAGTGATGTGAAGAAGTACGTTCTGCCTTCGTAATTGGCGATTGTGCTGGTGGATATCTGCTAGCAAGCGTTGAGACGACTGGAATTCAGTGACGTATCTTTGACCGATGCTTAAGAGAACACTAACCAATAATCATATGAAACCAGAAAACGGGTACTGTTAAGCTCGGTGCCATTTCCAAGACCTCGGACCAGTTATGCAATCCTATGAACGTCCCTCGACGTATCACCAGACTTCTGGGATTCTGATCTCAAAGTCCTATAATGTGGGCACTTCATAGATTTCCAACGATCATGATTACAATCTCACGCAACTAGGGCTCAGTATCTCAAAGAATCGATAACCAAATGGCTTGATTTTATCGGTCATAGATGAATCACTCTATTGTGATTCTTGTTTAAAAATGGTCCAAATTCAAACTAGAGCGCAGTATCTAATCCTTTTCATGATCATTCACAACAGCCATTTGGTGAAAGATAACGAGTGAGTCCTTACAGGTAAACGACAGTATCACAAGCAGCTATCATGATCCTCTATGACGATTTCCCTTGTAACAAGCCCACGTCGATGAGTGTTCTCTCGCCACTTCACAGCCGCGTGATGTTAATTTCCTCATCCTTATATGGGTTGAAGTCAGGTAAAGCGCCTCCAGCAGCATCCTCAAGTGTCCTAGCGAACTCCTGATCTAGTTTCGGCCCCACACGGCCTTTCCAAGCATCAAGCATCTTCTGTCGGAGCTCTTTGCTCGGCCAATGCTTCCAGCCCACCAGAGGGGCACGGTGAAAGGCTTTGAATGGGTTCTCGGGATCCTTGACATCTTTTTGGCGGGACAGTCGGAAGCAGTGCGTAGCTAAACTGTCTTTGTGATAGACTAACATGGTATTATTGCCTGTAAGACGGATCGCGTCTTTGTATCTGATGGTCTCTGGCCCTGTTCCAGCGGAGACTTCTACATATCGTCCGTATTTCCCATGGCAGGCCGGGGCAACTCGAACAATCTCACCATCTTTGATAAACACCACGACATTCTCCCAATCGTGACGATGGCCAGCGAGGAATGAGAAGCCGATAGATTGGTCTTTTTCGAAGTAGTACTCGTACATGATTGCGCAGTAGCCGTTGTTGCATCTTGAGCGGGAATAGACGTTGGCGTTTTCCAGTTGAACTTTATCACGACATCGACCTTGGGGCGAAGCGGTAGCGCCTTTCCCTGGATTGGTACGGCCTGAAGGGTCGATTGCAGCGGTGTTGTAGCAGCCGTCCATATCGAAGTCAACAAGAGGTTGATACTTGAGCTCAAGGGCGCTAGCGCTTTCGGGTAACGGTTTAAGGATATCACGTCGGGTGAGTGTTGACGGATCCTTGGGGGTCACCGGACCAGCACTAGCCATGGTGTAAAATCCAATCAACAAGATCAATTGATTTTTCATGGTGAACTAGAGAAGAGGTAGTGGCAGGCAATGGTGGGGAAGAGACAATTGAGTTGCAGGAGCATCTCTCACTCTGATTGATACTGGTTTAGCTGACAAGAGCGGGGATATTAGCAGTGCTATGGGGACGCCAACAATTGTTGAGCGTTACTGAGAGCTGGTTATTACCTATTATGCCGTCTCAGATTTACAAAACGCTAATTGAGTTCACTCGGTAGTCTTGAACGTCAACGTTGAGGTGCATAGTTAGTCCAGGCCATCATAGACACGGGATGTACGATCTGGCTTCATATGATAGCATCATCACGGGTCTCAAGGAGCTTGGCCAACTATATCGTAATACATTATGCAACACAAAATTACCAAGTCAAGGTCGACAGCATCATGCAGACTGCGATGGCAAGGGACCAATTTTGGATATCAAGGTTTATAATATTCCCGCTCGGGTATCCCAACAATAATTATCTTGACTGTTTTCACATTTCTATCTTCTAGCTCATGATTCCCTTTGCGCGTACGATATTCACAAGGTTCATCAAGTATCATTTATTGTGGTTGTCACTCGAGTGCAGCAAAAATAAGCTTCCTTGGCAGTACTGCATAATTGCATTGCTAGCGCCGCGCATCAAGCCGATCACCCGAATGATCTGCGAATATGACAGACGACGCCTTCTGTCACTAGTGGTAACCCTGCCCAGTGACCTGGAAACTTCGTCACGATTGTTCCACGCAGTTGGTTCCTAATCACATTCCTCAAGAAAAGTCTAGATTGGTTAAGCCCAGCATGACATCAGAACTATAGTGCATTTGAAGTGATGAATCCAGCATTCAAGGTCATCTATCCATTATGAACACAACAGGGGAAGATTGGTCACATCTGGAACAAGATCTTGTGTTTATCGAGATCTTCCCGAGAGGAGATCTGCTAGATCAGTAAGATGGAGGGGCATCAGGAGAAGACGAGTCAAGTCAAGAACGTAACTAACATATGGGTATAGATAAGATCGAGAAAAGGCAAAAAGAGACTCCGGTGCGGGGAATCGAACCCCGCTCGCCGCGGATTTCCAGTGATGAAAACGCGGAATGATAACCGATACACCACACCGGATGTTTCATGCTACACTGAGTTCTAATTATGCTTTATATAGTCTGTACAATTGGATGCCAAGCGGTATCTTAATTGCAGAAGCTATTCCCGACTATTGCAAGGGAAGTTTGAGCTTCATCTGTCGTATCCTTGTTACTATTCTTAAAATCAACGTTTGTGGTGGCATATGTCTGTATCATATCTCTCAACATACCGAATACTGATCATCTCATGGAATATGCTAAGTAACACCATACTGTTTATATTATTTCCAGCCTCTTCTGAAGACACTTCGCTGGCCTACGGCGGAATAAATATACTCAGCGTACCGAAAGCTGTTGAATATCTTCGTGTTTGCATGCAATGAGTGCCTCGCTTGATTCAACTAAACTCGGGCTGCCCGTTCCTTCTGTTCACACGAAGACAGGCCTCAGCATGACTAGCCAAGAGCAAGTACGCCATGTCGTCGTCGTCAAAGCCTTGGTTCGAGTTCTGTAAGGCCTTGTCACTCTCCAAGTCCTCATTGTTGTTCGAAACCTTGGTATCATCATGAGACACAGCCTTCTTCGAAGTTTTCCGTTTTTTCGCGAGGTTGGCATCGTCCCAGGTCTTGGCCCTCTTTGAGTTTCTTTTCTGAGTCTTAGGCTCGCTCGTGGCAGCTTCGCTGCTTGGGGTGTGTTGGGAAGACATTTTGGAGTGTAATCAAAGCTGGTAGCTACTTTGGTATTTCTTCAAGTGCTGGGATGGAAATGAGAATGAGTAAGATGGCATGGAGGTTTCATTATTTTATACCCAAGAAATAGACTTTGCTGTTAAAGTAGAAATGTACCATGAATGCATCTGCTGTGTCCTGTGAACGAAGCAATGCATGATTTTAAAGACAAGTTTATAGTACCGAGCGCATATGAGATTAAAACGATCAACTGAGTTTCTGTGCTTGGGAGTTCAGACCTCAGTTGAGACCTGTTAACAGCCGGGTAGGGAGCCAAAAGAACGCGAAGTACCTAATCAATGTTTCACGACGGGAGTCATTATAATGCAGTAATTGAAGTCAAAGTTGCTAGCCTGACAGAATGTTTGAAAGTTACGTCCTAAACATGGATAGAACTTAAACACAGACATCATGGTTGGTCGTTTGGTCCTGTTGTCACTGTTACCACGGGTGATCTGCAAACTTCTAAATGCCCTCAAAGCTTAGCCATACACGCGACTCGGGAAATTTATATGCAGACCCATAAAACTCCAAGATTCCAGTGATATGGACATCAGAGAAAATACGAGATTACGAAATTGTTGTTAAATGCCGATGCCATGGATGGAAGCTGTTCCAAGAGCACGTGTCGCGCCTTCCCCGCAGTCCGATCAGATTAGGTCACTTGCCAGATCCGAGCATCCCGTGAGCAACATTGACCAAAACAAAACCTTTCAGAAACAAAGCAAGTAATATCACAGTTACAATAACGGAAGTAAATTTCCAAGAAAGAATGGTTTGATCTTTTTCATCGAGTGTTGCCTCGTCTATCTTTGCTCTATTTGCTGCTCAATCTTCAATGCTTATATCGAAATTATTTTTCATCCACCACCTCTGCCCCGCCATATCCGCGACGAGACCTCTCCGTGAACCAGAAACCAACTTGGAACAATCAACGCTCAAACAACTTTCAGATATGCCGTAATCGATTCGATGCCGTAATGCTATTTAAGCAACGGGCTTGATGACAGCAGGAGGGGTGCCAACCTTGTTACGGTTGCGGAAGAAGAGAACACCCTTGCCAGCACCCTCGGCACCATCGCTGGGCTCAACCCACTGGCACATACGGGCGCTGCGGTACATGGCACGCATGAAACCACGGGGACCATCTTGGACATCGGCGCGGTAGTGCTTGCCCATGACAGGCTTGATGGCCTCGGTAGCCTCGTCGGCGTTGTAGAAGGGAATGCTGCTGACGTAGTGGTGGAGGACATGGGTCTCGATAATGCCGTGGAGAAGGTGACGACCGATGAAGCCCATCTCACGGTCGATGGTAGCAGCGGCACCACGGACGAAGTTCCACTCATCGTTGGTGTAGTGAGGAAGAGTAGGGTCGGTGTGCTGGAGGAAAGTGATGGCAACTACAAAGGTTAGTATGAATCGTCAAGATGTGTTGGGTGGAAGCTTACCGAGCCAGTGGTTGACCCAAAGGTAGGGGACAAAGTACCAAATGGCCATGTTGTAGAAGCCAAACTTTTGGACGAGGAAGTACAGAGCGGTACCCATCAAACCGATACCAAGGTCGCTCAAGACGATGAGCTTAGCATCACTGTTCTCGTAAAGAGGGCTGCGGGGGTCGAAGTGGTTGACACCGCCACCGAGACCGTTCTTCTTGCCCTTGCCGCGGCCCTCCTTCTGACGCTCGTGGTAGTTGTGGCCAGTAACGTTGGTGAGGAGGTAGTTGGGCCAGCCGACGAGCTGCTGGAGAACAAGCATGAGCAGGGTGAAAGCAGGGGTCTCCTCAGTGAGGTGAGCAAGCTCGTGGGTCATCTTGCCGAGACGAGTAGCCTGCTGCTCGCGAGTTCGGGGAACAAAGACCATATCACGCTCCATGTTGCCGGTAGCCTTGTGGTGCTTTCGGTGGGAGATTTGCCAGCTGAAGTAGGGGACGAGGAGAGAGGAGTGAAGAACCCAGCCGGTGACATCGTTGATGAGTCGAGAGTCGGAGAAGGCACCGTGGCCACACTCGTGAGCAATAACCCAAAGACCAGTGCCGAAGAGACCCTGGAGGATGGTGTAGACGGCCCAGAGACCAGCACGGGCGGGAGTGGAGGGGATGTACTCGGGGGTCACAAAGTTGTACCAAATGCTGAAGGTGGTGGCAAGGAGGACAATGTCGCGAAGGATGTATCCGTATCCCTTGAGAGCGGAGCGCTTGAAGCAGTGCTTGGGGATGGCATTGTAGATGTCCTTGATGGTGAAGTCAGGGACCTCGAATTGGTTGCCGTAGGTGTCGAGCATAACACCATATTGGGACTTGGGCTTGGCGATGTCGACCTCGGAGAGAGAGGAGAGCGAGG
Organism: Fusarium nelsonii; assembly: GCA_014898925.1. NCBI lineage: Eukaryota > Fungi > Ascomycota > Sordariomycetes > Hypocreales > Nectriaceae > Fusarium > Fusarium nelsonii. The sequence continues at coordinate 414,464 of JAAVUC010000089.1, read as the reverse complement.
TGGAAGAAGCCGAGTGCCGGGGAGAGTCTGAAGGAGAGACGGCGGCAGAAGACTCGGAATCGGTCACTGTGTTGGAAGTGACGGTGCGTCTAAGAGCAGGGTTCTGCTTGGGCAGAGCCGAAGTGGACGCCATTGTGAAGGAAGGTATACGGCCGACAGAAGAGAAAGTCGAGATGCCGAAGACGAACTGTCCAAGAGAGAGAAGAAGGCAGGTGAAAAGGAAAAAGAATCTCGGGATGGTCAACGGGGGCTGAAGTTTTAAAGTAACCGCCCGATTCAGTGAATGGATGGATGCTTGGTCGTGCTCGGCAAACGTTTTGTTGGGGCGTGGAGCCTGAAAAAAAGGCAGGTAAGTACCTGCGGCGGGCGGGACAGCGGACAAGTAACCTAACCTCTGGGCTCCCTCCTCTCTCGTCTCAGCGTAGCGGCAACACAAAACAGAGACGGCGGCGAATGCGGGCAAACTGCAAAAGGTGGAACGATAATGAATGGATAGGGATTGGCAGGTACGTTTCTCTCAGTAAGTCAGGCATGTACTGTACTGTACCGCTTTTCTCTCCTATCTGGCAAAAAGATCGACAATCCTCAGATGAGACAAGTAGCAGGTTTACATGCAATAAGCGATAAGCGGAAGCTTGCCAAGAGCTGAAACTTTGTTTTCTACTCTTGCCGTTTTGTCTACCTGTTCTATATGAAGTCTTTTCAATTGCAAAGCATACGAAATCACATTTACAATAGTCTACAGGTACTCTGTACAATTGCTTCAAAACAAAGCAGAAAAATAGACGCCTGCAACTTGAATCGCTAACCAGAAGAAAAAAAACCCGTACCCCAGGAAAATGCGCTAGAAAACGGGTCCTGGTTCTACCCACCCCTGAAAGTGGCAATGGCTCCCATGTACCGAAGCAGAAGCGACGGGGCGGCCGTCCGATTAGTGCCTGTGTCTGGGTTCTACGACAGACAGCTGGACAGCTCTCTCGCGTCGTGTCTCGAATTTTGATGCAAGTTGAGCTGGCCTTTGGGAATTTTTGCGGAGGGTGGCTGGCTGAATCGCCAAGTCTGCGCTTGCACGGGACATTCTCACTACTGGCTGGTGACGGATCTATACTCCAATTAAGCTTCCCAGCTATGGTCATCAAATAAGATGGCTTTCCTAATGGTGTCTGCAAAGCCTCCATCCGTTAAAAATGTCGTTGATCTCAATCGTCGACGTGTATTTCGTGATGGCACAGAGAGTAAGCGGGTTGCCATAGCCCGGAGCCGGCCCCTTTAGTCGGGCTGGCTCTGGAACAAAACAGCCGCAGTGGCATGACTTTAGACAAAAGTCGCCTCCAGTTTTGAGGATTTGCCATCTATGGATGTGCAATGTAAATGCAATACGATAACTACTAGCTATGGATACTGCACTGTAATACTGTACCTATCAATCGGTGCATCTTCTTGAGCCTCCTAGTCGAGATCTTCACACCGCCTGAAGAATGGATCTACCTCCGCTACGGGACATGACCGACGTTATGCAAGAAGGGTGGCTTATCATATTGAACTTGACTGCATTGTATGGACGGTAAATACACAAAACTGGTAGGTGAAACACAAATGCAGCGTCACACATTTGGCCTCTTGTGACAATTGATGGCGTCGAATTAAAGCGTACAACCGAGACGAGCCTCAAAGACACCAACGCCCAAAGCAACAAATTCGAATAATTCGCCCCTCCTTCCAGACTTCAAATCGGGGGTTCCCAGTTGGAAGCTCATGCGGGTCAAAGTGGGTTGCAAGCTTGCTTAGGGCTGGAGATCATCAACATGTGAATCAGTCAGAAAAAAAGAACCCTTGAGCTTGAGACACAAACGGGGGGAACCGGGAGGGGGGCGTCGACGTCGACCACCACTTTAGCGGCTCAGACCAGACGAGACAAGACATGGCTCCCTTCCCTTTCCCCTCCCCGATCGTGGCTGGACTTTTTTTTTTTTTGTTGACGATACGATGTGAATTGGGCATAAGTCGATTGGCTACCTATAAAAAGGCGGGAGAAAAAAGCTCAGACAGCGGACAAGGGAGATAAATCTGGTTAATCCACCCCGGCCCCGTTGTGGAGAGAGAACTATGAATGGTTGTTTAAGTGTACAGTACTGTATACAGAGTATCATGATGTTGGAGATGATTGCCTCATTCTGCAATTATCGGGATCATACAGAGTACAGAGTGACTAGTGGTCATTTGATGGCTGCGAAGCAACGCATTATGGCATACATGGCTGATGAACGGCTTGTGTTTTATCGACATGTGAAAGTGTATGTAATGTACTCTGCGAATATTTGGGGATTGGACCGAGGTGTTAGTAGGTAAGGATGGTCAGCTCGTGCTAAGATAACCTTATGTACACAGAACGGTTATCCGCAGCATAGTACAGTGCAGAGAGTACCTGTATATACATAGCATTGCCTGTTGCTGCAGTATCTGTCACAACTGCATTACCGAATGAACAAGCAGTAAATGTCCGGTTAGTATGTACTGATTTAACCGAGGCTCAAGACATTGCGATGTCCAATGATCATAGAACTCAAGCTTTTGACCCATTCACAAACGATATGAAGTTCTTTCTTCAGTGGAGAAAAGGTCGGATATTCCGAATACAGTACATACTTGCACGTCCAAGGAAAAAGAAGGACCTTATCGATCCATGCCGATTGGAAGGAAAATCGAATTTTTCTTTTCCTCTGGTCCTTCCATTCTGTTGGGAATTTTGTTGAGTTCAAGGCGGGACCCCTTGTCTTGGCATCACGGGCAGCCCAGGGTTCGATGGAGTGGAGAGTCTGGAAAGAGCTTAGTGGGGGAATGCTGGAAGTGGTTCCCGCTCCGATTTGACTGAATGGATGGTTTGTGGCGTTGACAGGGGATGGAATGGACGGGTTCCATAGGTACCTGGCGGCTGTTTGACGTTTGAATGCTCAATTGAACCTGGGCATTAGCTGTGCACCGTGAAATGACTTGACACTATTACTGGTCATTTTATAGGGTGCCTCGATTTTAATAGAAGAGTTGAGCTCTGAGATACAAAATGAATTGTCTGATAATCTTTTCTGGAAAGTAATAACCTGACTGACTATTAACCTCGTCTCCCTGAAGGCGTGTCGTTTCAGTGATTCGCCTCCCTTGGTCTAGGGTCAAAGTGCCCCCACGTGTCTCACCCGCTTAGCGGCTATTTTCCGTTTTCTTACGCGGCGGCTCTGGGCTTGAAGGTGCTTGGATCGTGAAAAAAGGGACCCTCAACCCCGCCATCGCAGCTTTAACTACCCACTAACCCCTCCTTTTTGAAGTCAAGTCAATTGCGAGCTTGGGTGCAACGACACAAATTCATGGTGTTTACCAAGATGTGATCAATCAATTCTGCTGTAGAGCCGTGAGCATAATGCTTTCCCTCATCAAACAAGGTAGCTCAGTGAAACTTTTACTGTCTTCATTTTCTTGGTCGAAACTTGGCCTTCCCCAGCATTTCAAGGACCCCAAATGCCCTCCTCCTCTTCCCGAATCAGGTCATGATGGTTCGATCACGAATTTTGATCGGTTCCTACTACTATCACAGCTGCAAGGGTCATAATTTCGTTGAATGGCTTCGTTGGATGCTACTGTACTGCTGTATCTACCTTGCCAGCTTGCCACCAAACTTATTGTACTCTACAAACATGATTACAACGGCCAACGCCAACAAAAAGCTTCAATGTCGTGCTCTAATATTCGGATCATGCTACCGAACTCGTGAACATCTCCACTATAGAGACGACCAATGTATAGTTGTACCTAGATAGCTCCCACCCGGGATGATCCAATGCATCTTAGGCATAGCCAGCTAGTCATTTGTAGACTTTACTCATGGCAGTGCAAGCTAATTTGACCATTGCAATGTTCCAGTAACTTGATCGCCTCAATTCTCCTTGTTCTTATCCACAACCTTCTTCAATTCCTTGTAATCTCGGCGGAGTGCCATGTTCTGCTGTGAAATTGACATGCTCTCGAACTCAACTGTGGTCTCGCGCATTGCTCTAGGCGGCGGGCGGTAACCATCATACTGCCAATGGCGGCTGTTTGGATGATACTGGCTCGGGTATCGAGGTGGTTGAAATCTCCCAGAGGTCTGGTAGCTATCAGGACGGTGTCGAGGGGGCTCGCTTCGTGACCAATTAGTTGAGGGGGGTATTGCGGAGGATGGTGTCGCAAAATGAATATTATCGGGGTTTCCTGGCGGTGCTTGTTCGTCTTTTCGAGTGTGTCCGTAGCTTGCTTCTGGTCGTCGAGGTAATGAGCATGGATTGTGAGTGTCCTTAACTCGTAGCGTAAAGTCAGGAGCGGGGGGCAAGCCGTCAAAGCCGTTATCTAGGCGTGGTCGCTTTGCCGGATTTTGCGATGTAGTGCTTGAGAAGGTTTTGCCCCCAGCTGCAACGATTGAGGTGCTCGAGTTTATGGTGGCGTTGAGGCTGGGAGCTGGGCTACGGATAGGGGGCTCCAAATCCTTCCTCTTCCTCGAGGCGTTCTGTCCGCTCTTCTCATTTGGTCTTGTAGAAGGACTGCTCTGCGAGGATGGTTGGTCATGTTTCTCCGGACGTAGTATCGAGTTCGATGAGGAAGTCGGATATTCTGAAAAGGACGTAGAAGCGGAGGGCGCTGAAGAGGCTAGAAATGTCCCCGGAGCTAGAACTCCCGGAGGAACTGAAGCAGCTACCCGAGTAGAAGTCTTGGTAGAGGGAATTGTGAAACTGACACGCTCTCGCGAGCTCGCAGGAGCACCCTGCTGTTGATTTCTCCCAGTGAGTCCGGTACCTTTCACTGAGCCAGTCTGCCCATCCAAAAATTGCCCGATTGCAGTACTCAGGCCAGGCCGGAGCTCCAATACCAGCGACATAACAGCCTCCGACTCACAAGCTTGAGTCTCATTCCTTATCGGTACCTCTGATTGAGTTTGGAGCCCTTTAACAGCATTGTCATAGTCCACCAGGGAGCTGTTACTCGAGAGCAAGGTTGGTCGAGCAAGTCTTTGAAGCTCTTCATGACGTTCCTTCAAGGTGTCGGAGATCCAGCTGTCAACCCTATTGTTGACAATTTCTATCAGTTTGTCTTGGGCAAACTGCGGCAAGATGGTGTTTGTGAAGTATCCGCTGTGTATCTTGCAAAAGCGCCGTGCAAACACCAAGTTCCACTGATCTATGAGGGAGTCTAGCTCGGGGTGAGATTGCGACACGGCAGGCAACCGGTTCTCACGCAAATTGGATCTTCGATTCTGACACCAACTCTCGACGGCCTTGTATAGTTCTTTCCATTCCTTGAACTTGCCTTTGGTGAGCGGCACCAGTTCCAGCATGTCCAAGAGGCGACTCCGAAAGGATCCTTGGTCTGCCTTGCGCAAGGCCGGCGGCAAGGCTAAATATCGATCTTTAAGGGAAAGACACATCTCCAACGTCTTTATCTTGCACTCATTGCTGTAGGACGACCTTTCATTATCGTTTGTTTGGGAGCGCTCTGCGGTGACAGCAGTGCGTATCGCATGCGAGAAGCTGGCGTTGGCTCCCGCACGGGGCGGGTCTATAGGGTTGTTACTCGAGAAAAGAGGTAATTGCTTGGGTATGTACGAGTATTTGTCGCGATGTCCTCTTGGGTAAACATTAGTAGACGTTTCCGGTTTCTCTCTATGTGCAGTCGAAGGACCTCCGTATTTGCCGGGCTGTTCTCGTGATGGGGTCACGGGGTTGTTGGAAGGAGCACGAGATGATGTCCCTGAAGAAGTAGGAGGCGGGCTACTCAAGTCGACAGGATCGACTGGCTGCTTTCCTTTGTCCCTTTTCTTCTTCTTCGACTTGTCTTTGTCTCTGTCTTTCTTTGCAGCCTTCGATGTTTGTTCCATGATGGGATGAATGAGGGGGTGAAGCGTTTGACGGTATACAGACAAGCTCTAAAGTGCGTTGAGAATAGAAGAGAAAAAACTGAAGGAATAAGAATGAGAAGTATTATATATGCGAGGGTACTTGTCTATTTGGTTGGTTACTTGAAGTGGAAGATTGTTGAGTGTACTGGTGGAGGAGATTTGTTGGCATTCGGTGGTCACTGTTTGGCAGTGCCTCCGGTCATAGTAGCTGAAAACAATACTATGGTAGCCTAATAGACGAAATCCCAGGCATCTTGTGGCAATCCAGATGAAATTTCAGCAGTTATGCACTGCCTGATCTTGGGCTCCGATTTTTCTGATGCACCATGTAATATGCAAAGACTCATCGTCACGTAGAGGTTGCAAGCCATATAGTGACTGCCACTTCAGACGCAATCATGGCAAGTTCAACTAGAAATATTCTCTTATATCGAAGACGAAGACATACTCCGCATAGCCGACCATTTTCCTTAACTGCAATCTATCATACAAACATGTTCTTGACATCGCGCTATCTAAGAATCTACCAGTGGCCTCTCTACTGTCATCCTCGCACCTCAATTATCTTCGCATATTGCATGAACAGAACCGCTGAACCTGATTTATTCCAAGTATCTCTCTATGATCAACACTCCTCACTCTGCACTAAAAGCAATGCGCGCCCAATGCGTAAACCCTTTAACATTGGCTATTCCAGCCTAACTAGGTCTCTTTTCCTCGAGACATCTGGAACAGCAACAAAAGCTTCTCAGATGTATTCATCGCTTCAAAATCGGCTGTTGTCTCACGACATCTAGAAGGCGACATGTTCTCGTGCTGGGTCTGGCTGGGCTTGCGTCTGTTGCGAGACTTGCTTCGCTTGAACGTGAACGGTTTGTTGGTAGATCCCGAAGCTGGGCTAGGCGTCACAAAGAGGCCGGGCGATTCACCGAATCGCGGAACTGGAGGCTTACTAGTAGGTCGAGCTTTTTCGCGATCGTCCTCGGGTTCCTTGCCCTTATCCTTACTTTTGTTGACTGCCGGGCTTGGAACCGGAATGTTAACCAGCGAACTCGGCTTGGTCAGGCCCTGGCTCTGCTGTGTTGCCGGAGACGAATTTCTTCCCAAACTGGAGCTAAACAATTCCTCCAGGGAGGGAAAGTATGAAGAGCTCGATGATGCTCGACTGTGTGTGACACTAGGTGAGTGTTTGCCTCCACAGGCTCGTTTGTTAACTTTTCGGGTCGGGGTTGGAGTCTCCTCCAATTCTCGTTTCTCATTAGGAAGGGTGTTCTTCGATTCCCTTGTCATTCTTGTCAGAGTCTCATCTAAGTCTCTCAACTTGCGCCGGATTGCAAGATTGTTCGGAGTTTGTAGAGGTTCGGTTAAGATCTCACTTGTTGTTTTTGTTGCAGGATGTTGATCCACAGAGCTAAGCACGCGACTGTGCGATTCTCTCTGCGCCTCTACAGACCGAACAGACTCCAGATATCTTTTCTCGTATCTTTGTAGTTGAGACAATGACGTGGGAGAGATAATCGGGGTGAAAGGCTCGATGGAAGGCAAGATGTTGTCTTCCTCGTCGATATCATTTGGATCATCATAGTAGTCCGAATCATCAGCGTCGTCATCGATAATTATAGTGGCTTCATCATCAGTATTCTCTTCTCCTTCGTTCTCCTCTTTTTCGCCCTTGTCGTCAGTCAGGGCAGAGCTTTTCCCCTGCTCATCGCCGTTGGCGCCAATCTGGTTCAGATGCTGGCGGAGGCGCGTCTCTAGTCCTGGCTCCAGGCTCATTGCTAGCGACATGACTATTTCAGACTTGCGGATGACTGAAGATTCCTTTCCAGATGCTCCGATTCTATTCTGGAAGAAACGGACGTAGGCCTGGTACACCTCTAGAGGGCTGTCTGCTTTTAGCAATGGGGCTCGAGTCAACGACTCTAGCTCTGCGTTCCGCTCGTCCAGCATAGCTTGGAGCTTTTGTGGGACTTGTTCTTCAACGAAAGACAAGACTTTTTCTTTGACCGCAGGCCATAGGACGCCCTCAAAGTCCACTGTGGAGAGTTGAGCTTCAACTTCAGAAATTTGACGGACTTGAGGAACTTGAGGAACTTCAACTTCAGACTGAGGAACATGTTGCTTTTTGTCTCGAATTTTGTTTTCTCCTGTCTTTTCATCGCTTGACTTCTTCGACGTAAAGGTCTTGCCGGTGAAGGAAGTGTATTTCGCAACCGCAGCGAGAGGCCGATGCTCGACCGGACGGATATCACCTCGCTGCTTTTTGGCTGGGTTATAGCCATACTTCGGACAGTCAGTACTAAATTCGTGATAACTCTAGCGATACAAAATTCTCGTACTACCTACCTGGCTGTTGTTACCGTTCATCGTAGCCTGCTGACCACTGGAAGGCTTTGATTGTGACGGCCCTTTGTCCTCCGATGTAGTCACTGCATGCTATGCCTGGTCTCTTTTCGAAGTGATTTTACCGAAAACTTCTGGTGTATGGTACGCCGTTCCCGAACCGCGTCTCAAGGAGGCTTGGCGATAGTTGCCTTGACATTTGGCCAACTTGTCATCGTGGTAGCCGGTACCTTTCTTCTTGACGGTGAGACTGGGCTGACGGTTCTGGAAGCTCAAGCGCTCTCTTTGAGAATCAACAGGAGTTTGTTCAACGACTTCTCCGTTTGCTGTAGACGAATCTCCGTTTGGCTCTGTGGAAGTGGTATCGAGTGCCAGATGGTCATCCATCCAAGTGTAGCTGTCTGTGCTAGCATAACGAGTATTCCGAGTAGGCGAAGTGTCGAAATCGGCAAATTTACGCTGTTTGAACTTGATAGAATCCTTAGCCGCCTTCTTTCTAAAGGCTGACTTAGAAGAGCCCATCTTAAACAAGATGAAAGAAAGCGAGTGTGATCAAATGAGGTGGAGGAACATGTGCTACATGAGGCGTTGCGGCATGAAGATTTGGTGGGGAGCTGTGGAGATAATATGAAAATATGACGAAGATAGGATCTAGTCGATGGAAACTTCATAAAGTGCCACAGGAGATTGGCTGAGGAATCAGTGGTTTGGTCTGCATGCAATACGAGCCAGCTGTCAGAGATGCCTTGGCTCTAGCACTTGCAGCCCTAGATATGAGGCGCAGGAAAAGATTAGCATATCAGAGATGGACGGAATAAAAGCCCCGTCTAATATTGTAAAGATTGGTCTATTCGTTTTATTCTTTAAGCTAATATTTCTGATATTCTTTGGCCTGGGTAGAGATATCCGGAGAGTGTTTAGCGTCTCACCTTCAAGCCCTTACGGCACCCAAACTACGCGACGAAAGCGAAGTAGTCATATCGTGAAGTATTTTAGGGTTCAAGTCAATATGTGCACATATCATTCCAGTTATTCAACTTCGTAATATTCTTAATTTTATTTTCATAGCATTCGCCCAACATCAAGCCAGCAAGCTATTGCGTCTATGAATATGCTGCTCTAACAAACTGTATCTCGCATAACATGCTTCCATTTTTCTTATTTCTTTTTAACCATCGCTCATAACAACATCACGAACAAGATAACGCCATACTCAATCATTACCAAGGTACCAGAGCTCCATCAGTGTCGATGACAGACTTGAGTCGCTGCGGCATAAAGTTTACCCACATGTTAAGTCTTTCCATATCGAATGTCGCCCAAGCGTCGCGAACCATCTTCTGAAGCGTCTCGTCTTCCCAGTCCTTGGGTGGGTCCATCGTCCATTGCTTATAGGCAGGCCAAAGACTGTCGAGAGGGCTCAGGTCCGGACTGTCGCCGCAGTTGTAGTAGTATCGCAGGCCGTGCTCGTCCTTCCACTGCTGAACCAAGTTGACCTTGCTTGCAGCGCCGTGAGCGAACGCCTCGCAGTCCTCTTCGAGGGTGAAGCTCTGTGGGCCGGTGCTGGTGAGCCATGGCTTGACCGTCTTTTCGAGGATATGGTCCTTGTATTCCTGCATGGTCATGACACCCGTGCAATTGGGGCTGGTTGAGTCTTCGTAGAAAACAGTGTCGCTCTTGAATCCATAGCCCACGGCAACCCAGGCATGAGCCTTTCTCAAGTCGCGTGGCCATTCGGCCTCAGGTTTGGCGGCGCATCCTTCGCAAACACGCTCTCCAGGTCGGGGGATGAGACGCATCTTTCCGTCAAGACCGAATCCAAAATGAAGCTCTATACTGAATCGAACAGTTCTCCAGTCCTCGGGTTGGGGGTATGCCTCCAGCATGCGTCTGGCGTACTCTACTCGCTTCTCACGAGCCTTCTTGTGCACCCAAGTGCGTGGACACATCAGGCATCTTCGGTAACCCAACGTACCCATAGTCCTATGCAGCGTCCTGGGGTTGACGTCCACCTCAACACCAGCCTCCTTGGCCAAACCGTGCCAATTCAAGTTCACATTGACGTAGCGATCGTCCCACAGAATCTTCTCCATCTTTTGCTGATCATCTTCGGAGATTTTCAATGGTCTTCCACGCGTCTCCTCCCATTCGGGATCGTTGCGCTTAGACGCGGGGACGCTCAGCGCGGCATAACCCTGAGAGCGAGACAGGTCAAAATGCCGAAAGATGGCTGACTTGTTGACAGGCAGACCCTGAGACTCGAGGTACGAGATGGTGCCTCGAACCATGGCCTTCTTGGGGGTGTCCCCATGCTTATATCCGGCTGGCATTTTGAGTGAGTATCGCGTCGCGTCGCCCAATCCAAAATATTTCTCGCGGTGTAAGTGGGTGGAGAGAATGACTGGGACGGTGGTGTTTGGATGTTTTTGTCTGCTCTCATTGTTTGCGCGGTACGTGGTGAGGGGTCAAAAGTTGGCGGTGATCACGTGGCGTCGCTCGTGTCACCTAATGTGGTACGGGCAAGTCCCGTCTCTGTTTGGGGTTCTGAGTAGGTCCGTAGGTCAGAGACTTCCCATAGCACCGTAGCACGTGTCTAATAGAGCGACGGTATGATTTCAGAGACTTGAAAGACTATTGGCACGTTTCACTTGATATTATCAACCTCCAGCCGGGATATCCCAGTTCATTGACTGACCAGAGAAAATTATGGTGATGGCCGGCCATGGTCCAACATCTCCAGGGTCATCACACACAACCAGAAGTACGACTGTGCTGTCGATCGCGCTTTATAACGGACAAGATAAAATACAATTTAGCTATAAGAATTGAGTTGCATCATAATACTTTATTCTATCAAGGAACACTACTGTTCAGCTTGTATAGCTTAATTTGCATTAAACAAGGCTGATACTTTCTGATGCATGTGTCCTACCCTAAACCATAGGCAGACGAGATTATTGGAAGAAGCTAAAGGAGAATTCGAACTTCAGCTGTAATTGTCAGGCCTTTTTCTTAAATGTTTCTGTACTATATCGCTCTCAATTCAGTCGACGATCAATCAGTTGGCCCAAGTACTGTTGAAGAATTCAATGACTGAGTTTGCCAACAGTGAAACGGCTGCATCACCGGTGCCCCACCAGCACACCATGACCAACAGAGGTCTTTCGGTTTCAAATCAAGAATGTACCCGAAAGTTCAATTCCTCGTTCTATCACCCAGGCCGATTCATCTCACAAAACACGTCTGTCTCTATATGATCATCAAATATGTTGATTCAAAATCTCGTTACCCATTGGTGGGCAACGGCAATTACGAAGATAAAAACACCGCTCTATAACCTCTCCAAATATTTCATAAACATACCCTCCACTTTCCATCAAAAAGATCCGCAGTCCATGCAATAAACGCCATGAAATGGTGTAGCCGATGTGTTTCCCATCTATACCAAATGTACGGCTTGTATTCCAAGCAAGCCCCAAGATCAAGAGCCTTTTCAAAACAGTGGCCCGTGAACAAACGCCTAAGCTTTTCCTGCCTCACGGACTGACATCATAAATTTGTCCTCGGCACCCACCTCTCCAGCGACTCTGGCCGCAGATACCTTGGCATTTCTTTCGTTAAGGATTGTCTTGACTTCTTCTGCCGTTTTAGCGCCGAGTAACGTCATCTCTCGGCTGAGAAGAAGTGCTACCGTAGCTCGAATCAATAAAGCATCGCCCTCAAAGACGTACACGTCCCATAACCGGGCTGCCTCATCGATAGCAAGATGTTGCGTGAATACGGCCGTCAAGATTCCTGCCAAACATTGTTCAAGTTCGGCAGTTGGGATCTTCTTGGTGAGATGCGCGTGGAGGGGTGCTGATTTGAGAGATAGCGTCTGCATGACAAGGTTGAATGCGGAAGCTTGTGCGCCTGGGTCGCCAGTGTAAAAGGATAGAGGCAATGGGCGGTTCAGCACGTTGGCGAGTGCGACGAATGCGGATGCAGCATCGGGTAGGTTGAGGAGCAATAAGGCAGCAATTGTCTAACGGACTGGGTTAGCATCTCGAGTAGCACAGGGTGGCTGAGGGTTACTTACGTTACAACCACGAACATAACCAATATCGCTCCTGTACATAGCATACGCACTCAGCACGTCAACGAGACTCTGGTGAAGTGGTCCTTCAACCTCGAAAATCCGGAGATCCTGCCATGTGTTCTGTGCAGCATCCTTGCGAATGTCTTGAAACCACTTTGCTCTTCTGGCATCCTCAGCGTTACCCTTGTCGTCCTTGACTCTGGCCTCAACTTCTTGGGCTCTTGCAAGAGCCGCCTTGAACGATGTCTCCGAAAGACCCAGTTCGTTACCGATCGCTCGACCCCAGATAACGCCTCGGCTACGGGGTGCAATACCCTTCCACCAGAGTTCTCTTGTCCTGCGCTCTCGAATGGCTTCGCTCCATCGTGGGATAACGTCCCTCTCCCAAATCTGCATAAGATTATCGGCTGTGCTATCTCGCCCTTCGATCTTGGCCCTGCGGGAGGCTTCGCGTCGCTCGTCAGCCTTTGCGCTGGCTGCCATCATCTTCTGATATTCTTTTAGATGTCGGCGCTCCTCAGCGGGATCCTTGGGCGGCAACCACGAAGGACGGGTGCGACTCAAGACAGCCTCCTTCTCCTTGGAAACAGGAAGAGGATCGATCATGATGTTGGTCTTGCGAAGAGGGGGCAGCTCAGGTGTTGACTTGACACGCTGCTTCTTTTCGTACATGTCGGCAGATCGTCGAGATGCATTCCAGGTATTGGGACGTTGGTTTGCGGGGCGCTTGGCTTGTTGCTCTATCAGCTCGTCGGCATGCTCTTCGAGCTTTTCGGTCAGAGTTTTGGCTTCAGCATTCAGCTCTGCCAGTGCTGCATTCCAACTGTGTGCTCGTGTCTGGGCAGGGCTGCGAGGTTTATCATCGGTTTTCCAGGTTGGGGAACGAAGAGAACCCGAAGCTTGCGCAGTGGCAGGTGTTCCATTTCCAACACTTCGAACCCTTTCCTTAGATCGATTCGGGGAGGGTGATGTGGACGAGGGTCGGCTAGGTGTTCGCTCTTGCATAGGGCGAGGGGAGAGCGGCACATTATCCAGAAACATGCCATCGGGAATATCGTCGCCATCGTCTTCGTCACATTCTCTCTCGAGATCGGTGAAGGACTTGCGCTCACGACCGGTCTGCCAGCTGCTTCGGCGGGGCTTTACTGGAAAACTAGGATCTCTTGGATCCCTCGGGTTGAGCGAAGAAGCAGGACTCGGACTTCGTCGTCGATTGAATGTGAGAGAGGCGGAGGAGGGGCTAGTCAGGGTCTTGGGCCGAGTTGCAGAAAGGGGCTCTGTCAATGCGCTCAAATTGGTGCTTCGAGGGTTGGAGGTGTACACGTTTGTCTCGAGAGTCGGAAAGGGTGGTCGAGCTTTGGAAGCGGTCTTGCCAGCTACGAGAGATCGACTTGAAGGAGCCTTGGCCAGAGCAGGACGCACGTCGACTCTCGAGGGGCTCTTGAGTGTGACATTGTCGTCGTCGAGACCAATCTCTTCGAAATGGCCAATGTCGGCCATGACGCTGCCATCATCGCTGTTTAAAGATTGGAAAGATGAGGTCTTTGAGCTCTTTGAAGTGGTCATCCCTGGTGGAGAGTCGGGACTGGGGAGAACACTGCCGATATCAAGAGTGCGGATCATTGTCGCATCGCTCGGAGGAGCGCAAACTACTAAAAGATAGAGGGGGCTTGATCGACGCGCCCAAGGGCTCTGGGAGAACAGTCCTCTTCTGTCGCAGTGGTCTGGTTTGTATGGGTACTAAGGGATACGATCGATCGGATTGATTCGAGGTCTTGGCTTTTGATGTCGTCAATTGTTGTCTAAGGCGGACTCGCTTCTGTTTTTGTTCGGCTGTACCGCAGTTGGCTTTGCTTGATCGATTTGGCGGTAACGGTTGTTATGGACACTGAATATCGGGGCAAGGAGCAAAGCTGTTTCAAGATTGCCGGGGTCGGAGTCGATTACCAAATAGCCGGGCCAAAAAGAAGTCGTACTAAAGCGATTCGGGATCGAGAAAGGGATAAAAAGCGAGGGTATGAAGCGAAAGTTGAGGTTGTTTTGATGTGCCAGCAGGAGGCGGTTTATGGGATTCAATCGATCAACGATAGACTTGGGGTTGGATAGGTAGGCAGTTAAAAAGAGTAGCAGTCGCTCCTTAAAGTCTCATTGAGAGGAGAACAGGATTTGACAACCCCAGACAGCGGTAATAATAAGCGGTCGCGGCCGGGATGACGAGAGTATTACCCAAAATTAAGCGCGGATTCGAAGGAAGAGTGTGGCCTTCAAAACAAAGGGGGATTAGTTTTTAAAGTTGAAGGGTTTGAGACAAGAATGAAAGGATGAAAGGATGATGCAGTGAGGATAGAGAGACAAAAAAGGAAAAAGAGAGATGATGACAAGGAGAGGAAGAGGAAAAAACGAGTGAGATTCAAGCATCAAAGACAAGGAAGTCAAATCCAAGGAAAAGGTCAAGCAAGTCAAGATTAGTAGGCAGGTAGACTATAGTAGACCAACAAGTTAAACCGGGAAGTGGATGACGATCCCCAAACGAGAGAGGAGATGATCCTACCCACACAGAAAACAGAAAAGATAGAATGCTTGTAGCTCTTCATACAAAAATAGCGCCAGGGTGACATTTGTCTTATTTTCCAGATGTGGGTTTGGCATGGGTGTTGACATGGCCTTATCGAGCCAAGCCACGCCAGGGGCTGACACTGTGAATCTTCTTTGGGGACTGTGTAATACCGCTTTAAACATTCATGGTGTTACAGTGTCAATATTGCAGAAAGCTTACCCCTGTTGCTTTAATCTCGGCCTGTAACCCGCGTCTAATAAACAAGGACAGCCAGTCATGTTCTCGCCAACCGCGAGGCCTCAACTTTTGGGCATCACATCTCGGTACTCGTACTGTACTATACTGTCACTAGACACGGTACTGTCCGTCGAGGGAAAAAAACAAGCAATTTCGCGTCCCATTCTTTCCGCGAGCCCTACGAGTTTGGAGCCCCTCTGTGGTCTTTGCAGTGAAAGATTCCAATCAATTAAAGCAACTTGTCTCATACTATTAATAAGTTAAAGGACCACTTCCTAATCAATCAGCTGTGTGAGGTGAGGCTTTCATACCCCTGTTCCTTATTCTGTGTTGTGGTTATCTCCTCCAAAATGTGACTTGATCTATACGTGCTCATTACATCGACCAAAGACGTGTAGCTACTAATCCGTTTCTCCGATTCTTCATCACATGGATCTCATCCATCTTGATCATATCTCTAAATATTCTTCTTCTTCCGATGTCCACAGCTTGTTCCACCCCCAGACATCCTTCGCTGTCTGTCAATATCCGCTCGCACTTTGGCTATAAGATCTTCTGAGTTGGAATCGGAATCCTCCGATGATGACTTGTTCTCGTCGTCGGTGTCACCAGGGACTAGAAATGCGTCGATACCTTGGGGCAGTTTCTTTTTCTTGCGCTCTCCATTCTGGTGCTTAAGCTTCTTCTTCTCGGCTTTCTTGCGAGCCTTTCGTCTTTTGCGATCATCGTTGTGCATCGCCTCCTCTACAACCGTCTCAAGTGCCTTTTTCTTTGCAGTGAAGAGCGGGACGGGAGAGCCTGCCATCGATGAAAGCTTCATCGTAAGATTGTACCAGAAATTGTCGTATTGCCTCTCGGTCTTGATGCCTCTACGTCTCAGTTCGGAGACTAGTGCGTGTGACTCGCGTTCGTTCAGAGAATGGTGCATTCCCCAGTCGACGTTCCAGTTGTATTTCTGGCTTGACTCACTATTCTTAAAAGTGAATCCTTGACCGGCAGCCGATTTCTTCTCAAAAGCGGCCACCGAGATTTTGATGGCATGCTCCGAAACACTATCTCGAATCACTTGAGGCTTGATATCTTTGCTAGGGAACGGAGCTTTGACCCAGTTCCGTTTCGGTTCTGGCGCCAGCTGCTCTATCTCAAATCTCTTCTGATGTTCACCTTCCGACTCTTCTGCATCGGAGCCTTGCTGTGGTTCTGTCTTGACCAACTTCTGTACAGTAGGATTGACCCGATGGGTGGGCGGCTTTGAGGGTGTACTCGGCTTCAACAGCTTCTCAAACCAATCTGAGCGTTCGTCTTCCGACATTTCTTCGTCAGTATCTGGCTGTTCCATCTTAGCGAGCTTCCGCGGAATACGGTTGACTCGCTGCGTAGGTGGTTTTGAGGGCGTGCTCTGACCAGAGGCAGCATCTTTCGTGGCAGTGCCATGTGTGATAGAAGCCAAAGGTGTTAATTCTTTTTCTAGACTCTTTGTCAGCCTCGTAAATCGTCATGGCAAGGCGTCGCAATTACTTTTACGAAGCCACTGAGACGTCTCTGGGAGTGGGGTTGAAGGTCGGATCGCCTTCTTGGGCTGAGATGGCTTCCAATTCTTGGATCGAAGATCCGCCAATGTCAACTTCTTGGTGAAGCTTACCGGTGGTGATGGCGTAGGCATGGTTTCATCTCCTTCAGTGGGTCGCTTGATGACAGACTCGTTCTACGAAATTCTGCGCTCAGACGAACGGATAATCTGTGCTTGCTGTTTGCCATCTTGAATTCGCTCGGTTGGTGATGATGGAGCGTGGCCATCCCTGGAGAGTGGTGACATAACAGGGAAAGGAGAGCGTTCAGCCTCCTGGTCAGTGCCGTGTGCTTGCTGTTCGCTAGATCTCTTTAGAATGCCCTTCAGGCCGACGAGAGACTCCCGATGGTGAGGACGAAATGATGAAGGCGTGCCAGGAGTATGGCATTCCTGAAGGTTCTCACCGCTGTAGACTGGCTGGAGCTCATAAGCTGATCGTGGAACGTGATTTTCCAAGCTGGACGCGGCGCTGGCAGATACCTCCCCATTTTGTGCTTCCTCATCCTGGACTTCTCGACTTGGGCTTCCCATGTCAGAAGAGTCTTCAACAGGGTATTCGGGGACAGTGGAGAATGGCACATTCGACGGACTGCTTCCGCCGGCAGGTGGTGCAGATTGTTGAAGCTCTCCTGATGCAGCTCCACTAGGTTCAGGACCGTCAATCCATGCAAACAAAGCGTCCATGATATCAGGCGAATGAGCTCGCGATTGGTTTGGGGCTTGCGTCTGTGCTGGTTCGGGCTGTGGACGTTCATCGTCAACATCGCTTTCTACGTTGCTCTCGATGGAAACAGGAGTATCGATGGAGTTACCGATCTTAGGTCGCTTAATATTTGCTCGTTGCTGCTGAGCAGAGCGACGCTTAGGCGAAGGAAGAACTTTCTCGATGAAGCAGTCAGATTCTTCACCGGATGAGGGCGCAACAGAGCGCTCCATCTTGACCTTCTTGGCAGGGCGAGCTTGTGGGCTGGATGCGACGAGCTTGCGCTTCGGTGAAGGTGATGGCAATACTTTTTCGATCTTGCAATCAGAGTCGGAGCCTTTAGCTGACGAAACTTCATAAGGTGTGTTCGGAGAGCTGGCCTGAGCGAGTTGAGTGGTTCTCTCTGGGGTTTGCTGGCTTCGGTTGCTCATGGCGCGTCTTTTGTTCGCCCGGGGAGTTTCAGCGATGCGCTCGTTGCGATCGACTTGGCGCTTCTTTGCGACCTTGGGAGAGGACATGGTTTGTGAGGTAGGAGTAGAAGGAATAGAGGGAAGGGCTGATGCTGCATGAGACGGGCGCTTGGATGAGGTTCGTAAGACCGCAGGTTTGGGTTTGCGTGCTCGTTTTGGTGGCATGTTGGGCTGAGAGTCTGATTGTTTGGTTCAAGTGTGAAGCTCCTTTGTGAGAAGAAGTGAATAGTTCGGATGAGGGATGGTGCGACCTGACAGCGGCTGTTGAAAGTTCTGAGTGAGCAGACGAGGCAAGAAAAGTAAACAGGTTGGCTCAAAGGATAAGGATTGTAGGTCTGAAGAAGTGAATATTTTGGGCTAATGATGCCGTTGTTGAAGAGCAATAGCGAATCTTCGGGTCAGAGGGGTAAACAAGCTAGGCTGCAGTATTGCTATTGAATGTTACAAAGAACAATTTGGGTATACGAGAAGGATACCGAGAGTGATAGATAGCGGAAGCATAAGAAGCATATCATGCCAGTGCCATGTCAGTGCCAACAACTGACAGCCCCTTTACCATACCTAAAGCTGCCTACCACCATTAAGCTCCAATGAGATATCTCGTTTGCATTTACTCTTCCTTTGTATCGCTGCCTAATAGTGCTCTACTTTCAATATCCGACTTCACCTTGGCTACATTGTGATAGTTCGAGGTTAATTCAACCTGATGAGCGAGGGCATTAAGATCACGGAACAATCATTCAGTCTGCCTTTCTTAGGTCTTGGTGGTCTGAGGGCCTTCCATGCTCATACAAAAAGTCTCGCTTGCTCCATATATACTGCCCAAGCTTGAGTAAAGACTTTGAAGAGTCTTGACAATGAGGATGATAATAATGGAATTGACTGACTATGGATGGAAACAAGCTGGCTCGTTCTGATTGGGACGAAGGAAACTATCTACACTACGACTCTACTGAGACTCCATGTCTCTGTGAAACTGTTTAGACCTGACGATGTTAGGTCTAAACTGTATAAAATATACTTCACAAAAAGGAAAAAGTCATACAAAGCTTGGGGCTTTATTATTTGCCTAAACTGTAAAGAGTCATGAACAGAAGCTTCCAGGTCATGCATGCTATAGCTCTAAAAACTCTTCTAACTTTCTTACGTGCTGTGCAAGGAAACGCTGCCTTATCAGATGCAATTTACCAAGACACATTTATTATGTACTTTTGTCATAAATCTCGATGTAGGAACTCGATGTTGTTCGTAAGAGGCAAGGTTTGTTCATACAGGTCCTTTTTTGCATTTCCATGTCGCCGCATCTATGGTATCATTACAGATCATCATGGTTTATGCACATTGACCCATCATCACCGGCTACCTGAGCCTAGCCTAGCCTTACATACGCTCTCGTCGACGAGGAGCCGCTCGGATGATATCGTCCACTCGGAGAAGGAGCTAGAAATGAATGTTAGAGTCTGTTCGTATTAGGCTGTCAAGGAATTGCTTACCTCTGCAGCCTCGCTGGCCGAGGAGACGACAGCCTTCTTGAGCTTGTAGCTCTCAATAACGCCGAGTTCCCGCATATCTGTGATTCCGCCACCAGGGGTCATCAAGTCGAGACCATAAGTTGTAAGACCGTCGTAGAGAGCCTTGCGCAGCCTGGCGACAAGGTCACCAGAGTCAAGACCAGCGTTGTCGGCCAGAATGGTGGGAAGTTGTCGAAGAGCGATAGCGAAGCTGGAAACAGCCAATTGTCGCTTACCCTCGACTCTTGTAGCAGCGCCCTCGACAGCCTTGGCCATAAGCATCTCAGCACATCCACCACCGAGAGTAGTTCGGGGCTCCTTGACGGTCTGAGACAGGACAGCAAGGGCATCGTGGAGACTTCGTTCAGCCTCATCGAGGAGCTGTTCTGTGGCGCCTCGGAGAACGACTGTGCAAGCCTCTCCGCCAGACACGCCGGAGAACTTGATAAGAGTATCCTCACCAATGATAACCTCCTCAATAACATCACAGTGACCAAGCTTGACCTGGTCGGGGTGATCGAAGGTAGAGGCGATCTCACCGCCTGTTACCAGGGCCAGGCGCTCAATACCATCAAAGTCTGCGTGCTCGATAGACATAATGCCGGCATCGGTGAACAGCTGCTCGGGCCAGTTGTAGATAAGTTGTCGGTTGATAAAGCAGTTAATGCCGTGAGCCTTGATCTTCTCCACCTTGGCCTTCATCTTATCCTTCTCGGCCTTCTCGAGTTCGGCGAGCTTGCTTGTCGAGCCGACCTTGACACGCGCACCAAAAATCTTGACTTTGTCGGTATCCATGGAGGTGTTGGCTACTAGGATCTTGGCCTTCTCCAATCGCTTGGGTTGGTTGACACCGATCTTCTTATCCAGGATGAAACCCTCGTCGAGGTAAGAGTCGCTGAGCTTGCCTCCAGCCTTCTTGATGATTTGGATGTGGTTAAGGTCAGAAGACTTAAGTCGGAGGACAGCGTCGACAGCCAATTCGGCAAACTGGTCGCGGTCCTGGGCGAGGACCTTGGAGCTAAGGGTCGTTCGGGCAATGGCGAGAAGGTCTTTTCGGAATGCCTCGGGGTTCTTGCTGTGGTCAACGGCGGATCCTTCCAAAGCCTTCAACGCAGCCTGGCTGGCTATTCTGTAACCCTCAATGATAGTCTGGGGATGGATCTTCTTGTCCACCAGCTTCTCCGCCTCTCTTAACAACTCGGCAGCGAGGACGGTAACTGATGTGGTACCGTCACCGACTTCGTCATCCTGAACCTTTGAAATGTTGACCAGGACCTTTGCGGCGGCATTATCGAGAGCGATCGACTTGAGGATGGTGGCACCATCGTTGGTAACCATGATTTCGGCGGTGGAGCTAGCATCGTGTTAAAAGGGGGGTTGTCGACCGCAAGATAGACGTAACATACGCAGACTGTAGAATCTTGTCCATACCCTTAGGACCAAGGGTGCTCTTCACAAGATCACCAACGGCGATAGCACCAACAAAGGCGGCGAGACGGGCATTCTCACCCTTCTCCTCGGTGGTGCCCTCCTCAAAAATTTGGGTTGGTTGGAAAGACTATAGGAGGGGCATATGTTAGCATTCATTATTTCCTATAGAGATTGGAAAGTTTCAGAGCAGAGCTTCTAAAAGAGAGGCAAACACACCATAATGGGCCAACAAAGTGACTGTGAACACGGCGAAACCTATAGAAACGTAAGAGGTTACCGTCGTTGTCAACGTCAATATGCTTCAGCCTTGGGGTAGACGTTGCAGCCTTTTTTTCTGGAGCTACCTATCCAGCAGCTTAGGAGAGCGCAGCCCCTCCACCCCAGGGGCCTGAAAGCCTACACGTGATTTGCCCCGCGATGGGAGACTCAAGATTTCGGGCGGAGGGACAACCATTTCTCCGCATCACGCACACTTTCGCAGGAAAGTGAAGCAAGAACACCAAATTTGTGCTGAACTAGGTTGGCCACCGCAACATCAAGACTCCGCACGTTCCCGAGTGACGTTTCCCGCGGTTTTAGACAGAATACTGCGTGTCTTCCAGAGGTCATATCTCCTGCGCGCATAAAGGCCTTTTTCGCAAACCTTGTGCTCAGTAGCCGAACCCTCTAAAACCCTCGAAAAAAACATCCAGATTCGAGAGCGGGGCATTTTTTCTTGCACCCCTCCAACAACCACATATCGCCCATCATGGCGCCTTCTTTCGACCACCTCCGCGAGGCCGACCTTGACGATGACGAGTTCAACGATGATGATATTGATATCTCCGACCTGAGAGAACGATTCGAGGTTTCACTGGATCAAGGCTATGACAACTTCGTCGTCATCGACGGCCTGCCCCAGGTCACCGAGGACCAGAAGCCCAAGCTTGTCAAGTTCTTGTTGAAGAAGCTCAACACAGTTGGCAAGGCACGCGAGGACTCGGTACACATGCCCATGGGCGACGATGGAAAGTCTCTTCGGTAGGTGGTTTATTTGGAATAAATATTTAGGAGCTTGGAACTGATCCCCCATGTCAAGATTCGCCTTTGTCGAGTACTCCTCACCCGCCGAGGCCGCCGCTGCTACTCGCCAGCTCGACCTTACCCCCCTCGACAAGAAGCACACTCTGCGCGTTAACAAGTTCACCGATATCGAGCGATATGGACGAGAAGGTCGTGTTGACGAGACCTACCAGCCCCCTCAAATCGAAGAATTTACCGAGAAGGAGCATCTGCGATGGTTCCTCAAGGACCCCTCAGGCCGTGGCCGCGATCAGTTCGTCATGTACCGTGGCGAGAGCGTTGGTGTTTACTGGAACAACGAGAAGGACCAGCCTGAGAACATTGTCGAGCGACAGCACTGGACTGAGACATTTGTTCAGTGGTCTCCCCTCGGTACCTACCTTACCTCCGTTCACGCTCAGGGTGTCCAGCTCTGGGGTGGCCCTTCGTGGCTACGACAGGCCCGATTTGCTCACCCTTTTGTGAACATGGTTGCTTTCTCCCCCGGTGAGAAGTACATTGTCACCTGGTCCAACCGCCCCATCTCTATCCCTGATGAGGGCCACCCCGCTCTATCTGTCGACGACCACGGCAAGAACTACGTTATCTGGGATATCGCTACCGCTACTCCCCTCCGATCTTTCGCCAACCTCGACCCCCCGAAGGTGGAGGATGGCAAGCCCCCGCCTAAGATGCAGTGGCCTGCCTTCAAGTGGTCTGCGGACGACAAGTACGTTGCCCGTCTCAACCCCGGCCAGTCCATCTCCGTCTATGAGCTCCCCCGCATGAACCTCCTCGACAAGACCTCCATCAAGATCGACGGTGTTGTAGACTTCGACTGGGCTCCTGCTACCCCCAAGCGTGACGGTGTCAAGACCTACGAGCAGCTTTTCTGCTACTGGACCCCCGAAATTGGCAGCAACCCCGCCAAGGTTGGATTGATGAGCATCCCCTCAAAACAGGTCGTTCGATCTCTGAACCTCTTCAGTGTCAGCGATGCCAAGCTTCACTGGCAATCTGAAGCTGCTTATATCTGTGTCAAGGTCGACCGACACTCCAAGTCCAAGAAGTCTCAAGCCACTACTCTCGAGATCTTCCGCGTCAAGGAGAAGGGTGTCCCTGTTGAGGTTGTCGATACTATCAAGGATACCGTCATCAACTTCGCTTGGGAGCCCAAGGGTGACAGATTCGCTATTATCTCCACAACCGAGCCTGTCGGCGTCACTGCCGTTGCCCCCAAGACCGCCGTCTCTTTCTTCTGCCCTGAGAAGGCTAAGAAGGGCCAGCAAGTGGGTAACTTCAAGCACCTGCGAACACTCGACAAGAAGAACAGCAACGCCATTTACTGGTCGCCCCGCGGTCGTTTTGTTGTTATTGCCACCATTGCCAACCAACAAAGCTCCGACCTTGACTTCTTCGACCTCGACTTCGAGGGTGAGAAGCCCGAGTCCGACAAGGACCTTACTGCCAACCTCCAGGCTATGAACACCGCCGATCACTACGGTGTTACAGACGTTGAGTGGGACCCTTCAGGCCGCTTCGTCGCCTCCTGGGCTTCAGCCTGGAAGCACTCTGTAAGTTTAATCTGACACACTCTCTCCAAGTTCCCTGCTAACACACTATAGATGGAAAACGGCTACCACATCTACGACTTCAAGGGTGAGGCCCTACGCGAAGAGCCCCTTGAGAAGTTCAAGCAGTTCTCATGGCGTCCTCGGCCCGCAACTCTCCTTACGAAGGAGGAGCAGAAGGCTGTCCGCAAGAACCTCAGAGAATACAGCCGTGTCTTCGAGCAAGAAGATGCTGACCGTGGCGCCTCTGCTGACTTGGCCGTTGTTGAGGCTCGTCGCCGTATGCTCGACGAGTGGCACGCTTGGCGTGAGTCTGTGGAGGCCGAGGTGTTGGAAGAGCGCGAGGTACTCGGCCTACCAAAGGATCCCCACGCTCCTCTACTAGAGGCCTACACAAAGTCCTTGGAAGGCACAACATCAGAGGAGGATCGGGTGATTGAGGAGATCGTGGAGGAGGTACTTGAGGAGAGTGAGGAGGTGCTCGCTTAGAGGGCTTCACTGCATTTGCATGGGAGTGATTTGCTTGTATCTCGGTAGAAAACTGGTCAGGGCGAGGGGTCACGTAATGAAATTCTTTGTCATGTTCAACAGAAGGATAGGTCCAGGTTTTTTTGGACTCTCTAAAAGCATTATCTGGAGTAATCTATGTTCGTCCATCTCTCTTTTCCCCTTTTTTGAATACGGAGGAGTCCTCTTGAGACTGTCTCAGATCTCATAATAGCCATGTGTACTTCTGGGTAGCTAAACATCGTGTTTGCTGTGTTTGCCATAGTGTCTCTGCCACCTGTGTGCTGACGTTACGTTACGAGGTCAATTTAGTTATTGCGAAGAATCTCAAATGACTCCAAGAATAGAATATTAATGATTTACCATGAGTGAATAAAGTTTCTTGCTTCCTCTCAATCGCATTCATAGTAGTAGAGTCTCCCACACTTCTGAGACAATTGGCCTGCACCAACATCACCATTTCAGCCAGGCTTGGCCATCTTGGCGGCGTAACAAGTCATCATGAGCTGGCCACCGCAAATGCCATACACAATGTTTGCAACGTCGGCCACTCGAACGATACAACCAACACCTTCAGTCTCAATTTTCTCATCTTGGAAACCTGAACACAAAGTTAAGATAGTACCTTATATTGGTCACTGAAGGTCAAGGTCTTGGCTAAACAATTACTTGTTCGAGACAACGCGTTTTTCATTGTCCGTCCCACCGTCCTGGACTAATCCTCAACAAGACTACAAACCCCTCTGACAGTAATCAAGCTGTTTGAGTGCCGGAACAAAAGTCAGAACAGCCGTCCGGCCCGGGCAAATTACTGCCAAGGGACAGGGGCAGGCAAAGATTGCAGGTCGGAGCCAACCGACTGACAGCGTCCATCTGTTTCCGCCACTTTATATTAAATGTACTCAGATCCAGATATGCGATTTCACCAAGACCTCAAAGGCGTGTCTTTGTATCACCAACGAGGAGGAAAGAGGGAGTGAGGATGATAGATAAAAGGGTCCCGCATGGCTCATCAATCCAAAGACTTGTGTGATATTCTCTGCATCTTATTCTATACGAAGTTTCATCGCGTTCGACTATTGACACCCCGACCTGAAGTGCAGAGCTTACATTGTTCACGACTTACATGACGGTGTTGCTTGCTTTAGTGACGGAACATTGATTGGACTCTCTCGTCCGACAATCAAAGGGTTTCGCGTTCCATCATGCGAGCCGCACTCTTCATCCTCTCTAGCATCTCTGCTATAACCACAATGGCCACCTCAACAGCGCTACCGACGATGGCGCCCCCGACAGAAGCTCCCGAGGAAACGCTCCTGGCAACAACACCCGAAGAATTACCTCCGGTTATAGACCTGATCCCAGTTCCAGAGACTCCTTCCCACAATTCTTTTGGGGCGGTGCCAGACGACATCAGAAATACCATGCAAGGGATTCGGAGTCTAGCGTCCGATTTAATACTGCAAGCGTACAACATCAAAGGCGATGGTGTAAAAGTCCAGATCGTCGGGGTGCGTGTTTGCCTTTTACTGCAGTATCACTTGACCCGGACTGACTTTCTACGCGTAGAACACATACTTGCGCTGTCTAGGTATGGTTGATGGAATTCAGAAGGTGTCGGGTAAGATCGGTCGCCCTCTCACTATGCTTTTTAGTTGGGAAGATCAGACGAGTATTTGCTCAGCCTTTGACGCGGTACGTAACGACCCTTGCGGTCTTCGTGTGAGACACAGGCTGGGAATGGTCCCTTTAACAGATTGATTACAAACTAACATTCCGGCTAGTTCGGCATCCTCCAATCGAAGCTCATCACCGTGCTGTCCATGGAGCCCCAGAGCATAGTGAGGGATGGCTTCGTCGACCAATTTGAAGAGTGCTTCGCTCAACTTAGACCTGCGTTGAGCATGTTTATCCAACAGCTCATAGTCTACACACCAACTTGCGAAACTGAAATGTTGAGAAGAATAGATCAGCTTGACGTTGCATTCAGTAATGCCAGAGTGAGGTTCGAGGATGCGCGGCATGGCTAAGAAAAAGCACATTCCGGTGCCTTTGAGCTGAGGTCATCATTTTATGTAGGGGCTCTGAGTTTGATCAATGCTGGCGTCACCACGGAGGTCGCAGCTTGCGTATCCTTTCCTACAAGGGTCTGGAGGTGCAGTATAGTATGATGGTGGCTGCTCGAGATAAGCAGGGTTGACACGGATAGAGCATGGGTTGTAAGTCGGTAGATCAAGGGATGTATGCCCTAGCTGGAGACACACAGATTTTAATGAGGATTCAAATACATGATAGGTTTGGATAAGCCGGATAACAGTACAAGAGCAGTGGTATAGCTGCTAAGAAGCGGGATTTTGCAGTTCCGTCGTGTAAACGATATGGCGGTCAACTGTTCGAATATTGAGATGAATGTGAAAGAAATACTGGTGGATTGTCCAACTACGGATCCAAGATCCACCTGTTACTCTGAATTTTGATACATGCATTTGGTCTCTTGGCAAGCTGTGTTCATATACTGTTTGGACAGAAAATACTTGTATAGCATACCGAACGGTTGTTACCAACGAAGAGCTTCAAGCACAGAGAAAAAGCTCAATTCGCGATACATGATAGCAGTTGGTTATCAGATTGATGAGAGCTTACCCTAAAGTTTGAGTTTAGTTTAGCCAAGCCAAATTGCACCATTCAAGGGAGAATAGGAAGAGTGGGACGGAAGAACTGTAAAGAGGCCAGTCCCCGCAGCGGGCACAGACCATCCGATCCGGGGGTGAGAACAAGCGAAGCGAAACCCACAAAAAAGAAGAACGAAGGAGATGCAACAAGTTGAACATTACAGACATAGGTAAGGTAGGTACGACATCTAGAAATGAGACAGCATGGTGAAATCTTGTATCTGTTCCTGAGTTCCGACCTTGGTAGAATTATCAACTGATTGTCTTTTCATCCCCTGATTTTGAGTCTCAACCTTTCTGCTTTGCCCCAAAACTGTGGAACAAAGTCCAGTCAGTCAAGCAAGATCAACCGATTATCATCACCAATATCAATCGCTTGAAACTGTTACTAGTGCACGAATCTTGATCATGATTGGCCGATAAAACATCCTTTTCTCTCAGTTCACAGCGATCCGTTTCCCCCGCGAACCAGTTCAAAGGATTGCCTGCCATACATGCAACACTTGTATGACTGTCGCTGGAAGTAGGTAAAATCTTCATTACCCTTCCCATCGGTTACCCGGCTGCTTGCCCGTTTGCATTGTATTGTACCTCGCCGTCCAGCTCTGTCTTGTTGCATGCTTGATTACCTACCTATGCAAGGGGAGGACGTCCAAATAGTGCGTTATTTGCCTGTTAGAATGGGGTCTTGTTGTCTCAGATACTGGAGATATCCCTATCCCTACCTTATAGTGGCGTGTCTCCGATGTTTCTTTTACTAGGTAGCTACGTACAGTCGTGTGCGAAAGTCCCGCCCAATCGGAATTTTCCTACTAAAAACCACTAACTTTAGCACTTAATTTAAAATGCTTATAAAATAGCTATTTAGCCTTTAGTATAAGATATATTAAATCTTTAGCCTTTATAGTCTAAAACCAGTAAAGATATTAATTTCTGAAAGGTAAATATTAGGATTTTATGCTAAATTTGTATTAAATTTATACCTATATAAAGTCTAGATTTATAAAAGTGCTTTAAATAATATTAAGAGCTATATATAAATGCTTTTTAATTTTTATTAATTAATTTAAAGGCTATAAATATACTAACTTCTTTCTGTTTCTTAATAGCTATTTTATAAGTATTTTTAATTAAGTGTTAAAGTTAGTGGTTTCTGGTAGGGAAATTCCGATTGGGCGGGACTTTTGCGCAGCCACTGTACGCCGAGTCCTAGACATCCATAACCAGCACAAAAAGAAAGGTCTGGATCGTCTACAGTGTGTTTTTTGATGGACACGGCTTCCATACCTTTGCCCCAGAGGGCGCAGAATTAATTGAGGTTTAAGTTGGAAGATGTAGAAATAACCAAGTAAGAGGCTTGAACGCCTGAAACAACACAAATTGACCATATGATTTCGTCTCTTGTGTTATAGTGGTCAATCCTTTTTGCTGCCCTGTGTCCTCCTCAAACCACAGTGAAGTTTGGCCCCTCCCCTGTCCTTCCTCGTCAGTCTGACCTACTTTTTTCACTTTCCCTTTCGTGCCCGTGTCCGTGCCACGCTGGTCTGTGTACAGTACGGTACGGTACGGCTTGCCCACAGTGAGAAACGTGCCTGCCCCCCTCGTCGCTCGAGTGGTGTCAGCAACGGTCCAAGCCCAGCCAAGCCAAGTCCAGGGCAGGGCAAAAAGAACAGGCGTCGCTGCTGGGACTCCTGCCCAACCAACCTTTCCCCCGTATTCCATTCCAACCTCTCATTCATTCGCTTCTTTCATCTTGGATAATATTGCCTTGACAGCACTTTTCGTGACACCAACGTCTTCCTTTGGATACAACGTACCGCCGAACCTTCGACTTGTACATCAACGTCCCCTTTAACGTTACCCGCCGATTACGAGTCCGACTCCGCATTTATCCACGGCTCCAACACTCAGTTTGCCGTGACTTCATACTGCATTGCAACCGCAGTCCCCGAATCTCGTCTGCATATTCCATCTCATAGAGTATCGAAGAACGAATCGCCAAGACCTGATCCTAACTCAACAAATTCGATCGAACAATCTCGTCTTTTCCGCTGCTGCGGTCCTATGTGATCGCCCGCAGCGTTGACCTTGGCCCACAATGCTGCGACGACCTCCTGGTGAGGGACGTCGACCTCAGCAACAGAAACTCCTCGCCTTCTTTGCTGTCATACTCTTGCCTTGGTTGCAGCTTGTCGATGCTCAGCAGCAGCACCGACCAGCTAGCGAACTGCAACGCCCTGGTGGCAGTCAGCAGCTTGCTGACGATGCCGTTCAATGGCGTGCCACACCCATTGACGCGACCAAGGCACGCGAGACCGTCCACGAAGTAAAACGACATTCTGCAGTCAGACAGTCCCGACAAAAGGAAGAACCCACACGAAAGAACCGAAAAAGAGATTATCAATATATCCCTGACGATGCGAGCGCCCTCGCAACTTTGGCTCCGGACTCTCGGTCCGTAGGAGCACCAAACCCTTCATATCATCGGTCCAGCAGCGCTTTTGCATCTGGGCTGGCCTCGCCGCAGATTGCGCGGAATCTGAAGGATTGGGAAGTAGAAGACTTTGTGCTTCTGGCGACCGTCGATGGAGACCTGTACGCCAACGACAGGCGAACTGGAAAAGTACGCTGGCATCTCGAAGTTGACCAGCCTATGATAGAGACCAAACATTACCGTTCCCAGGAATCCACTCTCGACGACAATTACCGGGCGGTTGACCACTACGTCTGGGCCGTTGAGCCCAATCGAGATGGGGGAATTTACATGTGGGCGCCAGACTCAAATCATGGTTTCATCAAAACAGGATTCACCATGAAGAAGCTCGTCGAAGAACTGGCACCATATGCGGACGATAATTCCCCTGTCGTTTATACCGGTGACAAAAAGACGACAATGATTACCCTTGACGCCGCAACTGGCAGAATTTTGAAGTGGTTTGGCTCTGGAGGGTCTCATGTGAACGAAGCCGAGAGTTGCTCGCGCCCCGACACGCTATATGATGCGGGCAACTTGGAATGCAGCTCGACCGGTACTATCACCTTGGGAAGAACTGAATACATCGTTGGAATCCAGCGACGTGACGATGGTCTTCCTATTGCTACCCTCAAGTACTCTGAGTGGAGCCCCAACAACTACGATAGTGACCTTTTCCAACAGCATCACTCATCCCTCGACAAGAAGTATATTACTAGCCAACATGATGGCAAGGTCTATGCCTTTGATTATACACGATCCGAGAAGGTACCTGTATTCAGCGAGCACTTTGCCGCACCTGTCGCTCGAGTCTTCGATGTATGTCGACCAGGTGACGCCACATCCGAGAGCAACCCCGATCTTGTTGTCCTCCCTCAACCACCAATGCCATCCGATGATGACACACAAGACCGAATGCGCGGTAACAGCATTTTCCTAAACCAAACTCGAGCCGGAGATTGGTATGTCATGTCTGGTCAATTATACCCTCTCATTGCACATGCTCCTGTGGCCCAAATGTCTCGCTCTGACTGGTGGGATATCGCTCCTCCCTGGGAGACGCTCAACCAAACAAAGCTGTCGAAAGTCTTGGTTGGCACACATTACCTTGACAATGTCGACAAGAGAGGTAGCTTCCATGCCCCTAGCCTACCTGCAGGTTCACTTGAGGCGCCGGAGGTACATGATACGTACGATGATGATGATGGGGGTTTGGAGGATGACTCTCAACCTCACACAGGACTTGACATCAGGGACGAGCCTACCATTCTCGACCAGTTCAAAGCAATACCGGACCATGCCGCCAAGAGCATCAAGGACTTTATTACCAATCCCGTTGTTATTATTATCTTCGTCTCGGTACTATACTACAACCAGAAGAACATCCGTCGACACCTCAAGCGTGGAAAACGCAGGGGCTTCTGGAAGGAACTTCAGGATATCTTGTCGATTACGGAAACCAGTAGCATCAACGAAGATGTTGATGATGCACAGAGCACTGACACCGAACTCAACGCTGATACCACACCTGAACCCACCACTGAAGAAGTCAAGCCCGATACGCTCGGAGAACAGCTTGAGGAGAGCACGAAAGAGCCCCCTGTACCAGCTCCTGAATCCTCCAAATTGGTACCTGACGCATTCCCACACACTCCTGTCAAGGAAGTGGAGCTAAGTGACCGGGAAGCCACTCCCAAACCTAAAAAGCCGGCAGCCGAAGTGAACGCGGAGACACCTGTCAAGATAGCGAATGACTTGCAAAACACTTTGCAAAACCAGACTAAAAACTCACCAGCCGACACACCAGCCAACGCCAACGCCAACGCCAATCAGAATGGAGCGCCACCCGAGAAGAGGAGGAAGGCGCATAGAGGACGACGTGGTGGTGTCAAACATCGAAAGGGTCGGGCTCAAGAAGCTTCACAGTCTCGTGGTGACGACCCTGCCACATCTACGGTTGAGGACGCCGTGAACAATGCTAAGAAACTAGGCGAAAGACCCAGTCTTGAGCCTGATGTCATGACTGTACACGATGACATGCAATCTGTGACGGGCTCTACTATTCGCATGGGAAATATAGAGGTGAACACAGATGAGCAACTGGGCACAGGCAGTAATGGCACATTGGTGTTTGCCGGCAAATTTGATGGCAGGGCGGTGGCTGTTAAGCGCATGTTGATTCAGTTCTATGACATCGCTTCTCAGGAGACCAGACTTTTGAGAGAGAGTGATGATCATCCCAATGGTAAGTTTCTCTATTTTTGTGTAATTGCACAACCGATTCTGACACGTTTAGTCATCCGGTATTACTCGCAGCAAATTCGCGATGGATTCCTCTACATTGCATTGGAGCGCTGTGCTGCTTCGTTGGCCGATGTAATCGAGAGACCACACTACTTCCGGGACCTCGCAAACGCTGGACGACATGATTTACCCAACGTCCTCTACCAGATCACCAACGGAATTAGTCATCTACACGAGCTTCGTATCGTCCATCGCGATCTCAAACCACAGAACATCCTTGTTAACAAGGGTAAGGATGGCAAGCCAAGAATGCTGGTATCTGATTTCGGACTGTGCAAGAAACTGGAGGGAGGTCAATCGTCCTTTGGTGCGACTACGGGTCGTGCAGCAGGAACATCTGGTTGGCGTGCTCCTGAGCTTCTGCTTGATGACGACGCTCGGGAAGGCGCTATGATGGATCTAAGTACACAAAGCGGCTCCGGCTCTGTCTTGGTGGACGACAACACCATGCCGCGACGTGCTACAAGAGCCATCGACATTTTCTCGCTTGGCCTGGTCTTCTTCTATGTTCTAACCAATGGATCTCATCCTTTCGACTGCGGTGATCGCTACATGAGAGAAGTCAACATTCGAAAGGGCCAGTATAATCTGGATCTGCTCGACTCTCTTGGCGATTTCTCCCACGAAGCCACGGACCTTATCGCATCCATGCTTGAAGCAGACCCTAAGTGCCGCCCGACAGCGAAAGAGGTCATGGCGCATCCCTTCTTCTGGTCGGCAAAAAAGAGGCTCGCATTCTTGTGCGATGTGTCAGATCACTTTGAGAAGGAGCCGAGAGACCCCCCGTCGCCGGCACTGGCCGAGCTCGAGAGCCATGCATCCTCCGTGACGAGTGACTTTTTGAAGGCACTGCCACGCGATTTTGTTGACTCCCTCGGCAAGCAGCGCAAGTACAACGGGGCTCGCCTCCTCGACCTGCTTCGTGCTCTGCGAAACAAGAGAAACCATTACGAGGATATGCCCGAGGCGCTCAAACGAAATGTCGGGCCTCTGCCTGATGGTTATCTTGCATTCTGGACGGTGCGATTCCCTTCGCTGTTGTTGGTCTGTTGGAATGTTGTCTGGAGCATTCGATGGGATAAAACTGACCGCTTCCGCGAATACTACGAACCGGCAGCTCTGTGAATTTAGGATAGATATTGGACCCGGAGTTCAGTAGTTTTAGAGAATCTATCTCATAACTTCGTTGCCTATTCTAAACAAAGCTGTGCATAAAGAGTGACCTGAAGATACGGATGCGACGCCTGAACGAAGGCCTCGCCTTGCTTGAGATTGTGAACTCTGATAATATTTGAATCCTACATGAACCTAAACTGAGGTGGTCAAGGAATCCAACTCTGTTATGTTTTGCCAACTCGTCACTCACCACCCATCCAACGCCAAATCGCTTCGCTCGCTTCATTCACTCAGTTCCGGTGATCCGATGCCTCTGCTCGCTAGAGTACAAACATACTGACCTGACACCACTTATCCAGCCAATCTATATACATGTTACTTTAACCCCACTGCACAAGGACCTTCTTGCCCTTCTTACCACCCTTTTTCTTACCGCCAGCTTCATCGTCGGCGGCCTCCTCGCCAGCTGGCGTGCTCGGCCCACTATCACCACCCCATTGGAAGCCTGAATCGCGGCTTCCGTAGTCTCGTCGTACGGCGCGGCCGTTGCCGTAGCCAAAGATTGTAGTCGTGGGCTTTGGCGCCGTGGGAAGTGCTGGGAAAGCATCTTCGCCAGAAGGACGGGGAGCAGGACGAGGGCGGTTGAGAGTTGTGGATTGCGACGATGAGGACGGGGTAGGAGTTGTCCAGTTGGAGCGAGATGCAGAAGTGGATTTGCCGGAAGAGGGGAGAGATGGGAATGCAGTGGAGGATGCGGGTGGAGCGCTGACGGCAGGGCGAGCAGCCCATGATGATGGACCACTCGAGGACACAGGCGCTGGGCCACCAAGTCTGGTGCTGTTCTTGAGCTTAAGAACACGGTTGGAGTACTTTTGGGTGGCCTTTGCATTGGGAACAGCTGGGTTAGCCGATGCTGCGTTGGCCCAACCACTTGAACTCGAGGTTGCGCCGTGCATGCCACTCAAGCCAGGCAAACTGGGGTAATCCTCATTGATAGCGCGCCAGTCCTGCCAAGCTTTGCGAAGAGCATCGGCCTTGTTCTTGTCTTCATAGAGATCCGCGACTTCTCGTACCATCGTGCCAAGGGCGTTGGAGGAGGTGTCGGCGAAGAGTGTGAAGAAGGCATCGATTAGTTGAGGCGCTGTAAGGCCACCTTGTCGATAGGAGGAAATGTGGTTTCGGAATGTGGCCATGCGTTGGGAGTCATTGCCCAGGAGGTTTGAGGCTCGCTCGACGACGGCACCATGGCGTACAAGACGAGCGCGCTCCTCAGGACTGAGGTTGGTTGGATCGACAGTAGCAGATTCGATGGGATTAGCAAGGTTGGTCTGACTAGCGCGAGGAGTGTTCGATGAGCTGGCACCACGAGATTGTGATGAAGCTTGGGCTGGCGTGGGAGAAGGAGCAGACAGGGCTCCACCGAACGTACGGTTCGAGACAGATTGAGCAGAATGGATGGCCATTTGCCGCTGGAAAGCAATCTCATCGCGTCGTAGGGGTTGGGCTGAGCTGACAGGAACCGGTTCCGCATTAGGGTCCCGGCCTCTGTTTCCTCCTCTTCGCCCATCTCTGCCTCCGCGCCTCCCTTCTTCTCTTCCACTGCCACCACCACTTCCTCTCTCCTGTTGGTATGGTGTTCGAATGTCAAAGCCTGAAATGTTGACGACTCGCGCATCTCTGCCGGTCGCCTTACCTCCGTGCTCACTCAATTGGTGAGCTTGCAAGTCCAGTTCGGACTCAAAGACAACGAACTTCTTTTCCATACATTCTCGATCGCCACAGAGGTAATGGTCCTTCTTGAAATGCTCTTCGAGGGCATTGTAGTCGAGGTAGTAATGGGGGTGTCTCGAATCTCGTCTGTCACAAATGAAGCATCGCTCATGCTTCATTCTACAGTGCTCGTACAGCTTATCGTCATCGTAAAAGCGCTCTCCACAGAATCCACAAAGTGGATGGCCCTTGAAGCCCGTCTGGTCCGCCGCACCAGGCTTGTCGTCTCCATGACGCATGTGCCTCTCTAGCTCCTTGTCTGCAAACAACTCATGCTCGTGTGTGAAAACTCTCTTATTACGAGTGCATAGGTCGCACATGCGCTTGCGATGAGCAGATTTGACATGGCGGTGCAGATCAGGCCACCCAAGGCCAGCAAAGTCGCAGGACGGTTCCGGACAGTTGTATCGCAGGAGAAGAACAGTGTCGCCAACAATGTCCTCTTTTGTGTACTTGATGCCGATGTTGCTGTCGGTGGTAGTAATGTCTTTTTCGGAATATTCCTCGAAACGTTTCTCGGGATCGTCGGTGAAAATGACATACGGAGCTGGGGTCTAAAACACTGTTAGTGGTACGGCCCGGGCCAGGAGCAGGGGAAAAGAACATACACGACAGTGAGCACAATCTTTTGTCTTATAAAGAGCCCTCATGCGCAGGCCGCAAATATGACATGTCGTGTGGTTACAAGGTGCAATAGAGTGGTGAGCGACCGGATTGGCGCAAATGAAGCACACTTCGCCATCGTCGTCTTCAGCAGCTTCGGCAGCTTTACCAGCGGCCATGGCATGTGCGCGAGACGCTGCGGCGGCGACATCTTGAGCAGCTGGATTGGCGGGAACGTTTGGGACATTGGCGTTGTTACCACCGCGACCACGCCGTTGGCCACCTCGTCGATTTTGGTTTCCTCTGCCTCGGCCTCGTCCTCTGTTGCGCTGGCTGTCGCCTTGGGGCTGGGACTCGGAAGCCGTCACTCCAGTGTTGTTATCTCCCTCTGGTGGAGCCATAACGAGACGTTCTGAGCTCCCAGAAGCTGAAGAAAACGTCGTGGATAGGTATAAGTCGTAGGTAGAGCTCTGCTTATGTCGCTCGTCTGCTCGCACAGGAGGTGTTGAATTGTCGAGATATAGCTTGCTATGGAATGATGACTTTGAGTTACAGGCAGGTCAAAGCTACGATATAATTTGTGGTGAGATGATGAATATGTCCTGGTCGTTATGACGGGAAAATGATCGTTGGTGTTAGGGTAAATTGCGTAGAGACAAGTGATGATGTCGACCAGATTTTAATCGGGCGTCTCTGTCTCTTATGGCGGGGCAGAAGTTCAATAAAGAGTGACGGAAAGTGCCCTGCCGTGGCGTGGGGGGATGTGGCGGTCCGTACAGCCACTTCTACCGGCATCTGTGGCTGAGTAATCTTTGTCAAGACTCATAGTCCAGGGCAATGCACGAATTGAGAGCTTTGATTGGCTACCGTTCAGCTGTCACTTGAAGCTGGGAGTCACCGGTCAGATTAACCCCAGACTGATTTAAATTGGCCTGCATAGGATTGACTGACTCATTTAGGCTCATCTTAGCCAGATACTCCTTGCATGCATGTAGGACACTGAAGTACTGGTGCTGTGCTCGTTTCATCTCCTGACTTTGAGCTCCAGTCTGGGCCCAAAAGAAGTGCACGCCTTGAAATATGCATTCAGACATGGCTCATCAATATTCCCAAAAGGCATGGGATATGTGAGTTGGCAATACTACTAAGGAGTGACCCGAAATAATTCAAGTGTTGCCCCAAGGAGAATTTCACTTCATCAAAAACTATATAGTATCTAGCCCATTAGACACCAGATAGACGCGTTCCTAGCTGCCTATCGAGAGCTCTCAAGCCCAAAGTTACCCGCTACCAAGTGACCAACCTATACGCGCATCTTGCCGTAACGTACTACCGAAAGGAATTACTCTTGTTCCAAGCTCCAAATTCCTGCCAAAAGTTACCCGGTATGCTCCCCTTTTTCCTATGCTGTGAATCGCCGCCAAAGAGAATATATGAAACATGAACAAATCATGAATACCGGTTACGCCGCCGCGCGCCCAAACGCTGTCATCGAAATCTTTGTAGAGTATCCATTCCTGTATAGATGCAGTATCTTTACTCTTCGCCGACAGGGTAAAGGTGGCTTCCAATATCCTTGTTCATTTTGAACATGTCTACCTTAGCTTGCTTGAAGACTGCTTGCATCTTGTCGTCGCATATGATCTGGCGCTTGTCCTTTGGATCCTGAAGATCGTTGGCTTTGATATGCTCCCAGAGCTTCTTGACCACCTGAGGTCGGGATAGCTGTATCTGTGTTAGCATTGGCCAGTTTCGAAATGGACATATGGGCTGAAAATTACGTACTTGGGTTTCGCCAACCAGCTCAGATAGAGTCTCGCTCAGGTTGAAAGGCTTCTGGAAGCCACCGCCAGCCTTTCTCTTTTTGCCAGTCTCGCCATCGGCTGGCTCCAGATCGCTGTCGTCATCGGCTTTGACCTTCTTTGCGCTCTTCTTGCGTGGTGCTGCCTTCTTCTTGGTCGGTTTGTCGCCTCCTCGAGTCTTGCGCCCTCTGGCTAGGCTGTTTTCCTGTGCCTGGAGTTGGGCAGCGAGTTTAGCATCCGCATCTTCAGCCGAGGATGATCGCTTAACCTTCTTTCGCGAAGGTTCAGGGGTCGCAGACTGTTCGGTTTCGCCTACATCGGAGGCACCATTGGTAGCGTACGAGTCGACAGTTGTTGGAGGAGCGATACCAGCATCAGCTCCAGAGACGGCATCGAATCGAGCCTCTATCAGTCGCTTGATAGCATTCTATCGTGCGTACGTCAGCAAAAGTGATGACCAGAAACGCTTGATCATGGCCGTGGCGCGCGTGTATGACAGAGCGACGTAGTCGTGTTTATCTTGCATACCTTCTGCTCACTCAGATCTTGGCCGCCGAGAGCATTCTCCAATCCCTGTCTAATTTTCTTTCGCGAGATTGTTTCGAGGTCGGACGTTTCGAGGATGTTGTCAATGATAGCGGTATAACGCTCGAGCTCTTCGGAAGTCACTGTTGCGCGATGTTGTTAGAGTTTCCAGGTTGCAAAGGGGAGTGGAGTAAATGGATGCTGGGAAACTTACGAGGGGCACTCATGATGATGATGGTACTGTTGACTCAACAGTTCCTACAAGCTGTGGAGAGTTGTGCAGGACAAGGCCGGGACGAAAAGCGGCTCAGGAGCAGTTACGGAGCGAGAGGCACCTCAAATGGCGGGGAGTAAATGCGCAAACGAATAGTTGTAGCGCTCGAAGCCGTTCTTGAAAGAAAAACAATAGAATGCGATCGCAGCAACGAGGAAGAATGCGCCGTTGGTCGCCAATATCAAAGCATATCCTAGAATATTTCGCGCGCGTATTTCGGATGGTATAGTCGATGGTTTCGTAGATCAACGCGATCTGATATGGGGGGAGATGGTTGGTCGCGCAGGTCCCGCGGTCGGTCGATTGCAGTTGACAAACCGCGGCATAGGACGATAAATAGGCAAAGGTCGATGGACGGTAATCAAGACGAGATTTGAATTGAAATGGGTAAAAGGTATAAAATATGAGCGCGAATAAGACGGCAGGTGCGGACGAGGTAAGTGAAGGTATCGCGAGCTTATGTTGGGCGGTTATGCATGGGTTAAGTTGATGTTCACACAGAACCTTGGAAGTCAACTAAAGACAAGCAAGCCACCGATCTCTATCCGATGAGGCTGCTGAGGCTCTGGTTTCCGTGGCTGGTGACTAGGGTTGCGACCAATGAGGACGAATAAGAGACTCAATGGAGTAAGGGCTGAGACGGGAGGAAGCGTGCTTCATCCACAATCTAACTTGGTCGTGTTCTTTCATCCAGTCACGTGGGGTCATCTGTCTAACGGGATGAAGGGCCTGGTCTCTAATAAACTATTTCTTTGTTTATGGTTCGTGGCCTGCTTTTGTTTAACAATGATGGTCTCTGTCATACTTATACGGCATGCCACTAATACAGCCAGTCCAACACTTGTTCGAGAAGCTGTTAATCTCCAATCATTGCGCACTACGAAGATGAATTGTTGACTTGGCTCTTTTGAGTGGAAATTTACAAGCTTAATTGGGTGAATTACCCGTGGAAACACTCACCTTCCACGTATAACCCTGTCATTTAAACATATCCAAGACAAATAAAGTAACGCTAACATCTGATCTGAACTACGGCTATGCATACTAAGATGTTGCATTCTTTTGACGCTCCAATCATCTTAGTACAACTGAAGCAGGTGGGAATAATTGAGATCTAAATGATCTGAATGAGGATCCATCCATATCTGCCTTAAGATGCCCCCACTCGTAGTATGTATTATCGTTTCGTCACAATATTGTATTTGACGAAATCATTTAAAGAGTGCAAGCTTTGACAAGAACTTGCCCTTAGATAATCCTGATACCCTCATATCTTTTTAGTATAGGGCAACAAACGCTTTTCTGTTGATGTGTAGTGGTCTCTTTTGAGGTTGATTGCGTACTGCGGGAGCCACTTATGCAAGTGACACCCAATCCAAGTGGCACCCGACAGCGTAAGCACTTGACATAAATGTGGCGCTCAACCACTTTTGTAAGACACCTACCTATTCTTATAAGTGCAAAGGCAGGCTTTGCTATTGATGATACCCTCATTTTAGTTGTTTGAGTCTCTGAAAGCATAAAGCTATGAACTCTATCCCCCAGAATCAAATACTGCAGAGACGGAACCCGGGTTCTCGGGCGATAAATTGCCCCGCGCTAGGTATCAACGGAGAGTTAATTGCCCCCCTCCGTACCTGGCTTAGCAGGTATGAGATATGGGTTGTTCTTTGCAAACAAGGCATCTTGGACTTTTCAACAATCGTAATATCTTGAGCAGCAACGTAATTTCTCAATATGCCACTACCAGCAAAACCTCTCGACGCCATTAGCCAGGCGTTCCCCCCAAAGCCCCATTTTACAGAGGCTAATGTGCCTGACCTCACTGGAAAGGTTACCGTTGTCACCGGAGCAAATACAGGTGTCGGTCGTGAGATCGCCCAGATCCTCTACAGCAAGAATGCTACCGTATGGGTAGCTGCTCGCAACGAGCAGAAAGGCCGCGATGCTATCGAGGGCATCAAGAAGCAGCACACTGCATCCCAAGGCTCCATCAAGTTCCTCAAGCTCGATCTTGCAGACCTGACAACCGTCGGACCCTCCGCCAAAGAGTTTCTCGCAGCTGAGTCAAGACTCGATCTTTTGTTCAACAATGCTGGAGTCATGACACCACCAGAGGGCTCAAAGACTGAACAAGGGTATGAACTCCAGCTCGGAGTCAATTGCTTGGGCCACTTCCTGTTTACCAAACACCTGACGCCTCTCCTTCAATCGACAGCCAAATCTGCGCCCAAAAACTCGGTTCGTGTGATTTGGGTTTCTAGTTCAGCGGCCGATGTGCTGTCACCCAAGAATGGGTTTGAACGTGACAACCTTGACTATCATGAGCCGCGCAACCTGATACATAAGTATGCAACTAGCAAGGCTGGCAATTACTACCACAACACCGAATTCGCCAGGAAATACAAGGGTGACGGTATTATTAGTGTGGTATGTTTTACAAAACCGCTATCGAAACTATATACTGACGAACCAGTCCCTCAACCCTGGTAACCTGGCAAGTGAACTTGATCGTACTTCACCTTGGTACATGTACTATCCTAGACTTTTTACCACTTATCCTTCCATCAACGGCGCTTACACGGAGTTGTTTGCGGCCTTTTCCAAAGACATTACCACCGAGAACTCTGGTATCTGGGGTAAGTGCTATGTGGCTCCTTGATACGTGATCATGCTAACAGATTGGAGTGGTTCCATGGGGTCGATTTATGCCCATTCGTCCCGACTTGCAGAAAGGAGCTTTACCTGAGTCCGAGGGCGACACCGGCATGGCAGAGTTCTTCTGGAATTGGTCCGAAGAACAGGTCAAGCCATACTTTAAGAGCTAAATGTTAATAGTATTAATTTTAATAAGTGTTACTGACGTATACCGAGTATTGGGGCGTTCCAGTCTCCCTTTGTATGAGAGCCATCGCATGCTTCTGTTGAGCTCTTAATGTGCCACCTCGATTTAACCACCATCTTGATCTCGGACGCCGAAATGGCCGAGTGACGATGCTAAACCTGTGTCCAAGTCACTCATCAAATCACCCCATAACAACCCACCTGGCGAGTCTGCCTGCCAGAACCCATCATCCAAAATATTGCCAAAACCAGCATTCGCTAGAGCCTCTTCTCCGATACTCATAACCTGGTAGCTGCTGGGCTCAATCGATTCATCTAGAGTATCCGGGCTCTTGTGACTTTCAGCCGGTGTCATCGCAGGCGTAGGAATACCGAGTCTGGCACAGAAAGCCTGTACTATCTCCAAGCATTTCGTCTTGAGGCTGTGAACTAATTGTGTACCTTCGCGACTGCCGGATATCTCGAAGACTCGCGCAGCTTTTGGTAGCGTCTTCCGTGCTGTAGGAGACAACGGACAGATAGGGTAACCACAGGCGAAGCCAGCCAGGGCATATGTAGCAACACGCTGCCAGCCAACAACTTGAAAGAAGCCAGAAAGGATTTCAGAGCCACTGAGGACCTGGTGCAGTATAAGTGTCATCATAATCCCAGAATTGACAGACGTGATGCAGTGGTTGTCGCTATTAAAAGTCCCAAGGGCTGGTGTTGGTAGGAACGAGTTGAATGTTCGAGTGAGCACAATGACCAGAGAATGATAATCCAGTTCCAGCACTAGGCGCTGTCTTTGTAACCATAGAGGATCTGTCTGGCTAAGATTGAGCGTAGAGCGATCGACCGAGAATGGTACGCCTTGTACCCGCGGTGTCTTGAGAGACTCTGGGACTTCCTCAACCCAACCTTTCAGACGCTTGAGCTGTTTGTATAGATACTTTGCACATTTCTCGCGGGATTCAGGATGTTGGTAAAAGTCGGCCTCGTCAACCTCTTCAAGAACGCTTTCTACCACTGCCTCCAACTCCGTAAAGATTTCGCGGGCGATACCGAACAGCCGCTGTCTCTCATGCCCGAAACGAAGCCAGTTGATGTCAGAAGAGCCAGAGAGGTTGAAATTTGGGCCAACAGACTGGGCTATCTCATCGGATTCTGGTTCGGTCTGGTCATATAGTTGGATATCCTTTATTGCAAAAGGACGGCCTAGATGCAGGGCAACTTGTGTGTCTAATGTGACCAAACAATGCCACAGCCTGCATCCCATTCTTGACGGAGTTGCGTCTTTGTTAACTAAAGTGTCATTGTCGTAGTTGTTTTCGTCGAATTGCAGCCCAAGAGATTCCGCTGTAGCTACCGCTGACCGTACCATCATGTACGCCGAATTGGCTTGATTGGAGGCCAAGAGGTATATGGTACTTAAGAAGTAGCACTGCACCGTCATAAGCGTCGGCATCTCCAAGCTGAGACTCAAAGACTGCTGTGCTTGAAGGTAGAATTCGTATCCAGGCTGATCAGGCATGACAACTGTATCGGTAGCTATATAGGAGGAGCCGAACTGGATACATAGCGCGACGACGATGTCCACCAATGGGCATGCCTGTCTTGTATTTCCATGCCATAGCGAGTCATAATGTCGCCGAAAAGCAGCCTCTTCAAGCACAGGATAAATGGCGTGGTAACCCTGCCAGTATAGGTCGAGCAAAGCGTCTTGTTGCTCGCGCTGAAGTCGGTCGCAACTAGACGGAGTTGCTGGAGGAGACAGGCCTGGATTTGATGGGGGCTTTGACTCCAAATCTGCTTTGACGAACGTTGACAGCCGGTGGGAGAAATATGCGAGCGAAGATGGCCCATACTGAATGCCATCGATTCGTATTCCTCTCCATCTTGGTGAGCGCCCACGACTAACATCACTTTTCCCACCTGAAGGCGATGGGCTTAACAGCTTGGTCTCCAATTCCTAGACTTGACTCCTCAATCGATGA
Source organism: Fusarium nelsonii (assembly GCA_014898925.1). NCBI lineage: Eukaryota > Fungi > Ascomycota > Sordariomycetes > Hypocreales > Nectriaceae > Fusarium > Fusarium nelsonii. Next base: position 372,172 of record JAAVUC010000089.1, on the reverse strand, counting down.
ACTTCCCTGTATTACTGTTAACCTTATGCTCATATACACACTGCATCTCATCAACTACCTTGTGGCCGCTGCCACGCTCTTAAAATCATCACGACCTGAGTTTACGCATTCCCTCTTGGTCTGCTTGCAGTTGCGACAGGGTCGAGTGGAATCGCATTTTACTCGAGTCAACCGACACCAATCACATGCGCGTGAGACTTGAGCTCTCTTGGGGCGGGGTTGCGATGTTGGTGGTGAAAGAAGCTTCCCACCGGACAGCGAATTCGACGTTGTGATGTCAAACGTTGTGAACATTGCAGCTTTAAGTGCGGTCAAAAGAAAGATTGAGATAAGAACGAAGCGGTTGTCGTCATCTGCCCGGTTTTGAGGTCTGCTTGGCCCAACATGGGTGAGATGGGATGAGTCAGGGATGCTTGTGTTAGTGCAAGCCGTAACATTTGTCATCACAACGAAGCCACACGAACATATAACATCACCATAAAGGTTTGCACGAAGAGATCTGATCCCATGGAGTTGAATAGAGTTTTCTAGTAACGAAAAATGGCTCCAAACGAACGGGAGTCTCAAGAGTGATAGTATAAGTAGAAAGGTAGACCAGCATGTACATAGAGCGTCTCTAACACTTATCAGCTCACCAGGTCATAGTCGATGGACACCTCTGGGATTGCAAGCAACCTTGTTGACCCTTCTGATGGTATTTATATTTGCTAAAGGATTGAACTATCAGAGCGTCTAGCCCGTGAATGAATTTTAATGACCGCCAGCTACAGATAAAGCTCCAATCTCAAAGAATTGAGTCAAGATGGCACAACCAATGGCAGGGCTCCTTACATGTTCGTACAGCCGAATGAGGAAGTCGGAGGAAACTCCGAAAACTCCTTCTGGACTACTTTTGTCTGATGAATATTCCATCGAACAAACGACATCACCACCATGTCTTGTGAATGGTGTAAATCGTGTGGACTAAATCATCGTCCCTTTTTCGTATGTTTGATGGTGAATTAGTACTCAAGAACGAAGTATGGAAGGTAATGCATGTATTGGGAACTCAGAGACGAGCGGCGGGCTGCGACTACCCGTGCCTGCCCTAATATGCGTTACTCAGGCTTTCAGCTGTGACTTCCTTCGCGATGACGACGGACCTATCATATGAAGCGAATAGAACAACAGGGAAGGAGACAACTGCGTAGAAGGAAGTAATGCTCCATAGATAACAGTGTTCTGCTACCACGAAGAAATGTCTTCGCTGCCCATTTTCGCTGTCTTGTATGTACTCATCACATCCTTTTGAAAGCCCCTACCGACAAACGAAAACAACGACAGCCGAAACCAAGTAACAATGAGAACACTCATCTTCGTCTTTTTCGTCCTTATCGCGCACACTGTGGCCTCTCCAGCGCTTCACGATCCAGCTGTGACCTGCAGATCACCCGACAAAAGTGACTACACACTCGTTCAAGGTACGATAGACCATCAGCATTTGAATATCTTGATGACTGATCGAGTAACCAGACCCATTCCTCGGAGACATTGATCTTGGCCAGCCTGGCATTACTTTCAAGACCGACTATGGCGAAGACAGTCTGCGCTGGTTCATGGTGTACCAAAACGGAATCGACTTCAAACCATACAGAGCCATGAAGGTAACTCGCTGCCCTTGTTATACGATCTCATCGGCTGACCTCTATAACAGATCCCCTCCAACACAACAGTCTTCATTGACCTGACAACCTCATGCCACACGTTTGCAGGAAGACTTGTCCGTGGCGCTGAGATCAACTTCAATGGCGGAGTCCACAATCTGGGAACCTGGGCAGAGGTTAATTGGGGAGGCTATCCGCTCGCCTATGGTGGGGTATCTGTTATTGAAGGTGATTCGGCCTAGTCCACGACAAACGTGTAGAGTTAACATAGACCAGGAAATGACGGGCCGATCTTGATCCAGTCCGAAGACGCGAAGACGCCAGTCATGGGGTTTGTACATGACCTCATACCTGCCGCACCTAAGGAATGTCGAGAAACCAAGGACAGTGGTGCTATAGCCCTGAAGCCAACTGATAAGAATGGGTACGATGAGACAACGCGCAAATACACAAAGCGAGCGCTGCACACCCAAAACGTGTCTATCGACAAGAGCTACACGGCAACAGTCATGTCGCATAACGGAAGATTCAAGATCGAGTTCCTTCACGGGAACCATTAGAGTAACCGCAGTTGGTCGAAAGCAACGTTGACTTGATATCTTGAGCTCGGGAGGCAGGAGGCCTCAATCGAACCACAAATGGTATGCAAAGGAACTCTATAAAGAAGAAGAACGAATTGTAGTGATCATGTTCGAGAAGTCAATCACGACAACAAATGTTTTCACGATCTAAGATAACTCATCACACCATTTCCCCACCGCACTGCACTCTTGTAAGTCCACATCCCTGGTGCGTTACCCTTGGCAAGACCCTCGATAGCATCAGCAAAGGCAGGTCCAAGGCCCTCTTCCTTGATCTGTCGGACTGGGTATAGATAGGTCTTGAAAGAGAAAAGGACGGCATGTGTCTTTGGTAAACGGGTCAGCATTTGGAGCTCGATTCGAAGAAATGTCTGAGAATGGATTAGTTACAGTCAATTATTCAGAACCATAAGAAGTTACCTTTTCGATGTCTACATCCTCGTCGTTCTCATAAGTGTCGTCACCCGTGATATGATTGCCTTTGCAATTGAACAGCTCTGTATGTGTCTGGACGGACCACTGCGACGTGTTAGTTCACTCATCGGATCTATACCAGCGCAGAGTCTCACATTTGTTCGCTTTACACTCTTTCCTACTTCCAGCTTTGCAAAGAACTTTTCCATACTAGAACCGATCTTCTCATACGACGGCACAGGAGCATGGATCTCAACAAGCGTTTTGCCCAATTTCGTCGAGGGATCGAAACCAGCAGGAAAACAACACATGAAAGCAACAGACTGGTGGCCCTCGGGTGTCTGTTGCAGCAGAAAGAAATCTTCTTCAATCGTTTCGCCAATGACGCACAGCGCCGCATCCGGGCTGCCTTCGGGAAGCGTTGGAAACGACGTTCCTGTTGCAAGGTTCTTGCAAGAAGAGTTGTCTTTGGACAGCTGGAATATGGTCGGGAAACGCTTGGGAAGATGTTCAGAGAGGAGGTAAGTGTAGAGTTCCCGCACAGCTGCGTCGCCTGTGGGAATACAGCCGTGGACTGTTGAGCCATGGGTAGCGATGATGCTGCGTCGTTGAGTGATGCGATCAAGATAGTCTTCGTCAACAGTGATCAACTCTGACGGTGTGTTGGCCTGAATAGCTACAGAGCCAGTTAACAGATGGTATAGCTACATTCACGGTAAGTTCGTACCCATCGTAATATGGTATGTCGGCTTGAACGGCCGCAACTGACGCCGAGGCGCCGTCTTCCAGTCATAGTCATGTAAAGGCGCAATAGTCGATGTCTTTTCAGGAAACTTTGCTTCAACCTTGACAGGTTGGGAGCGTTGTCTGCGACTGCGCATCCATTGTTTTGCCTAAGTTGTCAGTCCTGCAAAAGTTCATGATATGACAAAGACTTACGATGGTGGTGATAACCCAAGCTGATGCCAAGACAGCGATCGGGAGGATGATCAAGTTTGCGAAAGGCTGGAGGCTAACGAATCTTTGACTAAAATCCATCTTGAAGGTGACAGTTGAGGAATCTCAAAGATGAACGATATTGCAGGGCGTCCGGCTGCATTTTATCTCGCCTGACGCCTCGAAAATGAGTAATACTGATGGCTGATCGTCGTTGATTGTACCGTAGTGTATTGTTCTCCGCACGCCGATATCGCGTGGAGCGCCATCCTGATAGATCTTAGTCCACAGTACTATCTGGAATGGGTGTGTGGCACCGTTTGGGAAAGACACTATCATGAGCCCCTCTCTGCTCTCATATTATTGCCGGGATAAGGAAAAGCTCATTAACATTATCTACAAAAACCAGTCTATCTATCCGTTCAACGTATCATCTGGTATCATGCGTCGTATATGCAAGTCCGGTCCAACCGGGAACGAAAACCCAATGTCATCCATCTTCGATATTCTTCTAAAACTCCCACACCAATTCTATCACTTCGTCTTTCATCTCCTCGATCTTCGGTGGGGGGTTCTTGGGGTCATTTGACTTCTCATCTTTGCCGGGAAGGTCATCTTCTACACGGTGGATGTATATCTGCCGAACATTCTTCCCAATGACTTCTGTGTCGACCAGGTGATAGCTCTTCTTTAACCGGTGATCCATCTTGGCTCTCATAGGGCTCAGACTCCAATCAAAACCTTCGGCACCCTCCCAGCTTCCCTCCATCTTGTTTAAGTCAACACTCTCCAATCCTGCTGAATACTGAACAATACTGTAGCCGCTGGTCAAAACCGTGTCGGAACCAAAGGCGAAACGCTGGAGGAAACAATTGCCGCAAAATTCAGAAATCTTGACCATCTTATCGACGGGAGCCTGGTGCCATGACTTCCAATGATGGAGACTCAATGGAAGGCGGCCAGACTCGTAGAAACCACTCATATCCCCGCCCATGTCCAATTGGTGGAGTCCCTTAACAACTGTGAGTTTCGTCTTAGTCTTGCTGTAGATGCACTGTTTCAAGAGTCCGTCGCCTTGGGGGACGTGTTCGACTTTGAGACACTCCTCAAGATGAGGATTGAGCTCACGTAGGAGAGCAGGGCTGAGGAAAACTCCGGCTCCTCCAAAAGCCATATAACCATGATGCTTCACAGCATCGTAGTTCTCAGATAGCCCGCCGATGTATGCCGGAACCTTGTGGTCATTCTTGGCCAGAATCTGGCTCATGGGGTAGAGCGACGGGAAGAAGGTATCGTCGTCGACGATCGCTGCCCACCGGGTTTTGGGTGTGACATGTTCGAGAAGATCTCGCACAATAGCGAAATGCTGCTCGTTCGGGGTGATGGCCTTGTTCCATGGGTTCTTGATGGTCAGTTCAACACCGCGCCGACGGAAATGTTCGGTAACCTCCTTGTACTTGTGCTCGTCGCCAGGGTCCGTAATGACCGCCAAAAGCTGTGCGTGTGTGTTACCGAGCCAGCTCTCAAATTGAGAAATTGACTCATTCAACCGATCGAGACTCGTCGCAACACCAAACAAGAAGGCCGAGTAGTCTTCTTGCGGGTACGGAGGCGGCACTTTGATAGTCACAGATTCGCAATCTGGCTCGGTCCATCCTTCACAGGCCTGATCAAGTTGAACAATTTGACCACTCTTTATCAAAGCATCGGGGTTCTGCGATACTATTTGGCTGTCGATCTTCTTATCGACGACAGGTCGAATGCATCGCTTTTGGTAGACGACGTCCCTTGTAAGGCCGTACGCCGAGCGTCGAAGATGGTCGATGGTGGGGGCACATTCTGGTGCAAGGTCGAGTTCTGGTCGGTCGGGTTTGGCGACTTCGAAGCTGAATGGCAACGTCAAGAATCCCTTGTAGCTGAGGAGGACGACCGTGGCGATGAAGAAGGCCAGAGCGGCAGTTCGTCGCCTGCCAGAGCGATTCCGGGAGACCATTTCTAATGTCGCAAATTAGGTAGTTTTTGTCACAGGACTAAAGCGGTATGACGTCGCTGGTAGCATCGATGTCTCAACGTTTCGTGAGGTTCGGTTGTTCACAAAACGGTTCGTTCGGTCGTTAAAGTCAGATAAGCTCGCGTTGAGGTCTGATTGTAAGCGGCACAGTTCCAAGATACCCAAGAACAAGGAAGATAATCCAACCGGATATTGTCGCAGTCGAATGCAGCTAAGGAGTATGGACAAGGCTTGGCGCTGGGCAAAGTAAATGCAATATGACGACGCCGCAGAGATGCGTATATATGCGTGGTGAAATAAACAAGTGTAATGCTCTATGCTAGAAGCAATAAAAAGAATAAATAAAAATCTATATATACTCCCAGAACCATAAAAGGGTGCAAAAGAATGACAAGCAAAGCAGATGCAAAAGATTGGGGAAAAAGGATAGTGCAGATCAAACAAAGGATGCAGAAATCTTGGGAGATCGAGATGAATGGTTAGGGGTTCATTTACCCACTGTAAGTTAATCAAGTGGGGCTTCAGAGCGAAATGCTCCGTGCTTTGTGTGCGTGACTCGCCAACCTTTTGACGACAAAACTACTAACTAAAAGCAAAGCCAATAGCTAATATTGGTGTAACGGATAAAATACTTGGTAAAGAAATAAACAGGTTGTACAGAAGACTACCTAAAAAGCAAAGTTTTTATTGAGTCTGGTTGCCCGCTCGGCAATCGTACAGGGGGTAATTTCTTTTTCGTGCATACGGCGGTACTGTACCTACTTACCTAAATACTATAGGTACTCTCTTGGATCCGTTGAATCCATGGATGTTGAGAAAGGATGTGGCGTAGGTAGACAGCACCAGCCACATTTCCACCGCCCCTCCATTCTGTACTGCTATCCCACTTCATTTTGAGCCCCTCCAAAACTGGCTGGTAATTTGATCTCACTCACACTCATTCACCCCATTTCAGATAGTTGGACGGGACAAGTGGCGCGAAGACTGGCACTCAATGAATCGTCAACAGCGCCCTAACCTCAAAAACGGCGTTGACCTTCAGCTCCAGTCTGCCTTCAATGATGGCAACTGGGCCGTGGTGATTCGTCTGGCAGAGAAGCGGGCTCGAACGTTCAACGATCAATACTATGAGGTGCGCTCTTCGGAGATTTGTCGTGTTCGTGTCGTTACATGTAGACTGATAGTTTAATAGATTGTCAAAATTTGTGCTGAAAGCCAACTCGATGATCCCGGCTCCAAGTTCGCTGCCATAACCGCCATTGACAAGTTCGTTAGGGAGGAAACCGTTGTGAAGGATGTCGATGCTCTGGATCTGCTCGAATGGGCCGCCCAAGGACTCAATGATGAGGAAGATTTTCCTAGTACTCTTGGGCCGTTGAGGGCACGTCTTGTCAAAGCTGCACCAAAGGATAAGATCGGTGCCAGCCGCTGTTTGGAATCATGCCTATTGCATTGGGACCTTGTTAGTGCGCAGCAGGTATGAGATGATCCATCACCAAGTGCGATACCTATTGACCACTTTCCAGATTGCAGCGATACTGGACAGATCGTTTCCCCAGGACCGAACATTCATGTTTTGGAACATCGTGATTACACACTTATTAGCTGTGCGTATCATGTCCTTTAATTCCCAACACGACTAACCTGCGACAGACTAGCCCTCAAGCACCACCCGAAAAGAAGAAGCTTTACGGAATGCTCGCTCTCAAGCAGATCCAACGTGCTGCGCAATTGGCTGAACAGGTATTTTCACCCCATGTATCTGTCGGCATAACGCTCACTGTAACAGGACGCTGCAGCAGAAGGTAGCGATGCCAAACCACAACCTCGGAGCATTCAAACAGAAGAAGAGATCCTACTGTTTTACGATATAACCGAGAAGCACGGCTCAAAGGATGACTTTGCAAAAATCACTTCCAGCCCCATCTTGAACCCCCTCGCACAGTTCCGAAAGGGCAGAAAAGAGTTACTATTGAGGACGATCGCTCGATACCAGCAACAGCAAGACTTTGAAGCTATTTTCCAACTTTGCAACGATTGTTTGTCCGTTGAAGATGAGAATAGCCAACCGAGTTTGTTGGCGGCCGACTGGAAAGTCTGGCGGCACTTTATTGATGCTGCGGCTCAAATAAAGACTGTCAAGCCGGAGTACGTCTCATCCCTTCAATTTAAAGCCGAGCCTGAACTAAAAGTAATAGTGTCGAAGAAACTGTCCAGAAGCTACTATCGAAGTTCATCAAATCACCGAATCTGCGACCAATTTACAAGCGCATTATCCTGCTGGCCCGCCTCTCTGCAGCCTTCAACCTTGTGTCAAACGATGAAGATGATCTTATCGAGAATGAGCCTGCGTCTTTCCGACTTGGAGAATTGGTCAACTACATCAACGATCAAGGAACCAATGCCGCTTGTTTCGACGACATCAAGTCTTTTGCCGAAAAGCTTGCACCCTCTGCACTCAAGTACCTGGCCTACGACTTTACATCTAAATTGGCTGAAGAGACAGAGGACGTGATCAAGTCGGCAAGGATACGAAATTTGTCGCTGAAACTACAATACTTTGCGGCTACATGTCCTTCAATGTATAGTACAGTACCTGGCGAAAAGCCGATGCGTAAATGCATTGTCTCTGGCACCGAGGTTGACGCCAGCTCTTCTGGTCCTGCTTTCACCACCGTCGCTGAAACTGCGCTAAAAGTGCACAAGTCACTGGCTGAATTGACTGCGAAGAACCCTTCTGTAGAGGCAGAAATCAGACCTGAACTAGCTGTCATTGCTGCCCTTTGTTACATCCAGGCTGCATTCCCTCCTTCGGTCAACATCTCCAACTCGCCCGCGTCCTACGCCGCTCTCTTGCAAGCCTTGTTGCTACTCGAACATCAGCTCTCCTTAACCCCGAAACACAGTATAATCTCCCTCCTGCTTGTACAGCTTCACCTTCGTGTTGGTTCATCGCCTCGGGCTCGAGAGATCTGGGACACATTGGGAGTCAAGCGCACTATCATGGATTCTCTCGCGCCCATCTTCTACGACCGACTCTCTACTATTTCGCCCGCTCTCATTTCGCCATCAGACGAAACAGGCTGGGAACTCCTGGAGCTACTGAGTTCTCATTTCAACGTATCATTGAAGCTAAGAATGCCTCGACGATTGATCGACGCATTTGAATCAGGAAGTTACAGCAGCGTGATTGATATCCCTGAATACATGGAAAACTTGCGCTGGAGTTGCACGCGCGTGCTGAGTCTGGTCGAAGAGACCAGAACTGATAGGATTATGGGAGAGCACTTTTCAGAAGTCTGTACCGATCCCAGGTTCAGTAAGTTGTTGTAGTCATGATTCCTTGCAAACGCTAACGAGTAATAGCCGAAGTCACCGACGATAAGAAACTGGTTGAGACTATCGATTACGGATCGTTCCCTTCGTGGGATTGTAGTTCTCAACCACCCATCTACTCTCGTCTAAGAATTGGTCCTCCATCAACGGTAGGTTATTCGTGATGTCTTGTGAAACGGAACTGACATCTATAGAACCGTCGCGCTCACCTGTCCTTGCTCTCCGAAGCCTTCCATGAGATTTTGAGCTATAAGCCTCCACCCATCTACAAGGCTTCCGCCGCCGCTGCTGCTCCCGATCAGATTTTCGTACTCGAATCTCTCAGTCAGCTGAGCAACTCCTTTACTAAGTTCTCAAGCGGCCCCAGCACTGATTTCACTCCTCAAGAGGCAACCTATTTTGAAGTGATCAGCTTGCTGAGTACTCTTATCCCATTCACGACTGTCATTAACAGAGCCAACCCTGTACCTGAAGAGTTTGCTCAGATAATTGATACGCTGAAGATCGCTTTGGACACGCTGAAGCTCGAGCTCGTTCCCCTTACAACTGCCAGGGAGCAGATCACAACTCTCAGCACCTTCCATTCTCTCGCACTTATCCGCGACACCGCGGCGGCTACGAAAGATGCCGCGCAATGGATAATCGCCTTCAACGATCGCGAAAAGGAGCGTGATCGCTCAGGTAAGAGTAACTTGCCTAAGGAGGTCATGGTCCAGATTAAGGAGTTGGTCGCTGTGTCTGAGGCGACACTTAAGGAGGGTAAGGATACCGTGGCAAAGTTAAAGGAGCAAGTCTATGGAAGAGACTTCGAATCTACAGTAAAGGGGTGGATTTTTGATGGATTTGAAAACATTCTTGAGGTTGTAGGAGAGGGAGCAACTAAAAAGCTCATTCAGAGCTGGGAGGCAAACATCAAGGGATGGCTCCAGGTGAAGTGGAGTTAGACACATTGGCTATCGGTTTGCTGTTTAGATACGTGCTAAGATTAGACCACAGCAGCTGTAACACATTGTTGGAAATTTAGGCAACAATTGTCACAATGGGTAGCCTGTATTGTTTGAGTCAGATATATGGCTTGCACTGTCGTACATTATTCCCACCTTCAAAAGGCAGATGTAACCCAACTGTTGAATGCAAATGAGTTCTCAACTTTGCATGCCCGTGTGGGAAAACTGTCAAGTCGAACAAGCAGGAGTTGTGCATGTAACAAGACAAGGCAGCTTCTTTCTTTGAATCAGTCACATTTTGGATCCACCACCTGACCGCTTTGTGATGATGCATTTGGTCGCGATGCTGGGATGGTGCTACAGTCAAGCAACTGAATCACCGTCCCGAGGCACGAGTCTGCCGATTCCTGCCTGGAAGTGGTTCACTGACTTGCTGCCTAGGGCATGAAAGTGGTCTCTAAGATGGAAAGTCTCTGTTAGACATTGTATATGGATGATCCTGCTGATTCAGGTTGAAGTGACTAGCTTCTAGTTGAGTCGTGCAGCATCATACTGGTACTCTATATGTAGATGACTTCAATAGAAAGAATGAAGAGAGTATGAGTATTGCACGAGAAAGCGGCCTCGCCGAGTATCCGCCCAGTTCAAGTACTGGTCATCATCGAGTATGACCTGTGGCACGCAGTCATGCGATATGCTCCTTCCAAACCGGCCAAGGGTGATCATTTGAGATTTCTTCTAATCCACTCGCGAAATGAAGTACAAACAGGGCTATGCTTTTTCAGCCTTGAAGTGTACAACTCACGTATGAGCCTCGGCTTGTACTCGGTGGTAAGGGCGTGTTCTGTTCTACGGCTCTGCATTAACTCTCATTTATCAAGAGGGTCTGCAAGTCGGTGCTGGGCTTCATCTCTTGGCTTCAGTCAGCAACTACTCAGAAGAAGCTTTGTCGCGGCCTTCTTGTCTCCTCATCCGTATCAACAGCAAAGATCATTTCCTATCATTACCGAGATGGCATCTCAAGTAGCGACCGCGTCACTCAAGACGACCGATCGATCATTGCCTCCCATCAGTATTGCGACGAGAGAAGGAGAAGTATCTAGGTCCCTGAGCAGTACATCGATGGGCGCCCCAAAGCATGGGAGCATTCAGATGAACACTCAATCAGTCACCGACGACCTTGAGTCGTCAAACCGAGACCAAAATACGAGAGCCGAGCAAGTGTCGATTCAAACCAAACACTCACTCAAGAAACATGTCCTGTACTCCCTCATTACAGTCATTACTATCGGCGTCACCTCCGTGGTATCTGCTTTCTGGTTGATCGCATACATTCAGACACGTTCAAAGAACGAACGTCCGTACATTACAGCCGAGATAGTCGGAGGCAGGTTCTCCTCAACAGCAGCTAAACTCATTGACGCCGCCTTCTCCATGCTCGTTGCGCCGGCTATCATCGCAATCGCCAACTGGCATATGTTCAAGCTCGCTCGTCTCTCTGCCGTCAACGAACACAGTGGGCGAAACTCAGCAGTCAGCATGAAGGTTCTCGTCGAGGTCGCCAATACTGATTGGGGCTCGTTCAGTCCACTCAAGTTCTGGATGTTTGTTCGTTCGAGAAGACCTCGTGTTATTTGCCTTGGAGCTATCGCTGTTCTATCAGCTCTGAGTTTCGCCTTGCTAAGCAATGTCATCGCATACCAAGCCGGAATGATGCTTGAGTATTTGTATGACATGGACTCGTTGCCCCTGGATGAACATGCGCTATCACCTTACAGTCAGGCGCTACAGCCAAAAGTTTCGGAAACTCTTCAAGACAGCCTCAATGATCTGCAACCACTGGGGCTCAAATCAGACGCTGATGGACTGCTCAAAGCCAACGTGTCAGACCGGTCGCGGGCTAGACTACCTCAGGATGTGAAGAAGCTTTTTGACGCACCAGTATATCGGCTCAATCTATCTTGCACCAGTTTCACACCTCGCTCTGTGAGGATCGAGCGGCCCAATGGCCAGAATCCACATGTTAAAATCACCTTTGACGGTACAGTATCGGCACTTGGATCAGAGACTACCGCGTATCAGGCAAACTTTGGTAGAGATGAATCTGTCCTTTCTGAGAAATCTCTAAACGACGCCAATGTTAAGTATCCGGGTATCAGGTATCCTCTCGTTGCCTTCAATCGGACTGCTATCTGGATTGGTAGCGTCAATGCCAACCAAAGTTCCGGCATCAATTATGACGACGGGAGTTATCACCTGGCATTGTCGGGGATGAAATGCCATCTCTCAAAGTCGAATGGACGAGCGGACATAAAGGTGAATGGAAGTAATTGGAAGATCATCAAAGATACCCTGTTTAACGAACAGCATGAACCCCGACCGAGTGAAGCGATGTCAAGTCTGACATCTGCCCTAAATCTGTTCGATGAAGGTGGCATCGGGAGAGCACCAGGGCTAGGAGGACATTTACTGCGTACTGCACTCAATGTTACAAGCGACGGCGACCAGCCTTCTTGGAAGCTTCAAACTCTCCTCGAGGCTGTCCTATGGTTCGAAGCAGAAAGCCGTCACATCCTCCTAGACGGCAGTCAATCCAGAAGGGCGGCGTGGTACCAGATCCAATGCGATACTGATAGATATGCCATGACATTCATTCCATGGATCCTTCTTACTGGTCTGGTATCGCTTGGGGCTGCATGTGCAATAACAGTCGGACTTGCGATCGATTCCTGGAAAGTACACTCTTTGCGAATCGGGCGAATGTTGGACTCGATTCGACTGACAGCTGATGTCGGTGTAGCTTTGGACAAGCAGGTTTTTGAAGAATGTTCTACCTGGCACGGCTCCAAGCTAAACAAGTGCGCCGATGGGGCGAGGTTCCAGTACGAAGCAGACACGCGAGTGGACAGCAAAACTGGCCTCTATTCGACGGGCATCCGTCTTCGACAAATCTCAAGACCGCATGAATGAATGATGGGTGGGTTTGGCAGGGACTACAGTTAGTGATGTCGGGTAACTGCAGATGCTTCACAAATGTAACCGAGGTGGTGAGTGCTGCCTTGAGCATTTCCTCAAATCGTTGCGCTTGTCATACAGTTTTGGCTTACTTCTCTGACCGATGGTCGCAGTTTTTGAGCCAGGGTCCATGATCGTTACTTAACCAGCAGTGACACAACCTGGCAACTGAACTCGTGGGAGACAGACGAGATTGAGGCATCAACTGTGGGTAAAATGGCGTATGACTGGGAAATCCAATCGCACCTCTGCAGTGGCTGTGCTTCTGTAGATCTCTCTAGAAGGAATGAAAGGTCATTTTGGTGATTCTCAAAGGGATAGTTGACTGTTTTATTGTTAGAATACATGCGCTGGTGGTAGACCAGGCTCATTGAAGAAGTCAAACTCTTAAACACCACGCCTTAATATAGTACAAGTTTGTCAAACTCCCTTCCTTATGTTACAATCGATACCTTCGCGATCGGTAGTTTTCAAGGCTGGATTATCCGGGTGCTTCAGCATGTCGATGCAGGTCGTCGGGACCTCATTCAGAACCATCCACGTCCCTCTCTTCTTCGTTTCTCAGTCTGCAAGTACAAATTAGTCTTAGGGAATCGCAGTATGGCGTCCATTGCTGATTTCACATACCCACTCTTGTTTGCAGTCGCGATAGGCCCTAACAAAATGTCAACCTTGTTTCTCAATTGCTTCATCCTGGGTAACGCACTGGAAATACTCTCCGCACATATTCTTATCGCCTCCATTCCTAAACAAGCATCTGTAACTTCTTTGTGCAGCCTCTTGGCAAGGGTCGTAGAACTCGCTCTTGGATTTCCTGCCGAACCATGCGTCATCAGTATTGCGCTCGTCATGGGGGGCGGATCGAGTTCGCTTACGTCTCGAACTTTCGGCGCTTGTCGTCGGACCAAGCTTGAGAGTCGGCTTCTTTCGCCTTTGAGGGTTCCGCAGTATCAGCGGTATCTTTTGGCGTCGAGGAGGACATTGCTGATGGCGTTTGGGGAATATGCGACCTGGTACTTCTTGTTGAACAAATGCCCAGGCAGAGGCGAGTTTGGTTTGGGGAACTTGATCGGGTAGAGTTGGGGCGGGGCCGACCGGCTCCTCAGGTGGGGGATGATCAACTCAACTCACCCTACAGTGATAGAACATTACCTCTTTAAACTCTTCACCGTGACACAGAAGGGGTGATATTGATTCAAGTACAAACAAGTCATCTCATAAAGATGGTATTTTATATTCATTTTATATCATTCTTCCGATTGGACGGTCACCACATTGGAAGGCGGCGATGGCATAACCATCCACCGACGTTGATAAGCAGAGTCCACTGGAGAGTACGACTTCTATGGGCTGCAATAATTTGACTCACAGACATCGCATAATGTTCCGTGCAGTTTATCAATCATTCAATTTGAATAGTCAAGCTTACCAAAAGGCGTCGCTACTCCAAGCTTTTTTATCACCCCTCGTACTCTCCAACAATCCATCCCGCGCCCTTTGTAACTTCGTTGTTGTCTCCTGGCTACAACACAAACCAACGTCAAACTCTTTCAAGTCCGTATCACCCATAGTACCCAGCGCAGCCAAACCAAGATATGAGTGATACATATCTGGCGGCCCTCCAACAGCCTTGGAGAATCCGCCAATACGATGCTGCGTAATGTCCAATAGATACCGCCGTGAAGGAAGCACGTTAATGATTGAGGTGTTTCCAAGCATCTGTATTCCACGTTAGTGACTTGTCCCTAATACATCGCTCAATTACCTACCGCAAGTGTACCCCCAACCCACCAGCAGTAGCATGTATCGGCTTTCTTATTCCATCGTCCGTTGAAGCCGATGTGACCATAGCCAGCCTCTCCAATCTTTGATTCTATGAAGTTCTCTTCTACCTCGTCGTCTTCTTCTTCTTTGGGGAGATATGAAAACGGGCGAGATGCGAGAAACTGGATGAGACCCTCACGGTTGGGTATGCCTTCTTTGAGGGCCTTTTCAGGAGGATAGGTTGATGTAGAGTCCAATGGTCTGTCTAACAATGACAGCGCACCAATTGCGCAGTATGCATATCCAGCTGGAGAGGTAAGCCAAGATCAAGTGGGGTAGTGTGTTGAGGCTTCATACCATGAGATTCGTGTTGTGAGGATTCGGCCACCCCGCCATCATAAGTCTGATCGAGTCAGTGACAGAACACTTCTGAGCGCGATTGACTTACTTGACCCCTGTTGATATGAGCAATCATTTTGTCAACATCCAAATCTTCCACCCATCCTTCATCGCCTTCTTTCACATCGCCCCTCAACATCCACCGAATGCAGCTTGCAAGATAACTGTGTCTCATGTCTCTCCCTCCCACAATCTCACCATCCCATAAGTTTTGCCCGAAACTTCCATCCTTTCTTTGAAGCTGCTTCAACCACTTCAGCAATCGCACTCTGTTCACGCCCTTGAAGGCTGACCGTGCCTCGTCTTCGTTCTCAGCTGCCAGACCCAGCAAGACGAGCGCAAAGAAAGTGGCTGCGATGTTTGCAGTGCTCTTGTGAGCTTCCTGACCTGGCAGAGCATGCGTTGAACTTCCACAGAAACCGCCTTCTGGATGCTGCAGACTGAGAACCCAGCGACGGATTGCGGTGCGATCAGCCGGAGTAAAGGGGACAGAGAGGAGATCTAATGCTGAGATAATGAAACATGCGAATGTGAGTCGGGTAGAGTCGTATGCTGTATAAGGTGACGGTAGATACGTCTTGTGGCAGCGCTGCCAATATTTGATGTGCTGTTGCTTATCCAGCGACGGATTACCTGAATCCGACATGATAATTGGGTGCTTACAGCGTTGGTCCCGAGAATGTGTTAGATTGACGAAAGAATGATTGACAGGAACTCCTAAGGTCCTCGGATTGCATGCTTGGACTGGGGTAAGATCCGCAATCTCCAAATCCTACAGTAAGCTCACTCACAGCTCCAAGAACTGAAGGAGCTAAGCTTATCAGCCACAAATCACTGCCACATCGTCTTGCATCACCGCCACAAGGTACACCGATGATTTGATTCGCAAGCCGCGGGAAACAGCCTTAGGAACGGAAGGACCCCACCATTGGCACGGCAGGTGACGCAACGTGTAACTAGCTCGAGCCCCTGGCAGCTTTTTGTTCGTCGCTTTTCACAGAAGAAGGGTTCAGCGTGACCATAACTTGATCAAGTGCTTGCTGAACGCGGTCACTCTCTTGCTCCAATCTCAATCTCCGTTCTGCACTTGTTTGCCTGGATAGACTTCTACATTCTAAAGAGTCTGACTTTCGATTTGTTCCTCTTTACCAGATCCCCGACTACTAGTTGTAGTTCCAATTTCGATAGGCAACATATACACCAACGACAACGAACAAGATCAGGTCTTCTGGTCGTATAGACGCTGAGCCGCAATCATGGCGCTCATATCCGCCAAGACCATCATTACCTCCGTGTCCCTCTTCCATCTCACGCTCGGCTATTTCTTCCTCACAAGCCCAAGCTCTATCAATGAGCAGGCACTTGTGTTCATGATGGGCGAAAGTATGGGAATGGTAAGTCCCTGTCGCATCGCGGTCGATGTTAGACTGCCTACCAAGTCCGTCAAAGCTAACATGGTATTTCGTCAGCCCTTGGCCAGAGGTTTCGAGTTGCAAAGCTCTCCCCTCGCCTTCCTCGCTGTCATTCTCATCTTCATTGGCTTCAGCGATCTGGTTTCTCTTTCCATGCCCGATGAGGTCTGTCTGGTCTTTCACTGGGGCACACAAGGTACACCATTACCCCGATCTCCGTCTTTTTCTCTCCCAGATCCACGACAGCTAACAGCGATGTGAAAAGCACCTATTCGATCATTCCTCTCTCTCGGTTTCGTCGCCTATATCTTCCTGTTCGGCCCATCGTCTCCCATATACGACAAGTCATCCCGTGGTCCCCTAACCCACCCGAGCGCACATAACCCGTCGTATCGCCCTGCTGGCTGGGGCGGAGATATGCTCAAGAATCGATTGTTCTTTACCTTTATCTTTATCGAAACAATGACCTGGTTCTGGATCTGGGTCACTCTGCGCGAGGAGCGAGACGCAATCTTGAGCAAGAAGTCCCGAAGAAGAAGCCACTCGCATTCCATGTAAAGAGAATTGGCTGGGCACACATTGGGTGAGTCAGGAGCAATTGGATAGAGGTCGGTTGTCCTTTTTGGGGCGAACTTGCATGGCTGTTCATGAGCTACGTTAATGCCAAGTTAAGGTTATTTACTGCCATATTGTCGTGAACGCACAACCCGGTTTGAATGCCTAGATTATATTGACAATATGTGTCAGGTCAACGTGCTATCATGTTACTCAGAATCGCCAAGCATGTCATTTGAGACTGCCATTATATCTATTTCGAGACATGTACCAATACAAAATAATAGTCTGTTTAGCTCTATCGTTCCATAATCGTATATAACAAAAAGAGGTATCCATAAAGGGCCGTGACTCCATCTTTCGATGGGTGGTCGCAAAGCTGGAGAATCGTACAAAAAGTATGCAAAGTTAACAACACAAACAGCGCGGGCGCCAGCAAGCTTTTATAACCCCGTGATAAAGAAAATCCGCTTCCATCGTTTAGACAATAATACTAGTATCCTTCGTCACATCGTTGAAGCACCTTTGAACGGTTCAGCAACGCACAACCTCATGAGTTTGCAGGAGCCTTCTCGGCGGCGATCGTTGAGGCTTGGCTCTCTGGCTTTTTTGCGATGATGGTGGGCGCGGGCTCTAATTCGGGCTGAGGCTCGTTTTCTTCGAAGATCTGCTCCTCGATCTTTTCGCCGGGACCACCTATGACCGGACTGAAAACATCAACCTCTTCAATGTAATCGTCCATCTCGGAACCTTCATCCTCCTCTTGAATAGTGA
Organism: Fusarium nelsonii; assembly: GCA_014898925.1. Classification (NCBI taxonomy): domain Eukaryota; kingdom Fungi; phylum Ascomycota; class Sordariomycetes; order Hypocreales; family Nectriaceae; genus Fusarium; species Fusarium nelsonii. The sequence goes on along the minus strand of JAAVUC010000089.1, from coordinate 354,385 downwards.
TTTCTCCAGATCGGCGTCCCAGGCCAGAGGCGCTAGCACTGCGAGAATGCGATCCAGACCCACTGTTTCGCTGGGCTTGGGACGGCCCACCAAAGTTATTAAGAGTTGGACCCTTGAACAGACTCCTCTTCCGTTTCGCAAACATGATGCCCGATGCAAAAGGATTGGGTGATCCTGGAGCTTGTGGTGGACCTTCAGATGGCATTCCTTCGTTGAACATATTTAATGTTGGTGGGGTAGCTCGAACCAGACGAATATTTGATGGAAATGAGACTGAAGTGGGCGTTGCTGGAAGAACCTTTACCGAATGGTGAGGCGAGTGGCCTCGCTGTAGCGGTGTTTTCGACATAGATGTAGAGAACGACGCAGCTGAGCTTGTTGAAGACGCTTTCGAGTGGGTATGATGATGGTGATGAATCGATCGTACGGATGACACAGAAGAGGACGTCGACTTCCGGCCTCGCAGTCCAGCTGACGACCGCCGAATAGTCGATCTCGGTGTGAGAGGTGAAGGAGATAATGACTGTCGTTTGTACGATGTAGCGAGACGAGGAGGCGGGATCGTAGGGGACGCTAGACTTCCGGAAGCTGATCGCTGGGCGTTGGCTCCAGCCGTCTTTTGGCCGTTAGCCACAACACCCTTCGGTAGCGAGGCTGTTGGTTGGGTCCCAGGCGAGGTTGCGGCAGGGTATTTGCTAGTCTGTGGTCGTGAGCTTCCATCTTTACTGCTAATCGTGCTTCCCTCTTTCTTGTGGAGGTCGGGGGTGCTCTGACTCGTTCGTCTCGCATGACCACGTCTTCTCCTTGTTGCACTCTCGACGAGCCAATGCGTCATGTTCTTCCAGTGGGAGATCAGTGGCTGGCTAGGTCTTCTTCGTGGCCTCTCGTGGCCGTTCTGTTGCTGGTGGTGGTGCTCGTCGCTGGCATTAGAAGCAAGGGCGTCCGAGGTAGTGACCAGGTGAAGAGTAGAACCCCGGGATCGAGCACTGCGTATCATGCCCTCCTTAGGGGGTGGTATAGGCCTACGCTGGCGAGATGTCGAGACAGATCGTATCGAATCCTTGTCGATAGGTGGTGGAGGTTGGTCGCTGTCCACATTCAATCCTCCCGAATCCCTAATTTCTGGAAGTTGTGGAAGATCAGACACAATATAGTCGACGTAATGCGCACTTCTTCGTTCGCTTCTTCCCCGGTTTCGTGAATTTGACTTTTCTAGTCTCAGGTGCCGTCCCATACCATAGGCCTCGTCCACTTCGTGCAATGTTGGGGCCATCCTTTCCAGACGACTCGACGCGGCTGATAATCGTCTTATGCTGCGGCTGTCAGCCTCCCTGTCTCTTCGTTTCTTCTCCCTGCGCTGCGTTTTTCGTTGCTCTTTTTCCAACAACAGAGCCCACCAGCCAGCCAGGGCATCGCACTTCTGCGCGAGTACGCTTTCTATGACACCGTCAATATTGACGCCAGCACTTCTCATTCGCTGCAAGCAATCCTTTTCCAAAGGCGTGGAGAAAGGCGGCGCTTGCTGTACATCCAGGATAGCCCTTTGCGTGGGAGCATGTTCGGCCAAGAACGTGTTGGAGAGAATCTCGGGCAAACCTGGGCGCAAAAGCGGCCTTTTTGACAACAACGCTTTGATCAAAGGGATTGCATCGGGGGGCATATGGTCGGGAAACTTGGGCTCCTCGCTCAGAATCTTGGTCCTAGTCACGTTGTCGTCGTCATCGTCGAAGGGAAGCTCGCCGCATAACAGCGCGTACAGAATAATACCTAAACTCCAAACATCAACCTTCTCACCTGCGTACTTTTCACCCTTCAGCATCTCTGGCGCTGAGTAGCAAATGGTCCCGCAGAAAGTCTGTAAGTGATTGGTTCTGCCCTCATATTCCCTTGTGAACCCAAAGTCGACAAGTTTGACGTTTTCGTGCTTGTCGAAAAGGATATTCTCCAGTTTGAGATCGCGGTGAACGCAGGATTGGTTGTGAACGTAGCTGACCGCACCAACAAGCTGTGTAAAGATCTTTTGGACTTTCTCAACGGGGAGTGGACCGTGCTCGAGGAGGTGATTGTAGAGTTCATCGCCTGAGGATATTAGCTCGGGCAATGACAGGACAGGTATGGGGGTAGTTACCAGAACAATACTCGAGAACCATCCAGACCATATTCTCGGTCACAATGACCTCGTATAACCTAGCAATATGCGGATGTATGAATTGCCGGTGGTGGTGGATCTCACGCGCGAGATTGGAGTCCCCTTTGTTGGCAGACTTGAGGACCACCTGCTGGAGGTTAGCGACTGACATGAAGATGCAGTTTGCTGGAACTAATGCGGACCTTGGAGCCATTGGTGAGCTTGTGCGATGCGAGATAGACTTTGCCAAAGGATCCTTTTCCAATCAACCGTCCGAGAGCGTAGTTACCGACGGATTTCAGGTCTTTGCTCGCGAATTCGCTGGGTATTACATGTTAGCCGAGTCGCTTATGACAAGGGGCGCGGATCGTACTCGAGAAGCTCCTGATACGAGCGGGCAAGCTGTTTAACGTCAGTACAGGGTCCCTCTAACCAGTTTTAAACATGAGTCAAATGTTGTGAGGGCGAACGCACCTTTGCCTTGCGCACAAGCTCAGCTTGTCCCTTTAAGGCTTGCATCCCTCCGCGCCGGATTCCGCCAAGCCGCGCCGCGGGGAGGGAGATTGATTATTGGGTCGTGTATGCTCGGTGATGAGAAAGGGACAATCGCTTCGCGTCGAACAACGGCGAGGAGGCGGTGGGAATGTATCGGGCAACGGTGGCGTATTAATTTTAGAGATGCAGCTGTACATGCAGAATTGGCCAGAATGCGTATTAAATATGGTAAGGACAGACTCGCGCCAGGATATATATGAAGGTCGAATTTCAACAGCTCGTCATCAAATATGGGATGTTACCGGGCTCGCGGCGTTCAATGCTGTCGTGGTGAATGTTTCGCTTCGTTCTGTCTGCTGCTGGATCATTTGGTTGCGGTCAGACTCGAGGTCGGCGGACAGTCGAGGAGCGATTCGCGGGTCGTCAGGAAACGAATGGACGGCGAAGATGAAAGAAATCTCGAGAACGCAGTCGAGAGAACAGCACGAAAGATAAAAATAACACGCAGCAAAGAAACAGAAGAGGGTATTCTGGGAGGCAGACAAGGTGAGGTAAGGTGAGGCGACAACTGTTGGTTGTACGGAGGAAGTGTTAAGGTTTGGGGTAATTATTTTGGAGCTGGAAATTGGATCCATCTATTCAACGTTGGTTGGTTGGTAGTAGAGGCACAGCACAGCACTACAGACAGCAGCACAATACAGGGGGGGTTATACATGTGACGCCAGCGATGCATTACTGTAGGTTGCTCAGAGCACGTCTGTCCTCGAAATAATAGGTAATGATATGTGAGAGCAGTACATCTTTTGACAACAATTGATCCTCAAGAATAATGTTTAAAGAGAAAAAAAAAAAAAAAAAATGTTTTATTCCTACAGAACCTGTACAGACATTATCCAAAGTTACAGTACTGTCATTGCTGGTATGATATCCCCAACCATTCCCTCTCCGAAAGTAAGCAGTAGTGTCCAATTATAACGTAAACGGTCCATTTATCTAACGATGGGATTCGGGGCCCTTTAATTAAAATATGCAGGGGTATCTCAAGTCAAGGTCTAGGGTATTTTCACACTCTAAACACTCCATTCCATTAACGACGATTGTTTATATTGTCATTGAAACTAGTGATCTGACAGATCACTAGAAGTAATTGCTTTGTATCTTATCTTTTGTCCGTTAGTTTCATGGTCGCAGAATGACCTGGGATGACTTCATCTTCAGACGTAAAAAGTCTCGATGAAAAACCTCGAAGCATACTTACGTTCAACAGTACCGTTTTTTTCTCTTATTGACTATGTGCTTCCGGATGAACCACATCTATGTACAATAATTCTCATATGTGGCACTAAAGACATGAGACATTAGAGAATGATTCATCGCTATCAATAGTAAGAACATTCTTCCTGTCCATCCCCAACTACAATTCCGTCGTCAAAAACTCGTTTATCATCCCTCGGAGTTTACAAGTAACCAAGCATCACGTCTACCTACCAGGGTGACAGTGGCGTCTCGCATGCGGCCCGGTGAACCTCACCCACTTGTTATTAGCAATCAATCCGTTGCTCCGTTAGCGTCCATCAGTGGATGACATGACACGATTGAGGCCTGGCAGACTAATCTCTGGAATTAACCTGATGGGAATACTCAATGCGAAAGACTAATCTACAAGGAGCATGGCGCTGTTCGGTTCAATTGAGCCTTGTCCTCCAGGGCCACGCGGTATTCCGACGACACTATGGAGCACCGTGGTTCAGAAGTATGAATCGCATATGTTGCCGACTCGACATTCGCCGTGGCCATGTACAAGGACTACTAGTGATGCCACTGATGACGCCTTTCTAGTATCCGCAGATATGATATTCCAGCCAAACACGGCCTTATAATAAAGCAGCTTTACTGGGCAAGAACACACAGCTAGCGACACGATCACATATCTTGCTCAAGATGATATGAGGAGACGCGCTATCTCAAATGTCGCCGAAGCATCTCATCACATTTGCAATGCTGAAATAAAGCCGACATCCACTTGACAAACCCTTGGCGAGACGGACTCTTTAATCAATGAATCCGTGGAACTCAAAATGGGACTGGTATGCACAAGCTGGTCAAAACTCGTTTGTGATAAGGGCCGCCAAGTTAACTACCAATAATTACTCGCAAACTGTTCGGATAGAGTTGCTTTGGGAGTCCGATCTTGGCGCACTTAGTCTGCGAGCACGGGTGCCTGCGCCAGTAGCGCCGGCCTCTCTCAATTAGAGTTCTCTGAAGCTATCGAGACAGCTTGGATTGAGCCTAGTCCCTCTTACGACTACCCGCCTCTGGAATGTGATCTTTGTGAAAAAAGAGGCTCCGAAGCCACATTCACGAACTAACTACACCGTAAATGGTATAGCATTCCATGTGGTTTTGATGTTTCTCCAAACCAAGGCTTGTTGGCACCCACAATGGGTTGGCCTAATTGCTTCCTGCTTGTGGAGCCAACACAGGAGCCACAGATCATCAGACTTGGTTCGTCGTTGTGCGAGAACTATATTTGAGAAGCTTATATCCCGGCTGGTAGAGAAAATGTCTTCGCATACCGTTTGAGCTTTGTTATCCAACGGCTCGTGGACAAGGACTTGTCAATTATTATTCCTTGTACCCGCTGGTCTGTCACAACTTTCAAGATGGCCAACCACGCGAAGAGATTCCTCTTCCTTCTAACTCTGGTTGCTTGGGTCGAAGCATTCTGGAGAATGTCTTGCAGTGTTATCCAAACTGGACGAGTTGACCCAATCATTGCGCCAGGGACGTTCTCAGCACATGTTCACAAGCTGTCCGGTGCTAGCAACGTCAACATAGACTCCACATTCGAAAGTCTACAAGCCTCGAGATGTACTTCTTGTGAGGTGCAAGATGACAAATCGGCTTATTGGACACCACAGCTGTTCTACCAGCATGCAAATGGCAGCTTTCAGATGGTACCAAACGGCGGTACCGTCATATACTATCTTGGGCGTGGGGAAAACAGATCGAACATCGAACCATTTCCTCCAGGATTCAAGATGGTGACTGGAGACAACTTTGCTCGATCTTACGACTCCAAGACAAAGACATACAGCACTTCCCGCTTCAAAGGTCGCCCAGTGGCAGACAGAGTTAGCTTTGCATGCCTTGATAGCTCTGGTCCTTCAAAGGAGCGCAACTACATATGGAAAACGGATTGTGACAATGGAATGAGAGCCCAAGTTCACTTCCAGTCGTGTTGGAACGGCAAGGACTACCAACCTGATCAGAGCCATATCGCCTACATGTCCCAGATAGACAATGGTATTTGTCCCCCAAGCCACCCTCGCCAGCTTCCTCACCTATTCTTCGAGGTCATATATGGAGTTAATGACATCGACAAGAGCAAAGGCGGGAGATTCGTTTTTGCAAACGGAGACACGACCGGTTATGCGTTTCACGGCGACTTTCTTAATGGCTGGAACCAAACAGTGCTCGCGACTGCTATCAAGAAGTGCATCAACAACGACAGTATTAATGGTGTGATAGCCAAATGCCCTGTACTTTCTGCTTCGCAGACACCCTATTTCAGCGATAATTGCCCAGAGATGGCGCCTCTTGTTGACGAGCCAGTTCGGGGTATGCTTGATGCCCTCCCTGGCTGCAACAAACCTTTCAGTGGCCCAGGAAGGGCGCCCCCTGCCGTCTGCGACTCCAAACCTGCTATTAACGACCTTGGAGACGCTGGTATTGGCACAATGTTTGACCCTGCCCCAGGCGACATGGTTAGTTCATGGTCATATGTTGGTTGTGCTTCAGAAGGCACTCGCCGAACGCTGAACAAATATTCCACTAGCTCTCCTAAGATGTCTATCGAATACTGTACAGCGTCTTGCAAAGCTCAGGGTTATCCTCTTGCTGGTATGGAGTGGGGTAAAGAGTGCTACTGCGCTGGTGAGCTCACTTCAGGTGCATCATATATGAAAGCCTCAACCTGCTCATCTACGAGAAAAATGACCTGCGCGGGGAACACGACACAATATTGTGGAGGGCCTGACCTTCTCACCGTTTGGAATGACACTTCTTACACTCCTCCGGTCGAGCTTGTTGTTAGCCAGACTAAGATCGCGAAGGGTGTGGCCACGTACCATGGATGCTGGGCTGAGGGCGGCTCTGGACGGGCGCTCTCATCGGATCGCACTGCAGATGCTGTGGGAATGACTAATGAGAAGTGTGTCGTGTTCTGTCAAGCTGGTGGCTGGACGTTTGCTGGTACCGAGTATTCGCAAGAATGTTACTGTGGCAATGACATTGTCAATGGTGGATACAACACAACCGATATCTCACAATGCTCGATGCAGTGCAAGGGTGACGTCTTCAGCTATTGTGGCGCAGGTAACAGGCTGAGTGTTTGGAAGATCAAACAATCTGACGAGCCTAAAGGACCAATTACAGCACTCGATGGTGCTGCTCTTTGGACAGGCTGTTACACAGATGGAGGAGCAGGTGGACGCACGCTGTCGAGTGCTTCCTTCACTGGGTCTGCCGTTTCACTCGATACATGTTTCACGTTCTGCAACAAGCTCAACTACCCGCTCTTTGGTATGGAGTACGGACGAGAATGCTACTGCGGATACACACCAAAGACCCAGGCAACCGTTGCGCCCGATGGCGACTGCAAGATGCCCTGTGCTGGCGACTCAGCTCAGAAATGCGGTGCTGGTAATCGGATATCCATTTGGAACAACACCCTCTATACTCCCACTGTCAGCACAGTGGCAGTTAACAGTCCTCCCAAGTATCTTGGCTGCTATACGGAAGGCACTGATGGCCTAAACCTTGGCAATGCCAAGACGACCGACAAGAAGATGACTGTCGAGAGCTGTTCAGCTTTCTGCTCCAGTAAAGGATATCATTACTTAGGAGTTCAGAATGGGCAGGATTGCTATTGCAGCAAGAATGGACCGTCTAATGGAAGTGTCGAAGCCCCTACATCCCAATGCAGCATGAGTTGCAAGGGTAACAAGGCCCAGAAGTGCGGCGCGACTAAGAGACTCAACGTCTATAAGCTTGCCACAGTATCCAAGACTAGCTCCCCAGCAAAGTCGACGGCGCAAGCCGCGGCGGCCAAAGTCCAGGGTCAGAAGCTGGCCTCCGAACCGACGAGCTATTCCACGACGACTCTACTGAAAACAACGGCAACTTCAAACAAGCCTAAGTCGACATCAAAGACAAAGACTACACCAACAGTGAAACCTAAGACAACAGCAAAGCCTGCTAAGACCAAGGCGCAGGCATCCACCACCAAAGCCACAACTACAACGACGAAGATTGGAGGAACGAAAGCAAAGAGTTCAAAGCCTACCACAAACGTATCATCAACTAAACGAAGAAAAGCTAGACAAGCAACCGAATCGACATGAAGAGAGAAGAGAGGATGAGAAGGACGGATCCAGGAACCATAATGACACATGTGATATGACCTTAATGCCTCAATTGTATCGCTTTCTTGGACGCTGGCTTGAATCGAGTTGAGCATAGTCTAGATAGCACAGTATATTAATTTAATTACCATGTTTGATTGCTCTTTGGACCATGAATGATCAATAGTGAGGCCGCTCTTAACAGCACTGTAGCCTTATCTATCCGCACACGGCGTTCCTTTTTTGAGGTGCGTCACCGGTTTATTTGCCTTATCCAAGCATCACGAAAATCGGCGATCATTAGGCGACAGAGTGAGTCCCGCCTCTCGCGCAATACTAAGAGACTCGAGACATGGCTCTGATGAATAGCAGAACCTGGAGGTCTATGGCGACAGAACCGAGAGGGCTGAGTAAATCGTGCATAGCGATCTTGCAGGCACCGGACACACAGGCCATCGAACCTGGTGACTGGCTAACTGGCTAGGAGGAATATTTTGCTTTGAGATGAACAGTGGATAAGCAAGATATGATGGGTACCAGTCGCCCGTGTTAACTGTGCCAGCACGGCCCTATCCAACACCTGTATCCATCCCCCACATACGACATGATAACAAAACCGGCATTGAGTCTTCAGATTTGAATCGCACGATTTCCTGACTTATACTTTGTTAAACGAAGCCGAGGCTCTTTAGTTACATGGCAACGAAAATGGGAAGCAATCGAATCGACCGGTTATCCATAAACCCAACATCGCATGTAAGCAAAACTATCACCCTATGAAATTTCCCGTCCTTCTCATAGAGGGTCGCTCTGTTCGATGTTACTCCTTGTACCCTCGTTGTCCTCCGATGGCCTTTTTCGTTCAAGCATAAGCAGCTCGAGGCTTCTCAAATCCAGAATGTCAGTTGAAACCCTGAAGCGATTATCAAGAGTAGTAGAGCTTGGAAGAGAGTAATGCACTAGAGGAAATTGGCGACGGAGTGAATGATGTTTGACTATTCTTCCAAAATTCCAGGGTTGGTCGAGAGTGAAGTTGCATTGAATGAGTGAACTCCTATCACCAGCAGGAGTGGCTGCTTCGACCGATCCTTTTGTTATGAACGGGTAGTCGTGGTGGCCTGGAGGCGCAAAAAGACCTCTCTCCACGCAGTCAGTGTCAAGCGTCAGCCAAGCGACTTCGTATTTCGAAATGAAGCTCGGGGCCATAAAGTTGACACGTATGAACTTCTACTAAAAGTGCTGTCCACAAATTCCAGCAGTGCTCGATACGTAAGGCTGGATTTCGTTTGCAAAAGGGAATCAAGCCGATGGAGTGATTCATTGCACGAGCAACCGCAGGGCGGTCTTCATTTATGATGATCCTTCGCATAGAGAGACACTGTTGCTCGGTAATGTGGTTCATGAATTTGATAGCCATTGAAGCTGCAGAAAAGAAGGCTTTTTCTCGATAGAGGTATCTTGGGCCGGTGTAGTTGGAATCGTAGTCGACTGGACGCGGCTTATGCCAGCGTGTGAAGCGATCGAGAACAGCCTGCAGTTGCAATTCTTTAGCCATGTCCGTAACCTCAGATAGAGAAAGGACAGCCCAGGGTACGAAGATCAGATCGAATACCTCAAATATTGAGTGTGAAGCTTCCAGCCCGGAAGAATCGCATCGATAGCCTGAGAGAATTCATCAGGATGTCTCCCCGCGAGAGTCCGTAAGACAGAAGCAGCTGCGCGATCAGCCAAAATCGTGGTGTCGCTGCGACTTCGCATGGCGTGGGGTTTATCGTCCTTAGTCTGAAATATATCGTGTTGTTGCATCCACAATGAACGGCGGATATCGTTATTGTATCCTTCCAGGTTCCGCCTTTCAGCTTTCAGCCAAAGCTAGCCCAAGAGGCTGGCCTTGGGGATTTCAGGACGCGCTTCTGTGCGCATTGTGGGGAGATGGTGGTTGAGATGTGTGGAAAAAGACAGATGATGGCAGACACCTCAGCTATGGAAACTTTTATACACACCATAATTTAGGGTGCGATGAATCACTGAGCTACATCGCCAAAGCTTGCGTCGCACCACGAACTCAAAAGATGATACACCAACATAGCAAAAAGATCAAAAATATTGACAATAGGAAAAAGGCAAGGGATAGCATATAAGAGTATGAATACCGACTATCTGTATTGTGTTTCTGACCTTCCCCTTTCACATTGCAAACATGATGACTCCGATGCTTCCATAACAACCTGAAGTAAGCATTTCACTTGTAAGATTACCGAAGTTTATGGTCGCAATAGTGCCCTAAATCAAGCTTTTCAAGAGTATGAAGAGTCATGATTGCTATTTCACAAGGAACAAGTCAAATGGGGGTAGTACTTGGCATGGAAGAAAAGAGTCGATTTTGAGGTAACAAGGAAACATCTGAAAGGCAACATTCTCGAAGATGAACAAATAAAAGAGATCGGCGATGAGCGACGCAGGGACAACAACATATGAAAGATAGGCGGCAGCTACAGATAGGTAGAGAGAGAACTAAAATGGAAATGTGCAGATGAAAGAGGTGGAATTAGGAGAATTGGTGATGTGTAGGAAAAGTATTCATGGGAGAAATATAGGTTATTGATGTTGCGTAGTAATCTCTGGTGAGTATCGAAGCCAGCTATTATTCAATTCCTCCAATACGAGCCTATAATCTACATGGAAACGAGTGTGCCTCTTCCTAATAGAACTGGACAGAATTCTCGCGTCAACCCGACTTTGATATCGATCCTACATGTGCTTGGACGCTATGCCAGCCGTCATCACTACCTTAAATTTCCAGGATGGGTATGGATACATACTGAACAAAAACAGGATCTTCCATCACAAGAGCTTGAAGTACCAAATGAAATTGATGGTTCTTCTTTGTTTGCAGTCTCGTGTACTTGTGATATGGCCTCCTACCTCGAAGCGAAATCACCAGGCAACTAGCTCGACACGTACCAGCACCCAATACAGAGGAATACAAGCAACCAAGGTAAACACTTCAACCCAATACTTCTTAGGCTCTGCTTCAACAGAATATCGGCCTTCTCGTCAAACCAGGTACTATCGTTCAACTTTGGGAAATCAGAGTCCGGAATCTCCTTGTCGAGAAACTCACACAACGGCCCCCAACCCTGATGCAAATTGAATTCTAACAGCCTATCTGGTGGTGTAACACGCCTCACCAAAGCGTAGTGTTTGCGATAGTTATCTCGAGCTTTAGCCTCCGCGTCTTTCCGGGATCTTATCCCTCCCCATCCTGCGACGACACTCTTGTGCACCTTTCCGATCTTTTGGATATATGACCTATCCAAATGATACATAAGAGTGGCAAAAGGACTGAACATGTTGTCTATGATAGAGTGCATGTAGCTATTGTACCATTCGTCGATATCTCTTTCCACGAGGATCACCTTCGCCTCTGGGTAAGCCTCTATCAGATCATCTGCGAATGCAATGGCTGGAGTATCCGAGCTCACAGCACCGAACGAATGCAGCAACTGATCGAACTCTTCTCTGCCAAAAGTCTTGCCTTTGCCAAAGAATTTTCTGTCGATGGCGTCCTGCCACATTTCGTTATCACCAAAGTGAGTCGTGAGCAGGTGGAATGAGTGCCAGCAGGGTATGCCCAACTGTTCAAGCGCAGCAGCCATAGCTTAATCCTTAGCGATAAACCTATCGGAAAAGGCAGAGTACCTACTCGCTGTACCAGTTCGATTGAAACCTAAGCATAGCGCCTGTATTGGTACATCGCGTGTCTCCCCTCGAGGGCTCGCGTAATTGATAGGCTGAAATAGCTCTGGGTGACGTTTACGGACGGTTGCCATGGAGCTATTGTTAACAGATATACATCTGCGATCTCTGGAGATACTCAGTTTCGAATGCTCACTTGACTCGACAAGTCAAAGATGGTTTTGCCATCTTCTGAGCGGGGAAACTTGGCGTCAGCATGTCCAAGTGTGGCATTGCTGACACATGTTTGGAAAGCACAGGGGCTGTATTATCTACCTATATATAATCTAATAAGGGACTTTTTCAGTCGATGATCTAATCGCCGAAACTTTGCAAGTTGAGAAGAATGGAAAACGATTTTATCTCGAGTAGGCACAGAGCCGCGATACTGCCATTTACCTACAATCAGTACGATAGATAGCACTAATCTTCCAGCAAAGTAGCCCCTATAGGATTCCTAGCCCTTGCACATACACCCCTTCTCTATCGAATTCATCCTACTATCATTTCAACCAAGGAATAAAGATCATGATCCCACCATTGCTCAGATCGGAGAGGTAAATCTTTCTGATCACTTTCAATCTTTGTCATCCACTTGAACCCTAAACCTGACGGACGGGTACACGAAAGTGGTTATCCAATTATCGGAGGCGACACACACACGATATAGCGGAAGCTGATGCTGGTCTCGGGACCAGTACTTAGAGGCTGCGATATCGCTTGATAGTAGACCACATAGTGGTCACCGAGCATAAGGCGGTCTGTCAAAGGCTCGAGTGAGAAGTGGCCCGTCTCAAACTGGTCTTCGGCGCCCGGAAACGGTTTCAAGGTGAGGATAGTTGGGTCATTGGTCTTGAACTTCAGATTCTCGTCGTTGACATCCATCTGGTCGGAGTTGGCTGCAACCAGTGTAAGTGTGTCAGTTGGCTGGGGGATGGCAGATGTCGATGGGTATTCGGTAGTGCTCGAAGACTCTGTAATCAACGTAGTGGACTCGCTAACAGTCGTCAAGGTTGTGTCAGCAGTGTCAGCAGTGATCGTGGCGGGGTCAATGGTGGTTGATAGGCCGTTGCTGGGTAGACACTGGCTCGGGGGTTGTGGAAATAGTTGCTACATACGACCCCGGAATCGTTGACGGCTTGCAAGGGGTGGCAATGGTCCCTCTGATGATTGATATGCCGGCAATGAAGCACGAGATAATCTTGATATTGCGTATGACTGATATAGAAGTAAGTTGAACAATAGAAGACGATAGAAGATCGATTCAGAAGATGGAAATATGAATTCGGGAATAAAAGATGTGGTAGTAATTTAGCAACGACCTCAGAAAAGCGATAGTTTATGCTTGGCACGAATAGCTTCGTTCTCGCTGCCAGTCATGACTTGCCGCTTATTTGCGGGGCTTGATTTCCGGAGTACATATTTATGTTAAATATAGCTGAGATTATAATATACAAGATCTTGGGGGTAAGATACTTGAATACGACTCTCAAGTAGGGCGTGTATGACGCCGATTATTTTGCGGCTCGTCTCGCAGCAACTTTGTAAAAGAGACTTCCATCGTAAATTCCCCGAATGTCCTCCTTCATCATACGACCATCATCTGGCCAAAGTAAGATATAAGTAGCCAGCCCTACAGGAAGCGTCAGCAGTATCGCAGGCAGTGACAGGTGACGGTTCCACCTACACTCAAAGAAAGCACCGCCCCAACCGATTGGGTCAGCAATTAGTCGCTGCCCTTTCATCAGCTTACTTAAATCCCACAGTGTCAAGTAGTCTCGTCCCTCGCCATATTTGGAGAACATATCCTCAAATTTCTGTGGGATGAATCGTCCTTCAGTGTCGTACGTGCCCGTGTCGCTGCCGTGCTTGTCCTTGTGGATGTTGGCAACGTAGATCCGGAATAGTGGATCAGGCAGGAATGAGGACTGGGTTGGGTATGAAAAGTTGCCGTGGATAATGAAGACGGACAACAGAGACAGGATAATTCCGTAACCCAGCTGGTAGAATCCCCTGTATGTGTCAATGGGATAAATCACACCGTCATGGTCCTTGTAGCATGTTAGTGCTCTGCAGAATGTGTTTGAGGGATATCAATGACTAACCTTGTCGAAGAAGTCACAGTGTTGTTGCAGAACCTTGTAGCCGTCAGCCGTGAACATGTTCATGTATGCTTTCCTTTACGTGCCGTTTGGTGGCGATGCTTATGAGCCCAGTCATTTTCAGTTGTACCCTGTGGACGTTCGTGCGTAGCAGCTACATTAGCTCTAGGAACTCCTGCACAACCACACGCAAAGTGTCAGTAAGCCTAAGAAGAGGATAGTGAAGAAAGCTTGCATACCGGCGTGAGGAAGGGTTGACTCATTCGACCCTGCCTGATATGGCTTTCGCTGAACAGTTACCGGAACTGACTCGATTGAACTAACAATACGGCCACCGGCAGCATCTGGATCTCTTTGTGAGCCTGAGTTCGGCATTTTTGTATTGGTTGGGTTCATGATGAGTGTTGAATAAAGTTGAACATACGAGAAATGAGATCAGTGTCGGCTTAAAAACCATGTAATTTGTTAACTATAAAGAGTTGGCGTAAACATGAACTAGAATTGACGTCATCGATCTGAATCTATTTTAAGCTCTTAAAATAATAAACAAGTGCTTGGATTTCTATTTCCAAGTCTCAATGTGAGCAAACAAGGCCGTCATTAATTCGTAACTGACAGATAAGATAACCTGCTGAACCCTGTCCGATAGCTCTCGGCATATCAGCCTTGGATCACAGTACGAATATCTTTTCGTTATTTCGACTGCACCAGTATAACATAGTATTCCTGTAACATGATTCAAAGTTATTATGCTCTTATGCTTACTTGAACCAATGTTATCATGTTACGACCCAACAGGTAAAATCGCTTACTATGTACATCACGCTACCCCCATGTCTTTCCACTCACTAATCACACTGCAACCTTCAGCTTTCAGCCGCAATATCTCAACATGGAAACAATTTTGACCAATTAAACTCAAGAGTTTTGTAAAGATACACTACCTCTAGGCTATGGACCAAAGTACAATTTCAACCCCAGCTCAGCGGCGCCACTGCATAAGCAGATCAGCGCTAAACGTGGTTCTAGACCAACAGATGTCGATATTCAGCTGCGATATATTGCATACCTTACATGAACGGTGCTAAATGCGCCAGGGCATGAACCCCTGTGGGCTGAGTAGTTCCCTGTAGTGACCGAACTGTTGAAAGTTGAACAACGCCACACGAACCTGAGGATATGGAAAAGCTTCCTTTGGGTAAGTCATGTCTCAGAGTATGTATCAATGACTTCGTAATTACCTGCAGTAAACTTCGGCTGTAACACACTTACCGTTTTGTGTAACGCTGTTCCCCTCTTCACATGCGCACCGGAGCCTTTTTTCCTGACGATGAGTGAAAATCCAGTGGGGCTTGAAAATAACAGGGGATACGAGGCTTGTGAGTAAACCAATAGAGTTGTAAGCTTATCGTGTCTCTCAGCACAACATCACTGCATGTCAGACTCAGCCCTGGCCAGTAATCACATGGAATGAGTTTTACATGTGCCAGTGTTGCCTGGCTTGAGGCTCATGAGTTCGGCTATAAAGTGAGCTCGTTCCTCGTATTTTCAGAAGAATCACAGACAACATGGCTTCTGTCACTACTACTTTGATCATTGTTGCACTCTTTGCGGGACTTGTACACTTGACCAAGATGTCTCTCGTTCCTATCTTCAAGTCTTTGTACATTCGTCTCTGGAAATGTGTCAACTATTTCATTGACTGGCATAAGCTTCCTACCTGGTTTGCTGTCTTTAACCTCCTTGCTCTTCGATATGAACTTCGTGAGAAGAACTTGCACGACACATCTCCCGATGCAGATTTCCAGGGCACCGAAGCCAAATGCCCGATGGAGGACTCAAAGTTCATGGCCTCTAGGGACTCCGATGGCCTTTACAATGATCTCAAGCAACCCAAGATGGGATGTGCTGGAATGAGGTTCGGTCGCAATGTTCCGAGAAAGCACACCACTCCGCCCAGTCAGAAGGAATTGCTCACGCCCAATCCGAGAGTAATCTCCGAGAAGATCCTCGCCAGGCCTGAAGGTCAATTCAAACCGGCTGAGATTGTCAATCTTCTCGCCGCAGCGTGGATCCAGTTCCAAGTCCATGACTGGGCACAGCATTTCCTAGTGACAAAAGGCGACAAGGACATCGATATTCCTCTCGAGAAGAGAGATAAGTGGACCGGACAAACAATGAAGATTCCTCGCACCAAGAAAGCGGATATTCTGTCCCACCAGGATTCAGAGACTCCTGCTTACGACAATGAATGCACACACTGGTGGGACGCCTCCCAAATCTATGGATCAACCGAAGCCGAAACGCAGGCTCTACGTGCCAAATGCCACGAGTCAAAGCCTGGTCAACTAGACGTAACAGTCTTTGAAGGCGAGCAATTTCTCCCTCGATCGGAAGACGGCATTCCCAAGACTGGATTCAGACAGAACTGGTGGCTAGGTCTTGAGCTTCTGCATACTCTCTTTGCCCTTGAACATAATGCCATTGCTACACAGCTTCATCTTTCGAACCCTAGTTGGTCGAGTGATCATATCTTTGACACCGCTAGGATGATTAACTGTGCTCTCATGGCCAAGATCCATACTGTTGAGTGGACACCTGGTATCCTGCAGCATCCAGCCCTGCAGATTGGAATGAATGCGAATTGGTGGGGACTCTTGGGTGACAAGGTGAGTCTGACATACTTGTTCAAGGTCAACTACTGACTGGAAGAAATAGCTGTGGCACGCTTTTGGCCGTGTGTTCGATAATAAGTCAGAGGTCATCTCTGGTATTCCAGGTTCAGGAGTAGACCACGACAACGCACCATACTGCCTAACCGAAGAATTCGTCTCGGTCTATCGCCTTCATCCGCTAATTCCCGATAATGTTGCCTTCTTCAGTGTCAAAGACGGCCAACACAAAGGAACTCTTCCTATACAGGATGTTGCATTCGAGTCGGCTCGCAAACCCTTTGACGATGATAAGTCAGGTCTGGGACTTTCTTTCGCAGACGTCTTCTACTCATTCGGTGTCAACTTTCCTGGTGCTATTCGGGCTCACAACATGCCTAATTTCTTACGAGACTTGAAAGTCCCTGGTGATAAGGACTTCCCTGATGGACGTCACCTAGATCTCGGAACTATAGATATTCTTCGTGATCGTGAGCGTGGCGTTCCTCGCTACAATGAGTTCCGTCGTCTGTTTCACATGCCCCCTGCAAAGAGCTTTATCGACCTCACAGGTGGTGACACTAAATTGGCAGCTGAGTTGGAAGAAGTCTACGAAGGTGATCTCGAGGCAGTTGATCTTCTAGTCGGTACACTCAGTGAACCTCTTCCCAAGGGGTTCGGTTTTAGCGACACTGCTTTCCGCGTTTTTATCCTCATGGCCACCCGTCGCATCAAGTCTGATCGATTCCTCGCTGGAGATGGGTGGTGTCCCGAGGTTTACACCCACGAAGGTATAAATTGGGTGCAGAATAACACCATGAAGGATGTCCTGTGCAGACACTTCCCCGAACTCGCGGCGCCATTACACAATGTCAAGAATGTGAGTATCACTTCGGCTTGAATGGGGACTTTTGAATCTGACTATCATAGGCTTTCGCACCATGGACCAAGCTTGGGCAGACAGCGGCTTATGCAGGACCTGAGACGAACAAGGCCAAGGCCTGAAATGACGATTATTGTTAAGAGGCTTTGAAGCGGAAGAATGGATTGTTTTACCTGAGATGATAAACGCTGCCTGCGAGGGTGAGAGGCGAGAGGGTCTTGAGTGTGATGGTAGGACAATACTCTGAACTTAACTCGGCGATGATACTTTCTTGATTACTATTGTCTCAATTTATTGTTTGAACTAGGATAATAAACAAATACTAATCATACCCTCCAAGGTCTACTTCCTAAAAATCATCCAATGTGACGAGATGATCTATCCTCACCGTCATATTGATGTACGGTTGAAACCTGATAGTCATCCCCTGTCCACCCAGCCCATTTGAGCTTCCTATAAAGAATTGGGTCAATGGGTCGGAACTCTGGACCTTGCTGGCGTTTCCTCATCGCCGTCTTAAATATCTTGACATCTAGGTGCATGCTAAGCTGCTCGTTCGAAGGCAGAGCGGAAGGATTGAACCTCTGTCCTTCGGACAAGTCGCTATTCTGCAGAATGAGGTCCAGAGATCGACTGCCATTGGGTAGCTCCTTGATTTCCAACAAGGTCTTAAGCAGCGTCTCATCTACTCCGATAGACCTGCTTGTCAAATCAAGACGCCTCTCTAACAGGCTCCGCAGGGTAATGGCTCGTCTCATCATCCACATCTTATCACTCTTGACACTCTTGCTCTCGTTCGGACCTGCGGCGTCGATATGTGCGCTTAGTCTACTGATAAAGTCTGGCTTCTTCGCCCGCTTGTCCTTGTTGATCTTGTCGAGTTTGACGTTGGCGAGCTTTATCATGTCGAGCTGCTCCTTTGGAGTCGGACCTCTTCGAGCGTGCTGGCCCGTTGGAGTTGAATCTCCTCCATTACTTGACGGGCTACCTACTGGTGGGTTATTCACTACCTGGAACCCGTCTGGCGAGTTTCCTGCTGCGCTTTCCGCTTTTTCATCGATCTTATCAACATGACTAAAGTCTTTGAAAGTGTCCGAGGTTCCTCCGACGAAAACAAAGATAGCACGTCCCAGCAATCGGTTCGTGCCAGAATGGAGGTATTGTCCATCCTGCATCGGCGCCAGGAAGTACTTCAGCCAGCCGAGCTTTTGCCCCTGGAATGAAGAATCGAACTCGTCGAACATGACAACTGGGATACCGCCTTTTAGATGAGTGTCCCTAACATCCTCAAAGACCTTGATCAAATCGGAAAGTTCCATGAACTGGGAAAGACTTGCTTCGATCATGTTCTGGGACTTGCCCCCGAGAATGGATTTAATGACGCGCTTCACGCCAAACGACTTCCCAGAGCCTGGTTGGCCAAAGACTGCAATTGACAACGGGTTTGCAGCCTTACCACGGAGGTACTGACGGATCACACTGGCAGTCGATCGGAAACCCTCAATCTCAACTCGATCTGCCGTTTGCAAATCGCCATACCGAGCAGTGGGAACCATATGCTCTAGGAATATGGCTCCTTCCTTGACAGTTTCGGGAGCGATGATCTCTTGCAAGTCATGAATCATGGTGAAAAGAGACCATTTCCCATCATGGTCATTTTGGAACTGAGTATTGTAGACAAAGATGATCTTTGGCTGGGGCAGTTTATAGTCGTCGATGGTCTTTGCGGTAGGGTAGTGGATCATACCACCAGGTTCTTGGATGAACTTGGTGTATGCGAATCGGTGGGATCGAGTGATTGCAAACGTCAAAGCCTGCCCTACAGTTGGGCCTTGCAACACCCGAAGACTCTTATCTGATTCTTTGGCAAGTGATGCTGCAAACCCGGTGATAAAGGCCACTTCGATCCCCGGCATCCGTCCGTTGCAGTGCTGAAGAAGATCGCCCTCTGCCTTGTCCGGTACCATGTGGGCGACGAACTTTGTGTCGTTGTTTGGAGACCTTCGTTCGTCCTCGGCCAGTGGATCCTCTGCCTTTTCCTTATTCCCGTCTCCCGCTGTTCCATTAGACCTTGCCTTCCTCTTCAACTTCATTTCCTTCTTTTCTTTCTCTTCATCTCGTTTCCTTTCCGCTCTCAATCTCTTCTTCTCTTTCACCTCCTCGGCGTTGCCGGGCCCTACCCAGAAAACACCTTCATAGCCGCAGCGTATAATCAAGTGGATGTTGAGTGGTATATCCAGCTCATCCATGATTACATCGATATTGGCTCTAAAGTCCTCCAAAGTCCTTTCCCAGGATATGCCACGAGAGATATGGAAGCCTTGAGAACGGATGTCATCCATGTCAATCATGACAAAAACGTTAGTTCGCGTAATCACAGACCTCTTGCCAAAGGCTTCCTTTACAAAGGGGCGCATTCATCTTGTAGATGACCACCTTTGCTTCCTCACTGAGGAGCTTAGGAGCAGCAGGATCGATCGCCGCCTTGAATCCAAAATCATCACAAATGATGATTTTCGGTGGTCCCGCTTCTTCCCTTACTTTGTTTGTCTCCGGATCCTCTGAAGACTTTTCAACAAGGTCGGTCTGCTTGACACATTGGAAGAAATCGCCTTTTTTGTCACCCTTGTACTCATCTTGAGGATTGAAGTTCTCCAGTGCGAGTGTGGAATGAATGTTGTGAGAAACAGCAATACCCTCATTTGTCGGCCCAAGGCAGATTCGCTGCACTGACCAGTTGGTATCATCCACATCTTCCATCAGTCGACTCAAAAGATCAACACCGGCGTCCACGAGGACTGTATCCATCTTTGAATGAGAGCCGGCGGTCGGAAGCATGAGGCATTCTCGTTGCTTTCGCCCGTAAACTTGAATTTTAGGAAGAGGGGGAAGTTCTTCCTCTGACAAGGGAATCCGGAGGTTGCGATTCGCTAAGATTTAAAATTAGCAATGGCGTGCATGACAAACTTGACGACACTCACCTGGGGTATCTTTTCCGAACCCTGCAAGGAGGTATCCGATCTCTGCTGTGTTGGTACGCCCACCAGAAGCTACCACATGGACGGAAATGGAATCACCGGGCTAAGGTATTAAGCAATCAGGTTCAATGGGCTAGGGATAATGATGGCCACTGTTAGGACGTGGACTTACCTTCAGGTGTTTGAAAAGACCGTCAGCCTTGGTGAAAACATGACCATGACACTGTAGAGGAACGTTAAAACTGGTCTCTGTTCCATAAAGCGAACGAGACACGTACCCAGGTGGATTTCGTCTGGTTGAATGCATTGGGATGGCTATACCAGGCTAATGTCTGGCCGTTGGCAAGCTGTTTGGTGCGATGGTCCTTGGAGCCACAAATACGTATCTCAAACCAAGTCCACAGACCAGTCCGCCCACCCTTAAGCTCGCTGCCATTCGAACGAGTAACGAGTTGCAGGGTGCTGATGTCTTTAATGTCTTCCTTGGTCAAAATCTAAATCGTTCTTCCAGTCACCCTATTGCATACGTTGCTACAATGTCTGTAGGCAAGAGAGAGAGGGGATCAAACCTCGGTTTTGAACCAATATTCTTCCTTGATGTTGTCGCTGTCTTCAGGGGGTTCGGGCGTCGAAACGATTTTCCAAGCCTTCTCACTGACATACAGCTTTCTAACTTTGTCTTTAACCCAATCTTTCAGTACCTTCTCCAATCCCTCCCACTCCGCGCTTTTTTCAATAATCTCCATTTTGTTTAAGTGGTTAAGTAAAATGCTGGAGTAAATGTTGTAAATGTGACTTGTTGATGTAGGAAGATAGATCTGATGCGAAACTGTTACTTCTCAGGAGGTCAAACGACTTATTTATACAAATTATACACACAGAATCGTCTTTCCTTTGACCCGTTCCGAGACAACATCAACTCGAAGGATATTATCGCCAAGAGTTTGAGTTTTAATTAACCACGTCTGCATGACAGACCAGACTCTACTCGCAGTCCCTAAGCTACACCCACCCACCCAACAGAAGAGAAACACCCCTTCAAAAATAAAGCATTCTATGTCGAAACTCAAACACCCTTTCTCTTCTTGTGGAAAACATTGCATCTTGAACTCGAGGCGGTGAATAAGATATAATCTTGGCGTCTGGGACTGGAAATTCAATGTTGAATGATCGAGGGTCCATTGAACGATCCTCAACAAGAAGCGAGACATGGAGTGGATACCACAGAATAAATTGTTCGACTGTGTGAGCTGATATGACTGTTCCGGCATTATCAGGCTGGCTGATCTCAAACACATGCCCGGACAAGATATGGGCGGAAGAACTTATGGTTTAGCTTCAGCCAGCCACATTACAGCACTGTAGGACTGAAATAGACCTTCAAAAAGGAGATGATGATAGTAGTGGGGGAACAATCGCCCAATCACACGACAAAATATGATATAGCCGATGTATAAAGTCTGCATCGCAAAGGCTCTTCTTTCCTATAGATCACTGGCTTCGGGCATTAAAATTCGCGAGCATGATACAGATTTAGGGTCTGTAGGATTAGAACAATCGCTTCATAAAATCAAAAAAACGCTGCTTCATAAAAAGAATGCTGTTGTTGCAAGGGGCCTGTTGGTGGACCAAAGTTCGTAGTTGTGGCTGGCTGGAGTCGAGACACGGGAACTATTTCGACCATTCGGCTCAGCGGGGATGTGATACACTCGAAGGCAATATACATGTTCCCTTCAGCTGCAGCCCTTCAAGTAGATGACATATGATGAACATAAGGTGTGGATTCCACAGGCGAATGGACTGCGTCACACAATCAAAATAGAGATCTTGGCATGCGACTCACTGTCACCGTGTTTCATTTTTGCATAAGGCTGTAGTTCCACTGCCATAGCGCCACTGGACCAATAGAACTGGGTGCCAACTGGAATGAATGTGATAGAGGTAGTTGGTACGTGATTGAAAAGTGCGAAAGGGCTGCAGAAGGGATATATTTAGAGTAATGGAATACGGAAATGCAAGACACGACAACATCTGCAGTTGTCATAACGAAGACGTCTTTGAGGTCACCCTAGTTCTCAACTGGTCTTCGTACGCGACCAAAGTCTATTCACGTCACTCTTATGGCAATGCAGACACACCCTCTGCATTTTGCGGTTGTCCCGACTTGGCATTGACCCATGAGGTAGCCAACCAGTCTGTACGTCTCGCGTCCTAGGCGTCTTTGAGTCAATAAGCTGAGGGCGGGGTTAAGACAAAGGTCATAGACGCGGATGGACAGGAGTCGATAGAGGCACGGGGAAACGGACAGATCTTTAACGTTTGTCACCTCTCAATGTAATATTGCGTCTACCATTCCTTCCACACGACTGTCCGCTCGTGATCTTCAATCCTCTGTCACTGTTCCGATCAATGTTTTTACTACCAGTCAATGGTTCTTTAGCTGAATCATTTACAAAGAATTAGCCACCGTATCATTGATTCTCACAAAGGAACGAAAGCAGAATTTGCATTTCTCCACAGATTGATGCATCCATCGAGAACGTCAACCGGTTCCACCAGAGCATGGCATAAAAGGCTGATTGGAGAAGGAGGCTTAAAGAAACAAGTAGCATGATTTTGTGAATCAAAGGCGGGCAGACAGACATAGGCATTTTAATATACAGTTGGTCGGGTGTAGTGAGAATAATACCACATCTAATTGACGAATCCTCCTACCACGAAAAGCTCTGTCCAACCATCTTCTCACTCAATCTCCATAGCAGCTCCGCCTCAGTTGAGCTTGTAGCCCACGGTCTAACAGTATCGGTGAAAGGATCTGCTAAGCGGCAATCTAATAGGTAGGCGCCGTTATTCTCTAGCAAATAAGGTCAGTAATGACAAGAAATTGGTTTGGTATTTTGCTAACCTTTGAGATCAGGGTCAAAAGCAGCAAAAACGTGCGTGGCGGCGCCAACTTCGGGAGTAACGGGAACAGTTGACCAATCGGCCCAACCCCATGGATCACCCATCCTGCGATCAGCCTCAACTGCAAGGGTCAGCGACTGGAGGAGATAGTCTTCTAGCCGGAAATACATACTTAAACTGTCCAGGTTTTCAAGGTGGTTGGCCAATGAGGTGTCAAGAATTGCACCGGGATGTAAACTATACGCTTGTAACCCACGACTGCCAAGCTTCTCAGCCAAAGAAACTGCGAATAACATGTTGGCAGTCTTGGATTGTCCATATGCGCTCCATCTATCATAAAGTTCTCCATTCTATACAACAGTCAGCACGTAATCGATCTAGATGTCAGACTCCCAGAACTGACACTGAAGCTTGGGTCTCCCCATCGGATGGGTCCCAACCGATGGCCATTACTCGAGACGCTGACGATACGAGGATTTTCTGAAGCCAAAATCCTGTCCATGATCAAATTGGTGAACAGGAAGTGCCCCAGGTGATTAGAAGCGAACTGACTCTCAAAGCCATCCTCGGTAAGCTTGAAACCGGTTGCCATGATACCTGCATTGTTGACCAGTACATCGATCTTGGGAACATCAGACCATTCCTTAACTTCTCCTGCTGCAGCACGCACAGATGAAAGAGAGCTAAGATCGAGAGCCAAAAGTTTCGTCTTGAGATCGGGATGCTTTGATGATAGGTCATCGGCTGTTTGTTGAAGTTTGTTGACGTTACGTCCAGCAAGAATGGCTAACCCCGTCTCAGCGGCTGCAATAGCTTCGACAAAGAGTGCACCGAGACCACCAGGACTTGCACCCGTTGTGAGGACGGTTTTGCCCTTAATGATGGAGGCATACTCTTTGGCGAGCTGATGAACGGTGGTTTTGGAAGCGTGCTTGACCATGATGACGTTCGAAGTTGATGAAAGGTTTGTTGCAAGAGCTGCTGCAATTGAATTGGAGTCGCTGAAAGCAACACATGGTCTTTATACTTGTTTGCATTTGCCTCAATGGCAATTGTTGGGTAGATTAAATAGGTGATCGGCACTGGCTACTCCCAAAACGGGCGATTGGCTGGCGTCAGATCAATCTGGCTGGCGTCAGCAAAGTACCATTCTGCAGGGGCTGCATACAAACAGTGCCCACGACAGAAGTCACTTATCAGTGATGAGCATCGAGAAAATTACCATGTTTCCCGCATAGGATCTCCATACTGATAGTTGAGGCAGCAGGTATCCAAGGGTTGTATGCAATTTGGATGGTTTCTGCAGAGGTGAAGTTCATTTTGGCTCTCTGATTGCTCCACCCTGATTACTTCATATTGTACTATAAATGGGCAAGTGCTGCCCCATCGCCAGAATGCGGGGAAATGTCTCGGGTTTCCAATTCAATACTAGTCTCGTGTAGCCCCTAAATAAGAACATCTCCTACACCATCCAGTAAAGTGACGTTACCAAACAACAAACAACCAATCCATCAACCGTCATATTTCCCATCAACAAAACCTCGAAACAAACTTTAACCAATAGAAATGGTTTTCAACACTCCAAAATGGGTGCCCCAGCTCCCAATTAGTTAGTCCATCCTTTCCTTAACTCCAGCTTCCTGTTGACACAGATAGATCCACCAGACTCTATCCCCATAGCCGAGTTCATGAGAAATGAGGCATACGGCCGTCAGCCCATTGCCAAAAGTAAGCATCCTTTCACCTGTGGTATCACAAAGCGAACGTATGCCACACCTCAGCTCTTCCAGCGGTCGGAATGCGTCGCCAGAGCGTTGGCCAAACGAATGCAATGGCAGCCAAATGAGGGGACGCCCTGGGACAAGGTCCTCGCCATTTTCTCTCTGAATACGGTACTTAATTTGATAAGGAGCCCGAGAAAGCTTGATTGACGTTCTATAGATCGACTACATCACCGCCATCTACGGTGTCCATCGTCTTTCGGGAATTGTCACTCCAGCCAACGCTGCGTATTCCGTTGATGAGCTCACGCATCAACTCAGAGCATCAGGCGCGAAAGCTATGATCACCTGCACACCACTTCTTCAAGTAGCGCTGAAAGCAGCACGAAACGTCGGGATACCAGAAGAGAACATATTTCTGTTTGAGATTCCTCGCGCCGAACCCGCCTCGAAATTTTCGCATGCCTCTCTGGAGGATTTGATCCAAGAGGGTTCCAAGCTTGACGAAATAGAAGAATTACAGTGGGTCCGGGGCCAGGGCGCGCGCCAGACGGCGTTCTTATGTTTCTCCAGTGGAACCTCGGGTTTGCCGGTAAGGGTGGCAATCTTACATTTGCGATGTAGCTGACCGTTTATCAAGAAAGCTGTGATGATATCCCATCGCAACGTCATCTCGAATGTATTGCAGCATGTCACGTACGATTCTGTCGCTCGAGCAAAGCGCGGTGTTACAACTCAAGCTGTAACTGGATTTCTGCCATTGTCGCATATATACGGTCTCGTTATCGCCGCCCACACGTCTACCTGGCGTGGAGATCAAGTTATCATTCTTCCACGATTCGACTTCCAAGACTTTCTACAATCGGTTCAGGATTTCAAGATTCGACAACTCTTGGTTGTTAGTGCAAACGACATTGTGCCCTTTGGCCATTGCTGACGTCTACCAGGTACCTCCAATTATCATCCAAATTCTTAGATTCAAGGACATATGCGCCAAATACGACCTTAGCAGTGTCAAGTTTGTTTACTGTGGTGCCGCACCATTAGGCGAAGAGACCATTCGAGATATGAATAGCTTGTACCCAGATTGGACCATTGCACAGGCTTATGGTAAGGGTCTTCACCATCACATGATCAGAATTATCAAGGTTGACATTACCAGGGATGACCGAAACTGCAACTGTAGTCACGTCCTCAAGTGAGGACGATGTGTTTACAAAAGGCTCTGGGTGTCTTTTACCTGGAACAAAAGCCAAAATCATCGACCAAGAGGGCAAGGAGATCACCGAACACGATAAACCCGGTGAGCTGCTGGTGCAAGCTCCCTCGGTCGTTCTGGGTTACTTGAACAACGAAAAGGCAACATCTGAAACCTTTGTATATCATCAAGATGGCAGATGGATACGAACAGGAGATGAGGCTATAGTGACTGTAGCTCCTTCTGGTC
Organism: Fusarium nelsonii; assembly: GCA_014898925.1. Classification (NCBI taxonomy): domain Eukaryota; kingdom Fungi; phylum Ascomycota; class Sordariomycetes; order Hypocreales; family Nectriaceae; genus Fusarium; species Fusarium nelsonii. The sequence continues at coordinate 327,933 of JAAVUC010000089.1, read as the reverse complement.
ATGAACATGTCGTCATTGTCGATCGAATCAAAGAGCTCATCAAAGTCAAGGCAAGTGACCTGTTGTCACTCAACCCTAGCTTAGCTAACATTAAATAGGGTCACCAAGTTGCGCCGGCTGAGCTCGAGGCTCACATTCTGACACACCCTCACGTATTCGACTGCGCTGTTATTCAAGTTCCCGATGAGCGCTCGGGAGAAGTTCCCAAAGCATTTGTTGTGAAGAGTTCCTCGGCCGAGTCCCTGACCGACGAAGAGCTGGCACGTGATATCGAAAAGCATGTTGCTGATCACAAGGCTTCGTACAAGCAACTTCGTGGGGGAGTTGAGCTTCTGGATGTCATACCCAAGAGCCCTAGTGGAAAGATTCTTCGTCGACTGTTGAGAGATAAAGAGCGGGAGAGGAGAAGAGAACAGGGAGCTAAGCTTTGAAGCATGGATTGAACGTTTGTCAGGCATAGTGCATTTGAAGTGGTATCATGAACCTTGCCTTGATAACCGTGTTTGTTAGCCCTCGCGATTAAGGGTGACTTGTTAGGGTTGTCATCTGAAGCCACACACAACGCGCGGCTGAAAGTAGCAGCAGTCGTTACGAGTGGCGTGACTCGAACTCTTAATTTTCTCGCCCAGTTGCTTCATGCGAGACAGCGTCGCTCTGTTGAGGGGGTGACGCATAATGTCCTAGAATCATATTTGATAAAAGCTTAATCCTGCACACGTGTGTCTTACTGCTACCCCAGGAATACATCGTTATCAACCCTATCGTGATATGGTGCATAGCGCAGCGTAATTGAGGTTTGATCTTCATAGGTTTCGGAGAACCAGGCACATGAAATAATTTTCTAGTCATTATCCACGGGCAATAGATCACCTATTCTCCATCAAAGATATGTAAGATAAGAGGAGAGATGCGTGTTTTCTGTCTTCTCACCACTCCCGGCTCCTGTGCATATTGGTAGTTCTTTCTGTGCCATTGTAATTCCTAAACCAAATCAATATGGAAAGTATGATCCAGCTTCTAACTCCACACACGAACCTACGTCGTGAAAGGTTAATATTTGTTAGCCTTTCCAGGGTACAGCTATAATAAGACGAGTCCCTTCTTCTTCAAGAGGAATAGATCTTTCCTCTCCAGCATCTGTATCACGCGGACCTACAGCAGTCTTTGAGCTCGTTCAGCAAGACTACCATCACTAGTACATCACAACTTCAATCATCACTTCACAATCACAAAGATGATTCTCCCCATACCTCTCACAAAGGACCTCGTGAGCCCAGGGCCCACCATGGGATCAGAACAACTCCTCCAGGAACTGGCCAAGCGCGCCCCATCTGCCACAACACAAGTACTCCCCTATCCTACACTCACACCGCGCGGCTTCTTCAATTCGTTCACCCTGTTTGCCAACACGGACAAAATTGCTTCTCCTTCCAATGGCTTTGCCAAAGGTTTCGTTTTCAAGAGCTGGATGAAGTGGCTCGCTGCTGGCATTGCCTTTTCCGTTGTTGTGCTTCTCATCTACCTGGTCTGGAGGAAGAGAAACTATAAGTGGCGACGAGCTGAGCTGGAGAAAGAAGCTGAGGTCGTGTTTGAAGGGAAGAAAGACGATGCTGTCGATCCCTCCACTATTCCCTGTCGTCAGCCTTGGTCTCACAGGGCTATTGCTGAGAAGGCTGCGTTGGATAATGCTCAAGCTGAGTCATCGAAAATGGGTGCCATGGCTGGGGCAGCGCGAGCAGCGGCGTAATGAGGATTGCCTTGCCGTGATACCATCGCCGATCAACATCTTCGACCATGCACTTCGCCGTTGCGCGTTCTTATCTGTCAACTGTATTGCGGAGTTTGGGGATCGGATTGCGGTGTGTTTCCTATCAAGAAGAATTGTTCAAGAGCATGTTAGCTAGAAGATTAAGATGAATCCGGTGTTTAGTCAACAGGATTGGTCTTTGGGGTTTAATGACGCGGATATTCAGATGGAGACAAACATTGCATTGCTAGAAATATTCGAGCATGACTAAGGTACTGAGATATCAGCCTCATCAAACTCTCATTTTTAGCCCTGGTGAAGAGTAATGCCGACGGATGTTAATACACAGCAGTCTTGAGACCATGAGATTACCGAAATTTGTATTCAATAGGCCTCCACTTCAATACGGACAAAGGTGACCGCCAGTGGCAGCAACCGTCAAGTAAAAGATGCCACCCCTCCCCACTTATCCATGAACAACTGCCCCGAGGTAGCACAGAACTTGTATTTGGCAACATCAAGGTCGGATTACTTCAAGGAGTTTGTGCTCTTATCCAAGCCTTCCGTCCACTATTTGTATCTTGTGCCCTTAGTGAAAGTCTACCTTGAGCGCCTCTTCAACACCCTATCTTTCCACCATTACGGCTACAACCTGTCAGTACCTACTGGGTGAGTTACAGAAGAAGAAAAAGGTTCTTACATGCCCGCACTGGCTAAATACTCTCGTTAGCCGCTGCGCTGCTCACAATCACCATATTGAACCATTTTAGGCTATCGAGGTGAACAAGCAATATGGCCAAGTCTGACGACACACCAAGCAAAACGGAAGTCATACGCCAGATCAACTCTGGATTAAGACCTCGTGAGATTGATCTCAGTGTCGATACGTGTCCCAGCATTCCTGTCAACGAATTGGCCGTTGGGGCGACTAATCTGCTCACCCAGAGTATCGTCGCTGAGATCTTCCATGAAGTTGGGATACAGGGCAGCCATGCCAGCCAGTGCTGGGACGAGATGGCAGACAAGATTATGCTGGGCAAACTTTTCCAAATCACAACACTCAAACAGTATGTTAGGTGGAATACTGTCAATCAAAGGCTAGAGATCATCAAGAAACTCCAGGGCGCGACAAAGAAGCACGTCAGCATGCCAGCACCCGAACTCGCTTGTGTCATTGCCGCTACTGTGTTTCGCAAACTACAGCTCAAGACAATGCGAAACGAGAAGCATAAAAATAACTTCACCGAGTTCTTCGGCAAGCTCAACGGTATGCGGTGGTTATCCATTGCTATCAAGATCCACGACAAAGTGAAAGGCCGCCCATTCGTTATTGAACTGGATCCAGAAGTGAGTGAACCTTTCATCCGGTTTGAAACCATAGGTAAGAGATCTAAAACCCAAGCTTCGGTCCTCTGAGTTGCCAAGTAAAGCTCAGATGTTCGTTTTAGGAAATCATAGAGACGTCGCGATTGTCAGAGCCAAGGAGCCTCCGTCGAATATCTACGAAGCAGAGATGCGAGAGGTCATACGTCAAATGAACAGAAAGAATGACAACGAGGTAACACATCACAGTCCGGGCCACTGTGACGAGCCTCGAAAGTCAATTGAGAAGGCTGAATCTGAAACTACGCCCTTGCATTCGATCCCTACCAGCATTCCAGAGCAAAAGCCGGACGTCAATTCCCAACATGAGCAAGATTTTGAGTATGAAAACAACGACCCACCTAACTCCGCGACGATCCGCAACCATGCTCGGCAGATGAAACAGTTCGGCAAGCGACTTGCTAGCCCTGACCAAGATTTTGTCAGGAGGGTCCGACGGGACATGCGAGAGTTCGCAAACCTCGCCGACGAAAAGGAGCAGGAAATGGAACTTGAGCGAGAGGCGATGAAGTCACAACTTTCATCCTCAACTGCACGGGAATCACAAGTCAGCAACAGTATGGATCTTTTTGGTCGCTACAAAATGCTATGGAAGAGCAGTCTGGAAGAGAATGGTTGCATCTCGGACAGTCTCCGCAAGCTCGTACATCACGATTGTGATTCATTCCAGGTGTTCTATCTGAATGAAACTGAGAAAGAGTTCCTAGATGGTATGGCATGCCATAGAGACAGAGGGTTGGATGGTTAGATCTTGGACAACGATGGGCTACTATGTCGTATCACTCTAACCAGATCATACAAGCTTGGGATTATCAGGCACGATGGTCATCAATAATGCAAATTGGAACATTGTAAGAATAGTACGCTCTACTAGGGGGGATTCAATCTCGGCCTCCCAACCTCCTTTAACCTACAAATGAAGGACACCTTTGGTCCAGCTAAAATTAATAGTAATCAGAAGTGACTCTTTTTGTTTTGGCAATAACCTGGCTTAGCTGTATGTGATGTCGTTTTTCGCCATAGTTGTGGCTGGAAATGTAGATAACCTAAACTCTAACTTAAGCGAGACAAAGGATACTTCTTGATAATAGCAATTATAGTAAGGCCAGAAATACCTTAAGTCATTTGCGAGTCAAATGTACCCCCTACTAGAGGTACGGAGGTTACGGGGCGAGATTGAATCCCCCCTAGTAGCCTTACCCGGCTGGGGAATTCGGGGTACAAGAAGAGCGGAATAACGATGTTGGTTTATTTCCAGTTGATGATGAATCAAATTGGGACTACCACAAATTGTATAGTAGTCAAATCAAAATACAACCTCAGCCCTTTGACCAATCTACATATGTCGAGTACGGCAGTCTTGACAGCGGAGCGTGTAAGTAGGTTGATGAACGCCTGCTTCGACTTTCCCGCTCTCGATAATGCAAGCGAATATGTGACCACAGTGTCGACACTGGCTCGTGTTGCTCAACTTAGTAAGACAGGTATCAATGGCTGTATTAATCTTTGCGTTCTCAGAGCATTTGTCTGCGTAGAGCCATTCAAGAGCCTTTAGCTCTGTGTCTTTTTCGTTGATTCGTTTGCCACAGGCGATTGCGATCTCCTTTGAGAGGGATGTATCGAGTTCAACCGCTTCCATATCATCTTCTCCGAACAACCCCTCTATGCTGCTCCTCCCTGCCACGGCTGTGGCCACGATTGGATATAGATTCTTGTGTGCGTTTGAGGCGGAGACCTCTCGGAGAATGCGAGGGAGCGCTTCTTTGTAGGCGTAGAGGATACACTCAATATTGGATTTGGCGAGATCGAGAAGGCCTGGAATGTCATAATAGTTTGCGATCGCGTTGACTTGAAGGTGTCGGAGAAGCCGTTCGATAGCTCTACCGCTTTCCTTGTGACCGGATCCATTGGTGCCCTCTGAACCGCCATCGTCTACATCGTGGTCGCTTCCATCATTTTCGGGCCAGCCACCATTATCATGCTCCTCTTGATCGTTGTTGTCCTCGGTGGCGGTGGTGTCTTGAGCCACATCCTCTTCGTCCTGTGGAAGGTCCACGTGGTACTCACGGGCGTAGAGAAAGGATACCATGCACTTGACGGTAGCCTCGTCAAATTCGTTGATGGTTATTACTTTCGAGCTTGCTTCCTGATGATTATCAGCTTCGTTGACGGTTTTGTTGTTAGCTTCACTTCTGCCATACCTGGAAGTTTCCACACAGGGCAGCTTTCAAAACAGGTGACTGCGGACAGACAATAGCTTGATGCAGCTTGAACTCTTGACCTGCGCAGACAAGGGTGAAGTCGCTGAATTGGCCGGTGTCCATCAGGACCGAAAGAAAATCGGGGCATGCCATGATGTGTTGTTTTTGGGAAGAGTTGTGAATGGAAAGTTGAAAATTTTAGGATAGCTTAGGCGACTTAGTAAAGGATTTAGGCTATCACTTTTGTCGAGTTTGTCTATTATGTATGGTCTTAGGCAACACACCTGAGGAGGTGCTTGGGGGGAAGACGGATGATTGGAACGAACTAATGGAAAGATCTGGCAGGTCCTGGCGGTGCCAGGCCAAGCGGCTTCAACAGTCGAGGCAAACGCAAACTGCACAGAAGTGCACGAATATTTTGGATTGGCAGACGCATCTGAACAAACCAATATCGAATTTAGTCTTCTAGCTCCAGTACAGTCAGTTCCGCCCCCAATCGGTGAGTTCAAACATTCCTAGCAGCGGTGATGCTTTGCCTTAATCCGAATGTCTGCGCTATTCACACTCGGAAACCCAATCCTGTTGGCCAAGCACCAAATTTGTATCTCTATCGTACGTTGCTGATCGTGCGCACGTCTAAAAGTCGGCAATCTGATTGTCGCCCAACTTTCAATACAGATATTGATATTCCCCTTCATCTGCGACCTTGCAGACAAATGAGGGAGCACCCTCACTTTGCATCATAACTAGAAGCTGTCGATACTGCCCTGGTTGGATTCAAGCGGCGAAAGTTTAGTCCGCCTGAAGCCGATAACGAGGCATCTTGACGCGAGCGATCTTGGAAATTATAGGTTACGCGAGGGCCAGTGACTGTCTTGGCAGTGACGCCGATACGAGAGCAAGCTGAAGAGTACTGGGCAGAGTCAGTGTATGTATTCTCGAGGTATCCTGGGATGCGAGGTACGGAGCGCTTATGCTTGAATGGCGGGTTGATGTTGGCATCCTGGGTTGTGGTTGTCTTTGTGGCCTGCTCAGTGACGAGCTTGGTTTGGTCCACTGTCTTTGTCAAGACAATGTTTTCTGTGACTGTCTGCACGACAGAGCTGACGCTCATAGTTGTGGCGAATCTGATGACGGTGACAGTGATTAGCTTTGTAACGTTCGGGGTCTCTCTAGTGATTGTGGTCATCTTGTAGATATGGCTATGCAAGTTGTATCAACGTTTGACATGTTGCTTCGAAGCCGAGGCTTCTTACACTTTTCAGGATATACGGTAGTTGCAAATGACTTGCAGTCAGAGATGTGCGGCTTGTTATTGGGTCTCGCAACAGCTATCCCAGGACCATCACCTAGTCAATGCCCTGAGTTACGAGTAGATCGACGTGCCGGTATAGCGAACGCCCAAGCTATTATTAGCCAAATTCGAATACGTTGTGTCAACACTAGCGACAATCCCACTCAAGGGCATGAGTATTCCAAACAACTTCGTCTTTGCAAACTCGACGATGTCTGATTTATTCGCAAGAGTTGACGAAAGATGTCAAGAAAGGGGAACGCAACACAACGAGTCACTTAATAGCATCAGCTACGGTTTCCCCTGTACCTTGTAGCCAGTTTATGTTAACACTGCTAATGTCTTCCAAGAATCTACTGAATTTCCTCCGGGGTTCTCAGCGTCTTGATCGATTCCACACTCAAGCGAGTTGATCACCCGAGACGCGCTATCGCACTCAGCGCTGAAGGGGTATTCAGCACTATCTGAGACTTTCGGTCTGTTAAGCTGGCTCTTGAGATTAAGCATAAGGTCCTGCAAAGCTTATGTGCACAGTTTACTAGTTTAAAACAAGACGCTAGGTATAGTGGTTGGAGAATTCTTAGTCGTTTACTCAGACGGAACAATTTGAGGACCAGCATTACCAAGGGCAAGATCCCAAAGTGTATCAGATGTCCCGTGGCCAGGTCAAGAGAACCAAAGAATCACTGCGTGTATTTAATCTTCTTTACATAAGTATGTCTTATCTTTTGCTAGCTATGTCATCAAGACAGAGGAAACCACACTGAAGTATCCCAATCAACATTCTCCTTCGCTTGTTCAATGCGCTCGTGGCAGGTCCCAAATAATTTGTCCCAAACTCGAGTCTGCTTGCCATAGTTATGGCTCTTTCTATATCCCTTTCGGTGATGAAGGTCGTGATCTTCAATGACAAGCTCAGCATTGAATAGCTGGAGTAGCCAGTTCAGCGTAGAAGGGGGCATGCCGTAGACTCTGAGTCCACTGTGGCCAAGAACTTCGGTAAAAGCGATGTACTGATGGCAGATCCACCACTCATAGTAGCCCAACGGGATTCCAAGACAGCGGAACGTTACCCATGTCATGAATGGGACACCGACCATGTCAAAGAATTCTTGTTCATGGTCGGCATATGCAGCTAAGAGGGTGTTGGGATGCTTTGTAAGATGGTGGGTTCGATGATATTTCCACAATGAATCGATATCGTGCATGGCTCGATGATAGACATAGAACCAAAAGTCGAGAATTATGCCGTATAATCCGATTTGTAGCCACAGCCATGCCCACCAAGTGTAATCACTCATCGCCGACGCAGGCGACTGACTGGCATTGTAGCTAATGCAAGTAGCCATAAGAATGCGCGATCCAGTTGTTTTCCATAGCGACGAAACTACCTTGTCGACCCCCACATCAGGAACTCCATCGCGCTCATGAGAATCTCCATCCAGGAACCCATGCTGATGTCCGAGTTTTCGTGCAGCTCTAACTTGTCGGATGACAGTCCAACTGAACATGGGAAAGTACAGAAGGAACACAGCAACAGGATGAAGGGCATCCTGGTCAGAGCAATAGAGTAAAGACTGGTGGACCGCGATCGGGGCAAAGGCGTGTACGAGAACCCAGACGTGACCCTGCCACTGAGCAAAATAAGGCATCTTTTCGTTTTTCTGATGTACAGGCACTTCCTCGCCCGGGGAGACTGGGTAGGCGTTCAAGACATGAATGACATGCTGGTTAACACCCCATTCTGACTTGTTGCCAAGCGGCCAAGTAGATTTGATTGAATCCTTTGGCTGCATGATGGACTCAGCACTTGTAAGTGCACTCTTCGCTTGATAGATAAGATAAGATTAGCTGTAGATAGTGCCAGGAATAAAAGTATTGATGGTTGATAAGATGTTATAATGATAAATAATGAAGATATCGCCGTCTTTATGAATGTAATTGTTCAATATGATCTCCTACCAAAGGAATGCCGAGGTAGGTGTCCCGCACATCCACGTGAAAGGTGGAAAGTTGGCGATACCCTCACTAATTCGCAAGCTAAGCCCTTTCTACTCATCATGAATCCCAACAAAAGTGAGTTGAACAGCAACTTCATATACCTCATGATGGTGGTAAAATTGTAAAGACAGTGAAGTAAGAACATGAAGCTCTGGTTCAATGAATTGTTAAGCGATTATTCGATGCTTTCAGGTTTTTTTTTTTTTTTTTTTTGCTTTTTTTGCAGATAAGACAGGGACGTTGGTGTGAGGTCTCTGTATCTTAAGATATCGGTGGCATATCTCCGCAATATTGGTAGACCCACAGTAAATAAGCCACTGCGTCCATCAACTACCTACTATAACTTGTATCGGTTGCCCCGTTTTCGTTTATTATCTTTGCAGTTACTCAATCTCTCAAAGCATCAGGTGAATGATCGACCTGTTTTCGCAAACTTGACTTGAACGCATCGCATGGCAACTTCATGACGTATCTACACGTGTCAAGCCCAACAAGTAGATCTGGCAAAAAAGATCGGCGGCTCTTGTTCTCATTTACTTAGCATACAACTACCGAGTGGGCATGTCCTAGTTTAGACTAGGTTGCGAGTAAGGTTCGATGCACCATCTGTCACGTGAGCCAAGAGGATGATGATTTGAAGATGTGCAGTTTATTGAGCATCTCAGCCTATAAGAAAGTTGAGCGATTGTTGAGTTGTTGTGTTTAGAAGCGAACATGTGAAGACAAGCTCAAACCTGTTCTGCCTCGAGTCTCAATAAAACACGTGAAGACATGAAGACGCCGCTATGCATTACTTCTCGTAGGTAACGTTCAAGGTTGCGGACAACGAACAATTATCGGGGTACGGTGTTAGTGACATAAACGCATTCAGCATCGAAACGTTATGATGGATAATTGAATCACGAGTTAGAAATGCTGCCTCAAGCTTGAATATTCAGATCTGGTTTCTTGATGTCAATACCGATATAATATCGTGAGAAATATATGCATTCAAGTTTCACGACACTGATCATCAAATTATACTCAGTCTACTAGAGATTAAGGAACGTATCTTGTTATTCTAAGTTACACCTAGTGATTCTTATGTAGAATTTAATATCGAGTCTAGTACATATGAGAAACAATTTTCAGCCCGCGAGACAATCATTGAATCTCCTTCTTGTTGTCAAAGTCGCAACTGAATCTCAACCAATCAGAAACAACGTCATTGGTTCCGTGGTCTACCAAATCATTGCGTCTATCATTCTATCCATACATAGGTTTTGCTACCATGGAAGAAAGTATGAAGCGTTCCAGCAGCAATGGTACTGTGGTCTAGTTGGTTATGACATCTCGTTAACACCGAGAAGGTCCCCGGTTCGAGCCCGGGCAGAACCTCACTTTTTGTCCTATCCGCGACCAGCACTAGGCATTTGACATAATCATATTTTTGTATCTCGTTTATTTGTTTGAGCGGCCATTAGTTGATGTATGTACTGGAGTCTGCTTTCCTTGTGATCTGGGTATCATGCTAGCAAATGGTTATCCCTCTTTATAATCGATCGCCGCTTGTTCCGGAAGCAGTGATAAACTTTGAGAGGATCCGTGGAGGATTTAGCTACGCTGCTGAAGGAGCCACTAAAGAAGCCGTGCAAGAGTTCACGGGAAGAATCACCAAATAAGCTTGCTAAAGAAACAGTTGCAGAGGAGTTGCGAAGGTAGCTGCTGAAAGTGTTGTAAAGTTAGGATCTAGCGAGGATATAGCGCTAGGGTAGTGCTAAAAACGGTAATTTATAGGCTGTGTATACGATAACCGAAATCAATAGCACTATGACATAGAGGGCACCTCTGACGAATATTAAGTAGTGGTATCATGCTTCAATTATTATGTATCGTCTATAAACTATATAACGCTCATTATCATTTGTGATCCTCCTCTTCATTAATCCATCTCATTAATGCTACCGTCCACAATCATTTAATTCATTATACTTTATCATCTAAGACATCTGGATGCTTCCATAGTCACCAGAGTTGTTACCATAGATGTACTCGCGAACAGACTTGGTGGTGGGAGCATCACCACCGGCATAGTCGACGATAGAAATGCTCTTGTAGTAAGCCTTGAAAGGTGCCTGACTGAAATCAGTCAGGCCACCAGCCCAGGCAATAGTTCCCTCTGCAGCATCGGGAGAACCAGCACACCAGGTACCGAGCTTGACCTGCATGGGTGTCTGGGGGAAGCTGGAGCCACCCTTGGCGTCCTCGTATGTGAGGGTGCGAACGACAACGTCGTCGATGATCCAGTTGATGGCAGCGGGTGTCCACTCAATAGAGTAGACGTGGAATTGTCCTGTTGGGTTGGCGACGGGGTGGAAAGCACCGCGGTCGTAGGTGCTCACGTCGCCTTTGCTGAAGTAGTTCGATTGGACTTGAGCGTTGTCACCTCCTAGCCATTCCCAGTCGATCTAAGTATTATTAGCACATAGCCATTAGAATAAGTGTGTGGTATAACATACCTCATCGAGACAATCAGACTGTAGCACAGCGCTGGTAACAATACCAACACCAGTAGAGGCCTGCACCTCAATATCGACACGACCAAACATGATGTACTTGCCAGTGGCAATTGTAGGAGCTTGGTTGGGACCGGCAATAGTAAAGACAGCGCCGTTGCCGTTGTGTGAAATTGTTGTGCCGGCGTCTTCTGCAAAAGCTGGACAAGCACCCTTTGTGAAATCACAGTGGACTGTGTCCTTTCCGAAAGCAGGATCAGCAGGACATGCTATAAGAATGTAAGTATTTGATGTTGAGTTGTGTTGTAGGACAATGGAACTTACTGGTTGTGAGAGGGTTGCAGCTTGTGAAAGTCTGGGCTGAGACAAGAGGTGCCACAAGGGCAATGGCAGCGATGGCTTTGGAGAACATTGTTGGAATGTGAGGTGAGATGTCGTGTAACAATGGATGGCGTGACAGAAAAGATGGCTTGCTTATGGGTAGTAAATGGATGAGAGTACAAAGATTGAATATTCGGGAGAAAAAACAGTGTTTCTCATGCACGTTTTAATAGTCGAAGCTCAAAAGCAGTGAAGAGGAGGCTGGTTTAAATGTTTCGAGTCTAATTGGGTCTATTGCAGTAACCAGCCTTCCCCTTGTCACAGCCTCGGTTCCTAGTCTATCAATGGTCTGATCTGATTGTTAGCCTAGTGAGTGTCTCTCTCGTATTCTGGGTCGACTAAGCAACCCCCCTGGTTGTCTTGTCTGCAAGCCACTTCCAGTTCAGTCGAGTCTAACCTAGTTCAGTCCCAGCTAGCCCCCCCATATTCTCCAACACGGGTACTGATCTTCACTAGGAACGATAGGCACAGACCCAAGGGTTCAGCAGGGCATGTGAATCATGATGACTTGTGCTTTTCTTGCACTCTGCAAAAAGAAAAAAAGAAAAATACAGTCTGATAAACGAGTTGCGGCACCGATCTCCCAAACTTAACGGAAATGGCGTCTTAGATCCGGGAGACACTAAACAGTGGTGTGCCTTTTTGGCGCGGCTTACCAGCCAACAATACGAACTCCCGACCGTCCATTATACAAGGGTCTAGATCTGAGTGGGTTTTTGGGCGGGCTTGGCTTTGTATGCGCGAAGGGACTCGACCTGCCTAGTTAAAAAGAAAGGTGTCAGCGGAGAAGAGCTTCCTTTTGCTGACGTCAGTACAAAACTCACGAGATAGATCGTATACATTCAAAAAGGTTTATTCACAATTGCTCCCCTGTAACAATTTCTCGTACCGAGAGAGGGAAATCGGATATCGGCTTAACCGGAAGAGAGACATACGAGCAAAACTATCTAGACATACGAGAGAAAATGGGGAGGCTGTTGGGCAGACTTTCTGCTGTGGTCTCTTACGTTCTTTTTCTCCGCTTTAGCCGATTTTGTTCTTTTCTGACAGCTGCATGAACAAACACTCTAGACTAGACTTGAGCTGATAACGATTTCAGTGGGGAAGGCCTTGACAATCCAAATCTCATCTGCACATCAATTGTTTCAGAGGATTGAAGATCTTGGTGATCTTTATTTCTCTCCTTGTTTGATAGACTGAATTGATGTCATTCAAAGTCAATCAATTGATCGATCGATTAATCAACTCATTTATCTCGAGACAATTGCGTGAATTATCGTTCTTTGCCAAGGATACCATCACTTCGTCTAGGGTCTCAGCTGATCAGTCATGAGGTCTGGTCTCTCTCTACCCCGCTCGTGACAAGCATCCGCATCAATGTTGATGGAGTCCAAGAGTCCCTTGATGCATACATCATCTATTACTCACAGACGACAGACCCAACCCAAACATGCAGTCATCGACATTCACTGACCGACTATCGATTTTTTCCCCGCTCAAAGTAGGATTCCATCTACATGCTGATCTAAGATGCTCAATACTTTATTCAGCATGATAAAGATACCTTCCTTTTAGAGATATTACGACAGGTAATCTTTGCATTGCCATGCATGCAACTCTTGCGGTAACGGTATTTATTATCCGAGCGAATATTCGTTCTTCATTTCATGCCACGAGACATTGGACTGCACAAGTTCTCCTACCCAAGACTTGAATGAGGGGAAATGCCCATTCACCTTCGCAAGCTAAGCTAAATGTCAGCCTCACGATCTAACGGGAAAAATGTCCGGGATATGTGTGTCTGGTCATCTGTCCGTCCCTTCCGCATACCCGGTCCCCCTCTACATGTCTACCGTCGTCACGATGAATCACACGTTACTCCGAGACGCTGCACTCTCGTTGTTGTGCCTCGAAGTTTTCGCTATCGTGACATTTCTTCCTTCGCTTTCGCCGAGACATCGCAGATAAACGTGAGGCGCAGCCCATCTAAAATTACTCTGTTCCTAGCACGCTTTTACGGAATCGGCCGAAACGGTTCAAACTTGTGTGCCACGATTCAAAATTGGTGGTTGGCGAGACAATGAGCCTCCTTCTAGTCGTACAAGAAGGTTATTCTAACCGCTTGCATGTCAATCCACCGTTCTCAGTCAATTCCAAGGGGTAGGCTGAATTAAACTCGCATGAACGATAGGTACACAAGTTTGACCAAGCCAAGTCCCTGCTTGATCAGATGGCGTCTTGGCGTAATGTGTTTGTGTGGTTGGTTGATGTAGACCGTCAGAGGCGCTATTGGCATTGTTTCCAGCCATGCCGGAATTAACAAATAGATTCCTCCTGTTCACAAATTCCAGCCAGCCACGTTTGGTCATTGAACTGATAGCAAGACCTTCTCAGGTAAGGAAGAAAATTCCGAGTTTATCAATTGCATTTAATGGAAATTGGGACCACTTGCTTATAACAGCATTGGCTGCAACCCGCCGAATAGCCCTAGCTTTATATAGTATGCCCAACACTCTCATTTTGCTCGAATAGATATTTTATTGCAGCATAGTTTCATCAAAGGAACATAAATTCGTTGGTTAAGAGGCGAAAGGTTGAAATATGCCAGCCTTCCATAACTAACAACAGTATTAGTCTGAATTGTTATGGCTGACCTGCAGTCTATGTCTTTTCCTATTTTCATATGATATGAAACATTTTGCCGCGCAGTCAATAGTCAAAATAAAACCGGTTTTGCCTCTCACCAGCGTCGCACATCTTGCAATGTTGAACTTCAGATTTGTGAGCCAATAGTAGTCGAATCTTTTTCAGTCCAAGAATGGAAGAAATTGACCAAGACTAGAGAGTGCAACCGGTCTGTTGTGTTTAACACCGCCACAAGCTTTTTGATATTGGAAACGGAAGGGAGCAGCCGACAATCAGGTCACCCCAGCATATGGTGATGGTATCACTCAAAGACAAAAACTCTGTCGTGGTCAAGGGCCTACCCTGTACTGAAAACCGGCACTCAAGTCATCAACAGTTTACAATGCTTAATGCACCCGGCAATAATACCCAGCAGAAAAACGACATCGGTTACATTGATTTTTCTTTTTGTTTCATATACGTGAGACTAAACGAGAAACAGGAGCGAAGTTAGGAAAGGAAGACACGCTGAACAAGAGAGTGGAGGGGCCGACAACAACCACCCTACAAAATGTAACAGGGTATTGGTTGAGAATGAAAACCATCTTTTATTAGGCTGCTTCCACATATCAAGTGTAACAAGCAAAAGACATTGGCACTTCACAAGGCAAAAAGAAACTCCGGTACAGGGAATCGAACCCTGGGCTCCGCGGTACTGATCTCTCAGGTTATGAGAGCGCGAAATGTTAGCCACTACACCATACCGGATGTGATTGGCTGATATTGACTGCTTCGCTTCAAAATTATGTACTCGACTAAGTGCGCGCTCTTGTTGAAGATGAGACAGAAGTGTAAGAGTTACGAGTGAAGATATATCAACAGTTCCTCTATTACACATGGATAGTCTTCTATAAAGAATTTCCCTTTATCACAATATCTCCCACTTCTGATCCCCAATAGCGCAAAGCCTATTAAACAACTCATCCCTCCTAGCCATAGCCGTAACAAGCACTGCCTTTCCCTTGTTATCGACAATCTCCAACCCATCGATAATCTCATCTTCCAAAGCCCACCCCGCAAGAAGCTTCGCCTTGGCTCCGTATCCAGAGTATTTGTTCAACGTAACAATCTCAGAAACGGGAATGACCCACTCTGGTTGAATCTCTTGATACTTGGAAGTATTAAGATTTCCCACAGAGGACTCTTTTGAAAAGCATAAAGCAGGAGATACACTGTCGGTTGTGAGATATACGAATCCTCGTTCGCCGTGCCATCGGCATGTAAACTCGACAGGTCCCGCGATGGGAGGCTCTGCTCTGGGTGATGCAGCTCCGACGCGATTCTTGGCTGACTCTGAGCCTGTTTTTGCACGGACTTTGTCCACGCCTATGAGTGTCTTTGCGGCTGCATGGGCGACTGGTTTGACGACACTCAAAAGTTTACTGCGTCTTTTTCCACCACTACCAGATTCGCACGATTCGTGATCATCACCGCCTGTGTTTTGTACAATTCCTGCATCCTTTTTCACAGCAGCGTGAATATCTTGTCGGGATACGCCGAGAGGACTGTCGTTACCCGATGCGCCTACGACGGTATCATCTACAAAGTGGGGTTCGTGTGGTGGAGGACCTTTCGGAGCTGGCGGTGGTAAGAGTGGTGCTTTGTTTCGCTCGCCTTGTCGGAGAAGGGTTATTGTTAACTGGGAGTCTGTTGGGACCCCATTGAAAGCAATTCTAAGAATGTCAGTAACCCTCACATCAGCTTCCAAAGAATTGTACCTATTTATAATCGATTTCACCCCGTTATAAGACGTCCTCAAAGAAATACTGCCAAAGAATGCAATTCCGATACATAGCGTGGCAATTTTGTAAAACATGTAAGGCGATATGAGAATTGATAGTATCAGAAATGGTAGAGTAGATCTGATAATTCGACGGCGGGCGACGTCTCTAGAAAAGGGACCAGTAGGATCGAGTAAACTGTGACCACTTGTCAGTCGTTAATGCAAGGAGCTTGTGATAGGGTGGACTCACTTGGCGCTACGTTCCCAGATATCACAAATTCGACATATCCAATGCATCAAAGGTCTCATTTGACTCCACATAAGCTCCTGCATAGGCGCCCTTGTCTTATCCCACGAAGGCTTATCAGCTCCAGCAGCTTTGTCTTTGGCCGTAGTTATCCTCGTAGCAATTGATCTTGGGTTGGGTAGATCCGCTGTCTTTCCACCTCCTCTTTGCGACTCATCATGTTGGGGATCCTTGTCGACAAAGGTGTTGATGGATAGCGCTACAATCCCTGTTGCAAAATTGCTCGCTTCTCGCTCAAGTGTTTCTCCCTTTAGACTCTCTGGTGCCCCTGTAGCTGAGTCGACAGTACCGAGTATTCCTGCCGCTGGCTTTATCAAATGGCCTCCTTGGTAGTGGACTAAAGATGGCGGACAGGGCGGGAACAAGGTATTTCGGACCGTGGGCGAGAGAAGTATTGCCATCAGAGCTGCTAGGAATGTTGGCATGAGCAAGTCGAAATACCACGCAGTAAAGTATGTCTTCCAATATTAGCAAGGCCCAGACGGAGGGATTAGTGACTTACTATGCAAAACGCTGCTGTTCGTCTAGGTTCGCGCCAGGACTGGAGTCGTGAGAGATGTTGTCTAAATTTGATGAAGCCGAGTATCTAAATTATCAGAGCTGTTGGATAATAAGGTCTATAAACAACTTACTGCACCCATGTAGAGCCTCTCGATTTGCGCTCTGAGTTTGTTCGGAGAGAACTGCTCATCTTCAGAAATTTCAAAATCCAACCCAGTCTCAGGATAATTAGGGACATGCTTGAGATGAAATACTCGCTGATTTTATTTAGTCCTTCATAAGCTACACGGAGTATTTTGTTAGCTTACCTTGTTGAATCTTCGTATAAGAAGCCATGCATCCTCATTCCTCACACCATCAACGGCATAGTCTTTCGGTCGAATTTGATCTGTATGCCAGCCAACGTCTGTAACTTCTAACGATTCAACGGTTGTATCTACAACATCCTGTCCAGTCGTAGTCAAAACAGAACCATTGTGAACACGAGTATGAAGCGTCGACTCTCCATCAGCACTCTGTTCGAGGTTGACAGCTATCTGCCTCTTTTCGTTATTGATATGTTCCATAATGTATATCTTTACAGAATCAGATTCATCGTAACAAAATACGAAAACAAAAAACAAGCATTTACGTTGGGGAATTGGCCCCAGAAAGCCAAGTTTGTTAGTGGATGATGTCAGTCTTTGGCGCGCTGCATACCACATATCATCGTCATATTGACCCGAGTCTTCTGATTTATAGACGCTATTCGTGTCACCCCTGCGGAGGGAGCTTTTTCTCCGCTCTGTGACAAACTTGTTCTAGAAAAGGGAATTTGTTAGTTAATGACGCTTGTTAATCGTGTTTATTCCCGGCTTAAAGCTGATCGTGTCACATCATCTCATGCACAACCAATGGTGCAATTGTAATCATCCGGGTGGCAATAAAGGGATTTGAACATAATAAATGATTGGGTGCAACCACTCAATATTTGTGGTCTTTGAAAGCAAGGGTATCCGTAAATAATTAATCAAACATTTCATTGGTATCTCGACACGTGTACAATTGGCCGTTGCATGTAGGTGGTGAGCCTTCCGTTAACCCAGTTTCGCAATCGTGGCCAGTTCCTTCTTTCCAATTTCCACCAAGTCGGCGTTCAGCAAAGTATCCTTGTTGAGCCCATGACAAGCCTGGTTCAGCAGAGCAGCCGTCATCTCAATGCGTCCGATGCTCGGGACGCTGACCATGACCTGCGAGAAGAAACGAAACGCCTGTTTGACGATACCCATGTCAGGATCCGTGACCATTCCTGGCTTAGCTACAAGAACCTGCATCCTTCCATCTGATAGTTGCGCTCGCTCGAGGATTTGCTTTTCTACTTGACCCTAAAGTATTGTCAGCCTGTGATGAATAATGGTTGAAGATACATACACGTAGAAGACAGTACTCTCCAAGAATCCAGGGCTTCTTTGCAGGATCGCGCTCCGCATTAGAACCGCTCATGTATATAAACCGCAAAGGCTCCGGTTTGCCCTCGCGCGGCAGTTTGGCAAAAGTATCAGCCGCATAAAGAGCGTATTCATAACAAATCATGCGGACTTGATCCCAGGTATACTGTTTCAATTTGGCTGGGGTAACTCCGATAAGCCTTTTCGGTCAGCTTTGGTTAAATATCGAGGTCAATCAGGCATACCATATACAAGCGTCCGCGCCAGAAATTTCGTCTTTAACATATTGAGGATAGCTTTTAAAGTCGGAACAGTTGACAGATGTAAACTTGTCTTCGATTTCTGGTTTTCGTAGATCCTCGGGGAGTTCGTGGTCGCGCCGTGAGAGGGTGACGACTTTGGTGATTAGGGGATGGAGAAGAGCTTGGCGGACGATTTCTTGGCCGATAAAACCGGTTGAGCCTCCGATGACGACTTTCATAGTTACGAATGTAGCGATGTCAAAATTCTGTAAGATATGTTGTTTTAAGAGACAGAGCCTGGTCAGTAACTTTGTGAGAAGTCCAGAAAGATCAATTGAACCAAGGCGGGGGATGGCAGCAACATAAGTTCCACTAACGACTTATCCACAAGACACATACCATTGACGTCGGCATGGGTAAGCCTCTGAGAAGACGCCTCGATTGCAGCCATATTTCTGGTATTGGACATGATCAAGACAAACTCATTGAAGTTTGTCGCATCCAGCCAATTGCTTACTGTGTATCGCCGAAACCGGGTGGTTTTGGAGGCGTGCAGGTTGGAATGCGGCTCCGGATTGGGTAGACAGTGAGAGATCCATAACTTCAAGCATTCCTCCAAGATGATTAATCACATGCAGAGATCGACAGAGTCCAAGGATTGGGTAAGATCTTATTGATTTATGAATGTATTAATGTAGGTGGCTTTCCCTGTAGACGTGGCCCTCGACCTTAATGCAGTTTCAGCAGCAACAACTTGATAACCACTACTCCCCCGTGTAATGTCCTTGGATAGAGGCTGTAGACCAGGCCCCCAGGTGCTCTCCTTACCATCTGGAGCTTGTGCACCCAGCACGTGGGTTGCATTATAGGGAAAATGTACAGCTAAGTAGGAAAAAAAGAGGGTATACATATTATCCCTTATTAACTAGATTTTCTCCTAGCTATTCAATCTCTTATACTTATAGTATGGAATTGATAAACTGAAAAGTATACGGGGTAATCTACAGGCTTGAACTGAAAGGTTGATAATAGATGTTGGATTGTTGTTAAATTAATTCACATTCAAAAAGTATATAGTATTGAACCTAACACGTCTCAACATCAATAAGCCTTGGTTTCGTGGTCTAACGGTTATGACTGCGGATTCTGATTCCGCCAGCGAGGGTTCGACTCCCTCCGAGACCTATCATTTTCTGGTTGACAAGGCACCTATGTAATTTTCCACGTCCATTTTTTTCTTCTTTTCATTTTCCCTCGACAATATGTTCTATAACTGTTTAGGACAATCTTTAGTGAATTCAGATAGTTAAATTACTATTATAGCCTCAAAGCCTTCAGTCTTAAGTAGACTATTCTACATAATAAGTTCCCAGAATTTGTGGAAAACCTGTTCTGCCTCTTGATTGGCCAATTTGTTTTGATTCTCGTTCATAGATTCCAATCTGCCAGTTTGTACCAACTCCCGGGTTCTATTCCTCTTCAGACCTTTGACACTCTCATACACACCCTGTGCTGGGTATGCAACCAATCCAAACATTGCTGTGAAGATTATTAGTCAGTAGAACAAGGGACTTGTTATGTATTGTGTAATGGACTTACCACTGCCAGGTTTTGCAATCAAGTTCATAGTCCCCTTTCCAACTCCTTTGAAGAATCCCAATGTACCCTCTTCCTTGGCTCCTTTCATCGGTTTCGTGACAATATCAGTCACACCTTCGTAAAACCCCATTCCGAAATTCTAATTGAATAAGCATAATTCTGTCGGAAGCAAAGAACTCTGATACATACCTTGGCTGCAACTGTGCCACCACTTTTCCAATCTGTCACAGGTCCATAATCGTGCACCTTTTCACCATATAAACGCGGTGTATTTCGAAAACCCTCGGCGAAAGCCAGTGGGGCGTCAACGATAGTTCCTTTAACTAAGGCTGTTGTCATCCCTTGGAGCGCTCGTCCGCCTGCGATTGCAGTCGCTGTGCCAGCTGATCTACGAGATCCATCTGATCTGACGCGCTTCATTTCCGTGAAAGGATCAATGAAAGCCCCTCCTAGGGCAGAGGTAAAATCAGTCATTGTACCCAGAATGGACGAACTGCCAGCCGTTATCGGGTCCCATCTCTGATTCTGAACGTGGTATTCCCTAGGCCGAAGTCTGAAAAGATAAGTCAGTTATACCCAGGCCACAGGAAATGGCAATGTTACTTACGGCTTAAAGTCTTGCAACTTGACCTTCTTCGCATCCAAAAGAATTTTCAGGGCTTCATTGGATAGTTTGACTGGACTTCTTGGTGCTTTCTTTGATTTTCCACTGTACTGCCATCTGGCAGCGTTACCGGGTAGTAGATCGCAAGTCATGTTGTCTACAGGAAGACGGCGATGAAATGAGTTGACGGCCTGCTCGACACCTTTTTCCTGTCTCATTTTGATAGCTAAGGTGTTTGCTGCATCTTGAGCTTCTGGGCTAAGACAAAAGCGAATAGCTGGACTAAGATTGTCGACAGAGATGTTTTTATAAGCGATGGGCTGTGGGCCTGCTCCGTTGGAAGCAACTACACTTCCCCAGAAAGGCTGACTGTGACATTGTTACCAAAGCTGTCTGTAATAAGAGGGGTAATTCTGATATTGGAGAACTTACTCGCCAAAGAATGGCACAATAGTAGTTGGTCGACCATTGACAAGACCACAGGCCGTGGTACCTGCGCCGCCGTGATGGACAACAGCAGCGACACGCTTGAACAGCCACTCTATCGAAATGTTAGAGCAGAAGGTTCAAAATACTGAAAGATAACTTACCGTGAGGGCAATCGCCCAAGTAAAAGACAGAGTCAGTATTCGGATCATCTCCGCCCAGTTTACTCCAGCCTCTAGAAATAATAACCCTTGCTCCTACGAGTCTGCATGACTCTTTTATAATGTTTGTCAAAGCAGTTGGGTCATCAATGACAATGCTTCCAAATCCGATATATACCGGTGGTGGTCCATTCGCTAGGAAATTGGCAAGGTCTTGAGGTGGTGTGTAAGCAGGTTCATCTCGCATGAAGAATCCGCAGATGTCTAGTACTGTGTTAGCGCTCTATTGAACAATCCTGAGTCCCGAATATCTTACCGATGCTCTCTCCCCAATCACTCGGCTTAGGGACTAGAGCTGGTGACCAGCAATAGGTATACGGTACTTTCATGATCTGAACAATGTCGGGGCCAACAGCAGCGGCCAAAGGTTCGAGACACAAGTCACTGACTCTCCATGAGTTTATGACATCTCCAAGTCTGCAACAGTCTCTGTTAGCATAATTATAAAGTGACAACCGCCATGGAATCTTACCCTTGCCAAGTCATCAAATCGACAACACCATAACTGAGGTAATTGGAAGCCCTGGGATCCATATTGTTCTTGGACTTGACGTTGGCCAGAGGATGCGGAAACGATCGTGTTGCTGTCCAAGGCATTGTGAACATCATGTGAAGCGGGATGCCTAATGCTTCGGCGCAGTGAACATGTGCGAAACTCGGAGGGTTTGCTATGATAGCATCGGCGACAAATGGGCGGTTTGATATCGGATCCGGTTTGACACATGAGTTCCAGCAACCCCTTAGCATATCATGTATCATGACGCGTTTTCGGCCGATATCACCCCCTCGAAGGCTTTGCATTGAAGGAATCAAACCGGGACTTTTTACCATGTACTTTGGCCGAGCAATTAGCATCCTAGTGTTGATAAAGATGACGATACTTACAGCCATGAGATCTTCTGGATCTCCACCTATGGGGTAGAATTCCAAACCAGATGAACGGACAAAATCGGCAAAGGTATCATGAGTCGCCAGTCGCACGCGATGGCCGTATCGTTGGAGTGCTACGCCGAGAGCAATGAAGGGCTGCACATCACCTTCGAATATTTGTCAATACGGGAGTAGCTTAATAACTAGCTTGAAATATACCTCGACTGCCTACTACTTGGATAACGACATTGAGAGTAGGACAAGTCCTGGAGGGAGTAGCAGCGGAAAGTTCGCTAGCGGGTTCAAAACCATAAGGATTTGGAGGCGGCAATAGTCGATTGACCTCATCAGGATCGAGGGACGAGAACTCGATGTCGAGTCCTCCATGAGCTTGGCAAAGTTGTTAGCATCAGTCGACCTCAACAAAAAAAAATCATACAATTGACAAACGTTGAGCTTGCGAGAACAGAGCCGGAAGAGTGCAGCTCATAGGGAGGTGGAGCATCCCAAGACACGCCGGAGCCGTGTTCCACGTCATGAGCCTTTTGGTCCTTGCCTGAAGAATCTGATTTTGAGTTCGACATGTTGCAGGTATAGATAGAAATTACCAAAAAGAGAATACATACACGGCAGATGGTGATGAAAAGAAATATATAGTACGAGTGGGGTACTCCCAAGTCCCGACCCTTAAAATCATTTAGTAAGATATAAATATAACTCGGTGCTTTATTGAGCCATTCTAAACTAAAGCATTGACGTATCGAAACACGGCTGAAAACGCGTGTTATTGGCGGGCTGTGCGAGAAGAAAGAGAAAAAGACCAAGCATGTTTACTGCGCCTCCGAAGATCTCCAGTCCGCGAAGGGAATGTGGCTTGAAACTTAAAGAACGAGTCGAGGACCGAGACAGGTCTCGTAGTAAATCGTTTAGTGCTCGGTCTTGGTTTAGCAGTTCACACTAAACCTCGGTCAGTGCTCGTTCAGATGACGCATGGGCCGTCCATTATTTCTTAGTATTCCACTAAAGACTTGACTAGAAAAAAAGTTAAACCAGCGCGCATCACTCTGAGCTATGGCTGTGGCTCAGCACTACGCGTAATATTCTTGGCAATTTCCTCGGTGACGATTTCTTGGTGTCTGTAGTTGTATAAATAAGTCTTGACTGATAAGATAGCACAGAGAACGTTTTAATCACGTGATGATTCTACTCGTAGTCATCAATCAGGGCCTCAAAGTACACTCCTCTACAGCAATTTCGTTATGACAGGTATAAGTCCCACTTGAGACTGATCAGTTACCCGGACCTCAGATCTCATCCATTCATCCATCAGAACATTCGACCTATCATCGTGAATGACAAAGTCTGTGTTCCTGATGGAATCTCTCATCATCGTTCCAAGCATGCAGATTTATACCAGTGCCAACTCAGATCTCATCCATTCACCAATTGCTGTGTCTACCATTGCATCTTGGCATGACTGATTCTCGATGGGATGTTCTCATCACTGTTCTTATTGAAAAAGTTTGACGGTTGTCACCCTTGAATAGTCTCATAGTCTGTGTTACTATCAGGGACGCTTCAAGGGGGCATGAGGGAAGTCTTCTATCCTTGTTCCTTGACCCGTTTAACTATAAGGCAAAGATACTAAGGAAAGTGCCAAAATGCACAATTAATTCCCTGACGAGCCATACTACTATGTACCGCTCACTCTATTTGATGACTGATCTCCCTAACCTGAGGCATAGATCTGGTGCTGGCCCCGCATTTGCTAATGATGCCACAACTTGGACTTGGCAATCTCGATCTACATTCAACAACCAACACGGCAACTTGGCTGATCTTCAATGCAGAACTGTGTTTTGACATCCAACAAGACAACTCAACTTCCTTGCTTCAACCCACCAATCGTGTCTACATTTAGGACCCCGACTTCGACAACCAGCATTGAGCTGCGGCTTTTTTATTTTTTTTTTAATATTTTTTTTATAAAAAAATAAAAATAAAAAAGGGACAAGTAAGAGTCTAGGTAAGACCGAAAAGTGAAAAGAACATAGATATCCAGCTTATTCCGCTCTTTGAGACTCCCCTCTACTCCAGCATGACATTCAGAAACCTCAACAAGACCTGGCGCGATATTGTCTTTGAACAGTATGAAGTCGACTACGCAGCTGACGTCCCCTTTCCAATCCGCTACTTAATCTATGGCGACCAGTGGAAAAGAGATATCATTATTGAGATTCCCACTAAGATTAACGTCCCTGTCTTCCGTCAGGCTCTCCTCCACGCCGCCAGTTCTAGACGCCTTGAAAACGACCCGGCGTACGAAGACGACCTAATCAAGGTCCGGGCACGTGTTCCACCTTCTGTCCAAAGCAACAATGACGCTCACCCGCAAGACGACTCTGCTGCTGCTGGCAACAGCGGCTAGTGCTTGAACGTTTACTGTTCAGCAACAACAAACGATGATCGTCCTTGTTTCATGGACGTCTCAGGCAGACCTGTGCTGGTCCTTCCTTACGCGATAGATACCGACGATGTCCACTTCTGGGGTGGACAATCTGGCCCAGGATTCACTGGATCCACGGACTTTTTTAATTACCTTGAGGATGCTTTTGACGTGATCTACTGCGAATCAAGCGATAGTGCTACGTACAAGGGTTCGATTGTACCTGAATTGCTAAGAGAAACGATATCGCGGCTCGCTTTGCCAGAAAGTTCGTCCCTGCCGATACTTGAAGCCTCGAATGGGTTGAAGCTCTGCCGAACATAGGAATTTAGCCGAGTCTTCCCAGACCAGAATGCTTCTCGCAACAAAGCACACTTTACTACTATATCTCTATCCTAATATAACGCTCTAACAATGCTTTTACCACCGCTGCCGACGTAGCCGATGCAAAGTCTTGCCATACCTTGTTCTTGTGGCTATCTGCATAATCACAGACACCCTTGACGATGATGCACGGGACATCGTCCCATATACCAGCTCCCTCCATATCCAGGGCTGAGATGCCGTGTTGCGCGACAAGTATATCTCGATCCTTGCTTGACTTCATCACAGTATCTCCAGATCCAAACCTTCCTAGAAAGATAGAAGGTTTCTGTGCTTCTCGCGTAAGACCACGTTCTTCCGAATCTCGCTTTTCTTCTAACCGTTTCCTTCTCACCAAGTATCTGTTGTCGCAACCAGCTTCATTGCAGGGCAAAACATGGCATAGAAGACAAGGCATGCTCGTCACCTTGAAGCAAGTACATAGTTGTCTATTGACATGAATATGCTGATAGGTCGCCTCGAAAAGACGATCTTGACTGGTTCCGGGATATCTGTACCTTGGTCGAGCTTCCTGGATTTCTTCGAGGATATCAGCGGATCTTTGACTGATCTCGTAGAGAAACGTGTTTGTTTGCAAGTGTATGAGCATGTTCTGTATATGCTTCTTGGGAGGCCGCGGACTTTGCTTGGTTGTAAATCCTTCTAGGTAGCGTCTTCCAATATCGTATTGAATCATATTCGAGCTGATTATAACGTCACCTAGGAGAACGTCTTGTTTTGTATCTTCTGGTTGTGAACTTGGAATACCCCCGCAGATGCCACATAGGAAGACCATCTGTAGTTCAGGATAGGCTCCTTTCAGATAGGCCGTGGCAGTTGCTGCGCTCACCTTCCCGGTCTCAGAAAGAAGCAATACAACGACGTCCACGGCTCCTATACGTCCATTGACATAATGGTTCGGATCGCCCTTGGGCTTGCGGAACTGATGGAACCTCTCTTCCCAGCAATGGTCAAAAAGTGTTCGCACGGAGTCAAACTCTAAAGGAAGAGCACATATTATGGCGACTTCAAAATCCGTCCTTTCCTTTGGCGCACATAATCCGTCCCCAAGGTCTCTTTTCATTGATTTCCGAGATCCCTTTCCTATGGAATGAAGTAAATCCTTTTCGGGGCCGTTCTCTAGTGGGCGAGAAGGTAGGTTGTTCGTTATACTCTGTAATCCATGAGGATGCTCGACAGCCTCCATTCTAGGTATTCGGTCCGTCCTGGGACGCTTCTCCGGTGGCGCAGAAGGGACAATATCGTGCTTTCCCGAAGGACTAGCACGAGACTGTATGAATACATCTGAGCTTTCAGGTTTATCTACGTCTAATTGTAGTTTCCTTTTCTGTTTCGTTTCTCCAGGTGATATACAACTCTCCAGTGAATCCTCAAGATGCTGCACGATATGTTGGAAGAGCTTCTCACGTATCGTCATATCGGAGTCCTTGCTTGTAGTATCGACATGTTGAAGCTGGCTATGCACATTGAGGCATCCTCGAACAGCCTTAGGGTAAGAAAGGTCTGAACCCTCACGTCTGTTTTGTAAGGCTGACAAAAGTTGCATCCACGCCAGCTGGTTGTGTTCTCCATGTTCAAAATTTATCTTAATCGGAATCTCTTCCCCGTCGTCAAGTTCCAACAGGATCTTAGCAAAGGATAAGAGTACTGGATGACCGATCTGAAACAGACGGAGATTAGGAGAAGTAGGTAGTCTTGATGAAAATGTCCTGTAGCAACGATCCTTTAAGCCGTAGTTGCTGAGTCTGCCGAAGAAATAGATATCATCGGGATCTAAGGTGGCGTCGAAAAAGTTCAAAAGACAATGGCCGAGCTCAACGGCTAGAGCCCTCTTTCCTTTCAGGCCACAGCGTGGTGTAGACGTCTGGCCGCCTACCAGTTGCGACAGATGATAGCTGACTGTGAGAGGCTTAAACACTCCATTTGCGATCCTTTCAGAGAGAGATTGCCGTTCCAGTTGATTGAATCTGGTGTCAGCAAGTACTTTGGGAGCCCATGCTCCAAGAAGTCGATCGTCATCACATAAAAGGCACAGCACTTGGTCGGAAGGAAGCAATGCGGTGATCTCCGAGCATACATCCCGAATCTCGCGCTTGCAAGAAGGTTCCCTGGATAGATGTCAACAATGAGAAAAGCCAAAATTCGTCAATCAGGCATGCCTTTCAAGATAGTACTGCATTTCCTGCCAGTTGTCATTGTTGGCCTCGCCAATGCATGTTGAAATATGTAGACGTAAAGCGGAGGAGTCACGACTACCCGGACACATCAACGAAGAGTCCATAAGAAGCTTGTGAGTTGCTTTACAAGTGAAGCTTCTGAACAGGATTCGTAACAGGGTAGACGTTTGATCCCGGAGTTTGACATTCATCCATGCGTTAGTGTTTGTCCGTGTCAGGAAATAATTCGAATCTTCTTCGCGACACTTCCCCAGAGCTTTTTCAGTTAGCCTATTGTTCGATCTTGCCATTTCGACGATTTTTCTGCTCATGTCATTCGAAAACACAAAGAGGGTGTCGCCAGGACCGTTGGCCAAGTCAAACCGTACGTCCTCGTTCAGGTCCGGTGCCCGTAGGAATTGTGCTAGTCCTGATAGATGTGGGTATTCCCTGTCCTTCCCCGTTGTTTCTGTCACAGCACGATTTATGGCTAAGTCCAAAAAACCGCATAACTGATTGATATTCTCTCTGAATCTCTGGAAGTCTTCCTTTGTGAGGTACAGCTCCTCGTCTCTTCGGAGAAAGGTTTCTCTTAACTCTAGTTCCACAGCTTGGTTTTGTTTGTTGGTATCTATCAGCCAGTTGCTTGACGAAGGCTGGTAGAGCGACTTTCGATATGACAGAGGTGTCGCAACTTCCTGCAGTAGGCGCCACGCTGGGCAATCTGTCAGATATGGCATCGTAGATTCAAGATGATGGTGCTTCTTTGGAGAAATCCGATGGCCCATTGGCCTAGGAGTAACGGAGCAATCCGTCTTAACAACATAGAAATGGGGAGGCATCCAGCTTCAACAGCCTGATCTTATCTTGTATCAGGTATTTCCCCGCTCGCGGAATTTTATAGACCCGAACATCAATGAGAGGACAAAAAGAGTCATATAATATGACTTCTCACCCACCATTTGAAAGAATATCACGTAATCGTACTATAATCATCATGGCCGAGGAGCAAACCGAAGGATACGGCGCAATCCGTACTATGTCACTCGACTGTGAGAACTTATTTGATAGATTGACCGAACACAAGGGCTTGAAGCCAGCCTCCGGCTTACTCGAAGATTATCAGCAGAGGTTTCTGACATGGGCCGCTTACCTCGGTGTATTCGCCCGCCCGAGCCAGTGCCTCGATCGCCGTTTGAGGAGTGCACCAGATGTCCAAGACGTTGTTCTTCGGGCGCTTGACTGTCTCGGAAGGTGTCTAACCTTGCGTTCGTTTCTTGGTCCACCTAGAGTTGTATAGGGAGTCTGACAAGGCATTAGTCACACAGTGCACGCATCAGTGCCCAATGGGGGATGGTGACGAACTTTCAACGTTCTTACGAGACCACGAAGTCCACCTTCTAGAAGTGGAACAGACGCTCGAACAACTGGGTCGGCTTGCAAAGGCTATTAGAAATTCTACCCGACGCAGTAGAGAACAGAGGAGCCAGGAATTTGGCATGAAAGCTGACCTCGAACCGACTCACAATCTGTGCCGTGCTGTTGTGCAAAGCCTATACCCTTTGGCTGATCGCTCTCTCCAAGATCTTCTGTCTACATCCATGTTTGACAGACACACCAGACTCATGCTGTTAGAGACTAGGCGGATTGACCTGGCTACAAGGCATGTGTCCCAGTCTCAGCGAACACTTTCCCTGGTTCAAGAAGAGGGGGGCGGTAACGGAGAGCTGGTTACAGGACTACCCTCGAAGGATACAGTACGGCCTGGGCTGCCACATTCTGAAATACCTGGCCAGTCGATCGGGCCCTCGTCACTTGATACTCGCGTTTTCCGGAAACGATCTCACGATCTTAGTATACCAGATCTGGACACAAATCGCACCAATTCTGTTCTTATCAATCAGAATTCCTATCCTTTGCCACCTCGTGTGGGAAGGAAGGAATTAATGCTTTGCGAGTGGTGTGCTGAGCCATTGAAAAGCTCAGACCTGGAACCTTCCCGTTGGAGGTATGTTACCGCTCGTTATATAGCTGAGGGACTGAGTTGACTTGGTAGACGACATTTGGACAATGACCTGAAACCGTATGTATGCCTTGCCGGAAACTGCCCTACGTCGCCCAGCTATGCAAGCTTTCGAGAATGGGCTACGCACATGCGAAATCATAACTATCTATGGTACCAGGCCTTTTACCTCTCGTCACATTGGCTTTGTCCCCTTTGTTCACATATCAGTTCATCGTTTGGAAGTCAAGGAGACCTCTTCCAGCATATGAGGCAAACTCATCAACCCATGTTATTTGATGAGGAACAACTTCGAATAGTAGCCGATCAAAGCGAAGTGCATAAAGATAGACCAAAGGACGAGTGCTTACTATGCCGCTTCCATGTATCGCGGGATCCTGGTATGCAGAGCGAAGATCATCAGCCTATTGTCGAAACGGTTAAGAAGAAGCTCAAGACGGGAGCAGAACGGGCAGTCTCACCCACGGCCTTCATACCAAATACTAACAAAGAAGTCGACGACACTAAACACATGGCTCTTCATGTATCTTCCCATTTACATACGTTAATGCTCCTATCTCTACGTCTCACGTCGATGGAGAGAAATGCAGAAGCAGAACCAGATGTAACTGCAAAAAGTGATACTGTCACGATCGACCCGAAGGACTGCCCCACCATATGCAATTCTCCAGATCTGGTATTCTTCAGTGACGAAGGACCTCCGACAATTTCAGCATGGCTTCCAGCCACAGAGGGCTATGCAATGCAACACCTTCAAGGAACAGTGCAGATCTACCCAACACTGGAACTTAACAACTTGATCGATCATGGGTCACCAGATGCACCAGTTCCAGACTCGGACGCTATTGAAGGCATAATCCTTCGTCTGGAAGCATTGCTAAGTACGACAGATCAGCACCACTCGTTCTACAAATCAAACATAAAATGGAATAGAAGTCCAACATTGAATAGCCAGGCATGGAATACAACTGGCCCCACAAACATTTTCTGGGATTGTCCTAACTGCGGTGTACAGAATTCATTGATGCATAAACAATGTATAGATTTCTTTTGTCCGGGTTACTACACCATCGCATGCCGAACATACATAAATCGTTAATGAAAGAACCAATCATAGTTGATAAATATAAAAGCGGTACCTTGCAACATTATATTATGACTATAACATGCAGGTTGCAGTTTCTCCGAAGGAGTTCTAAGGATAATAATCGCATGCTGTCAGGGATAAGAGGATCATACCAAGGTAAAGGATTTGAAGCTTAGTTTCTTGAAAGCATTCACCACCACTACAAATTTATTGGCAGTTTTAGTATTGACCTTGAATGCGTGCAAACCTTACCGAAAATAGAAAACTAGCTCAGTATCCTGAAGCAGGCTGTTGTATTTGAATGTCTTTTGCCTGATGACCGAGAGTTTTACACACAGCAGTTAGCCTTAATACCCTAGGGCCAGTTGAATACAGCAACCTTTCCATCAGAGTTGCATGCAGGTGAAAATCGCGAATCGACTCGAATTGGGGTTGGTGGGCTATCAAGAATCAAAATGATACGTTGCATGCGACTCATGCAAGTTGCTTCAACCTCAAAAGTCAGCATCAATTTCGTGGTTAACGCCCTATAAGGCAACAATCCCTGTGCTGGTGACGGTCTTGACACGTCCTGTTTGCGTATAGCGGCACTATTGCTTAACAATTTCGAGTCCAAGCCCCCTGTATCTAGCACAGACGGATCAAGATAGCGCCATATTGGATGGACCATCGGCGTGACAATTGGGCCGGTGGTAAGACGCCGCCATTCTGCGGCACAGCGTACTTCTTGGCAGGGCCTTTAAGATGATTCGAAGGCCCCAAGAGTACCAGGAAAAGTCATGCCAAGGATTTCTTAGCTCACATTCGTTGATCTTCAACCCAATACAGTCGTTCATAATAATCGTTCAAAATGGCCCGATCTTTCGCCCTTGCCGCTCTGCTTTACACCCTCCCTATCGCAGCCAAGACAGATATCGAAGGATGTACCTCTTTTACCAGCACCGTCACCGTTCGACCTGAGCCTGGATACGGAAATACCTATGAGCGTGTTGTTTGGTATGTCTCCGATACTCTCGAGATTTGCGAGGGTGTAGACTGCGGTGGTGGTCGTGCTCCTCCCAAGAATGTCCCCGGATGTCCTCTGTACAAGGGCACTGAGACAGTAACACCTTCGTTCTTGGAACACGACCCCATGGTTGCTGAGACTACTGCGCTTAAACCCAAGACCAGCGCCGCATCTGGTAGCGATGAGACTACCACCGCTAAATCCACCGCTGCTGAGACGGATGCTGCTGAAGAAGCGGACAGTACATATGCCTATTCCGATGGTTGGTATGCCGGCCCTGTCATCACCTCTAATGGTAAGACATATGCCGCTCTTAGCACTACCACCTTCGAGGTAACGCCTGAGGTCACTGACTCTGCTGCTGCCGGTGTTGTGGTCAAGGCTGCTGGTGTTTTTGCTGCTGCCGCTGGTGCTGTTGCTGTTGCGATGGCTCTGTAAAGATAAACACTAATAGAACGGATCCAGTGGGAGAGGTTACAAGATGAACGATGTTGATGAGAATAGAAAATGAGTCAGGATAAAATTGTGTGATGGGAGGTTTTGATATTAGATTAATAACTAATGCCATAAACGTTAATGAATTGGGCTGCAGTAAGATCTCGATTACTGGTTTTGGTGAGGTAAATTATGCTTAATCTTGGCGTCGATGCTAGCTTGAAACTTCAAGTCAAAATAGGAAGGCAGGATGACAAATGTCAACGTTGAAGATTGTGTCCGAAAACAAGCTTAGTAATGGAATGTCTGCCATCATTGTATAAGCATCCTTAAAAACTTGGCAGATTATAAATGTTCTAGCAAGGGATACATATATATATGAGGATTTGCATACTGGGAAGAGTTTAAGAGCGACCAACACATACAAGACCATTCAGACACACAAAAGTTCATTCGAAGATATTTCTAGACTCGAGAGGATACCACACAGCATGAGAACAACAACAGGTATCGTCAATGTCGCCCCGGGCCACGCAGAAATCAAGCAGATCCCCATCCCAGAGCTCCAACACGGCTACATCAGAGTGAGACCCACTGCATGGGCCATCAACCCCGATGATATCTATAATCTAGACCTAGAACAAGAAGAGGAAAGCCGGGTTGGTTTGCCTGTTGGGTCAGATTACGCTGGAACAGTTGTTGAGGTTGGACCAGGAGTAGCTAGGGATTTTAAGGTTGGAGATCGTGTCGCTGGCGTTATATCGGGGCAGTAAGTTTAGTGAATATCAGATGTGAGACGGGTTACTGAACATGGTTTAGGAATATCCTACGCAAGAACGATGGCGCTTTTGCACACTTGATTCATGTCAAGGGTGATATACAGATGAAGATACCCGAAAATCTCAGCGATGCGGAGGCTGCGACACAAGGTATCGCCCTCATAACAATGGTACGTTTTGGATATCTCCCACTGATACAAGGTATGAAGGTCTTATGCTAATGACAACACAAAGGGTGTTGGGCTGTACCAGACGTTGAAGATTCCTCTCCCAAATGCAGCACCTCCACAGCCATATAATATCTTCATATATGGCGGCAGCACAGCAATGGGCATCTCAGCAATCCAATTCGCCAAGCTCTCTGGTGCAACAGTAATCACAACCTCATCGCCCACCCACGTCGAATATCTCAAGACTCTCGGCGCCGACCACGTACTTGACTACAAATCCACTACTCTCACCCAAGACATCCTGCGCTTAGCCAACGGGCCGGTCAACTACGTTTTCGACACCTATCCCACTGAAACCAGCACAGCCATCGCCGCGTCTATTATGGACAAGTCAGCTAATGCTAGATACGTCGCTCTCATACCCGGCCTCGAAGAGGAAGTCAAACGTCTTAACCCTCACGTTGACGCTAGGTCTATCCTTGCACACTCCGCTTTTGGGGACCCTTGGATGTATGAGAAAAGGTTATTTGACGCTGTACCGGAAGACTTTGAGTTTCAGAAGGAGTTTGTCCAGATGGCTGAGAAATTTTTTGCAGAGGGGGCAATTAAGCCACCGAGAGTCTATCTTAACAGAGGAGGCAGTGGGCTAGAGGGTGTATTGCATGGATTGGATGAAGTTAGGGAAGGGAGAGTGAGTGGTGGGAAGCTTGTCTATACTCGGGAATGAGATGGGAATAGGCTTAGTCTGGTGGGTATGGCAAGCGTTGAAGTTGACTCCAGCCTGTTAATAAGAAAGATCTATTATTTCCAAGAGCCTTGGATTCTAGTAAAATTACCTTATTTTGTTTGTCTATTCACTATCTTATTATCTACCAGCCAATCCTAATGTTGAAGTCGCAATGTTCTGCGGATACTTACTATGCTTAATCTGAGTGGAGAAATTTGGCTTAACTTGCATAGGCAAATTATCCACCGTTGACTTGATAGGTAGTATAATTTCACTCTTGTTGGGACATCTTTCAAGATTATGATACTATTTATAATTCTTGGTACAGACTTGAAACGAAAATAAAAGTTAGTCTGTGTCGGCCGCCCGAGTGAGTCACACCGACTATTTTCGTCCATGTCCATACGAGCCATCGATCTCTACTTATAAACCTTTTTAATCTCGTCACATTCATTTCAAGTTCGCAGCAGACGACTAAGATGCGGCCAGTACCATTAGAGAGATCACGGCTTTGCGCCGCATGTAGCCACGCATGCTCACAATCAATGGTCGGATGCGGACCGGTAACCTGCAAGACCCACTGGTCCCAATACAACCTTGAAAAACGCCAGTATATCAGCGGTAATAGACAGGATTGGGATAGACTTTCCGATGTATCGGGATGGGCGAAGTGGGCAAAAACCAAACAAGAATTCCTCGCAGAAGCAAGTCACTCCGGATGCCATCTTTGCATCCTCATCGCGCACGCCTTTGATGATGCGTCAAAGGAGACATTCAAAGGGTTAGATGTTTCTGAGGAACTTCACCTTTGCTTCGCTTATCGAACGATCGAGCGCGACCCTAGTGGAACATTGGATTGGGAAGAGAGGACAAGCATGACGATCAATGACATTACTTTGGAAAATCACCTACCAGATGAGTTTTGGTTACAGATCAGACCTAACAAGGGTTCTGTATTTGCCAAGCTCTATATAGATCTACGTTTGAGACCACTACAAGGTAATTCTACTATACTTGATCTTGGACGCTTGCTAACAGGATAAGAAACCGATACCAGCCATATCCTCAAGACTAATCCTGGGCAGCATGTTTTGACCATGAATAATCAGAATCTTCAACTCGCACTAAAATGGATCAAGGGCTGCGATCGATCACATCCAAAGTGCAAAGCATTCCACCATCGAAAGCCCGGATGGCAACCAACAAGACTCCTCCATGTCGGATCAAAGTCTGAAAAGCCAAGGCTTATCATTTCAGGCAACAAGCCCAGACCAGTTTCTTACGTCGCACTGAGTTATTGCTGGGGATCTGAGAATAATGTCACACTCAATCAAGCCAATCTTGAGGAGTTTCGGCAGCAAATCCCTTTGCCTAGCCTACCCGCCACCATTCAAGACGCGATTGCCACCACAAAGAATCTTGGCTACGAGTATCTATGGGTAGATTCTCTATGCATCATTCAAGATTCGAGACAAGACTGGGTCGCCGAGTCATCGAAAATGGGAGATATTTATGGCTTAGCAGCTATCACCCTCGCTGCTGCTGGAGGATCGGATGTCCAAGATCCCATGTTCTGCCGCAGGGATCCACGAACAGTTCGGCCATGTGTGGTGAATATTATGCCCAATTACCTATACCCAAAGCTCAGCTATCCATGGGCTGTATATCCACACCAAGCAGAACGGCTGCTGGACAAAACCATCAATGAAAGTCCCCTTAGTCGTCGTGCATGGGCCCTGCAAGAGCTTCTACTATCGCCGCGGACCTTAATATTCGGTTCTAAGCAGATGGTATGGTCTTGTGCTACTGCGGAAGCGAGCGAGACGTTTCCTTTGGGCTTGGATCCCAAGTTTAGTACTCCCTTGAATGAAGATGCAAGCCTGTCGTCTCTACGGCAGAGACTTATGAGGATTTCAAATGTGGATGCACCACCGTCTAGGTTCTGGAATGACTTCATAAGCCGATATTCGAGGGCATGCCTTTCGGTCAGTTCCGATACATTAGTTGCGCTGCAGGGCTTGGTCGAACGAATCATCGCCATGGCTGAGAATAGACGCGATGCAGATAATAATGCATCCAAACCGGAATATATTGCCGGCCTTTGGCGCGATCGATACTTTCAGCAAAGCCTACTCTGGCGGCCCAAGACCGGCTCAACTCGTGGTCGACCACAATCCTATCGAGCCCCGTCATGGAGCTGGGCGTCAATAGAAGGCGAGATTGACTTTTTTGAACAGTACATACCTTGGCTTTGGAACAAGAAGGAAGATGAGCTTGCAAAAGTTCTTGATGTTCATGTTGAGTCTGAGGACTCTTACTCATCTTCAGCGACCGGAGCAATTACATCTGGCTACATCGACATAGAGTGCCATATGCGTCCGTGTTACTTACTCAAAACTATTCTAGTTCTGGAAAAGTCTAAAGAAGAGGACCAATACGAGGCTCTGATCATATCACCGGAGGAGTTTCGCAGATTGTCTGAAAACATATCACCCGGAGACTGTGGCGAAGGTACCGGGATAGACCAGATTGTACATCGATTCGCGAGCTCATGCACGCTCGATCTTTCAGAGGAGATGCCGGGCTCAAAATGGATAAAGGTTTACTGTATACCTCTGCAGCTTGGACAATGTCAAACCGATCGTTACGAGCAGTCAGTCTGGGAAAGTTATGAAGGCTTGATTGTTGTTCCTATCGATAACGGGCTGAGAGAAACTGATGATTTTGGTTCATCGCACACTGAAAGCCCAGCTCCAACCAAAACATTCCGCCGAATCGGCACATTCAGTTTTGATCTACACGACGAGAACCGGGAATCCCGACAAAAAGAGCTTTTGGGCAACGAAAATAGCTCTCGAGAAAGTAAAGAGACAATCCGTATTGCATGAGTTCAATGTTGGCTCAGTCATACACAAACAATACTCACCGACTGCATACGGCCGTTGGTAACCAACAAACAACAAACGACCAACAATAGCGACCAATGGACAACGCTTCGTGGACGGGGGTAGCACCAACATGGCCTTGGCAGTAGTGTCAGTCCTGGAAGATCTGACCTATCAGTAGGTTCGTCTAGAAATATATGACGAAGGAGCCAAGACTGTTGGTTGTACCTATATCCTTTTTTGTCTCGAGGAACAGCAAGGACTGTATGGTGGTGGCGGTGTGTTTCACCGAATCCTTTGAATGCACCAAACACGCCATGTGATTCTTTTACGCTTCCCGATGCTGTTGGTCTGAAGCCGTTGTCCTGAGGTCACAATCCTTGATAAAGAGTGTGGGTTGTGGGAATCATAATTACCCCTCTCCTCTCCTCTCCAGGCACCAACACCAACTCTCCTTCATTCTCTTCCTTCACTTCCAGAACCAGACCTGATGTTCAAATACGCGATTCTGTTCATATTAGTTTCCATTTTTGTTGTAAGTTCCTTGCACGATCTTCCAATCTTAGTAGCATATTCTTACATCGATATCACAGGAAAGCTCTTTCCAGATGTTAACAGAAGGCGGATGGGACGGTGACTTTGGCGTCACTTGGTTTCCTCGATGCGCATTCGGCAGCCTCGTTGGCGGTGTTGTGTACGGCTGGCCGGCCAAAGGCGGTTACTATTCCCAGCTCTGCTCCGTGGCAGAGCTACAGTTCTTGGGTCTCGACCGATTCAAACCATCGAATAAATCAGACAACAGTGAGAAGGAGGAAGCTCACTGTGCCAAGATGCGTCAGCTCGGGGCTCAATGGTATCAAGACACTGACCACGAACTACGTGATGATGCGAAATATCGAAATGAAGAACCCGATGCACCACTTCTGTTTGTCGGTTGGCCTGCTGACGGTGGTGTTTGGGTACTCAATGCCACATTATCTCAATCTTCGCGAAAGGGTTTAGGAAGGATCGGCAATGCCTTTACGATGGAGGAACGCTGTGACATGATCAAAGAGTTTGGAGGAACTTTCTATGCCGAACCGAAGGACTGCCCTCATTTGGACCTTTACGGTTCTCTTGAAGGGGTCATACCGAAAGAGCAAATGTTTCTGAAACACGGTTTTGCATGCGAAGACGAAGATAATATGTAGGATATCAAATTGGTAAATCACATTGCATTCAGCAAGCAAACGCGGGCCGCAATAATTTTGCCACGTATTAGTCTTCGAAGAGCTGCTAGCACATTAAATGTCCAAAATCTTGAAATAGCGGATCTCATATCAAAACCAACTTCGTTTGATATGTATAAAGTCAAAAGAGACTTGCATAGATTCCAGCAGCTCCATTTTCTACCTTGTAAGAATTCTGTCCTCCTGTGCAGGTGCTTACTTCATGAGAAAAATGAACAGTCAATACTGCGCTTTTCCCAGTCAAGGGTCTTCCCGGGGAGACTATCCTGAAGAATTGAAAGATGCACATCACATAACGAATATGGAGGTTGGAAATTAGGCGCCGGTAATACGACTGTTGTCAGTGCAGAGTTTCTTTCTTGGCAAGAATGGCAGTGGAGTGCCCTCCTGACGTAGTCCAACCATTCAGAATACGGCGGGTCGTCCCTTGGGGGTGGTTGTAGCTGTACCAGACATATAGAAAGGTTCCAGTTGCTGTGCCGGACTGCTTCCCTGAGAATATTCTTATGTATATTTTCAACGTCCTTTTCGACAGAGCCTCCAAAGAAGAGAGTGATGATTTCTGCCTGTACGTGTCGCGATAGCGGGATAAGGATTATAAGTTTGACAAATATCTTTTCCATGGTTGACTTGTGCAAAGGGACTACTCCGCCGCACTTCAACAACAGACCGATGTTTTTTTCCAGGCTTCTGCCATCACGGCCCAAGGGTTTTGCTAAAGATTCCAGTAAGGCGACGGTGTTCTTGGTTCGAGCCTCCCAGGAGTATAATCCATCAAGTTGCGCTGCGTAACCTTGGAAGAATTGAGACAAATCTATATCCTTCCAAGGCTGTATTTTATAGTACCGGTCAACCGGACGCCGTAATACCGCCGTTATCAAAAGGTCAAACAACGACCTCCCAGAGCCAGTTCTAACTTGGAATATCTCATCGATATCTATGTAGAAGGCTTTGCTCAAAATGACTACTGTCGTCGATAGATATCCATCTTTAAGTTCTGTCGCCACTGTGGCAAACATTGCTAAATATGGGTGATCTTCTTGACTATATCCAGTGACAAGCAGATTACAGATATCCTCCTGTAATCCGTGGGAGTACTTGTCTGCACAGCCACATTCTTTTCTCATGCCTTCTTTCTCCAAAGCAGGGAAATGACGAAGACCCCGTGCAATCATTGTCATGGCCTGCTCCACGAGAAACGAGTGGTCCAGTAGAGGTCTGACACGAGAGAAGCACCGGTTGCGGCAACCTTTGTGATTTTTGTTGGCTATCAGAATATGTAGCAAATTTCGTGAATCCTTCTGTGTCTCAGATGTCTCAGCCACTAGCATGAATACACGGCAAGCAAGTCCGTAGTTGTCATGACAATGAGCGTAAGCAAAGATAAAGAATAACTCGAAGTTTGTCGCGGATATGCCGGGCTCAAAAGGCAGGAAGGAGCTGAATGGATCACGATACCGAAGTGTAGCTCTCCATGATCGATCCTCCCAGGGAACACTCCGCGGGTAAGGAATCTTGCCTCGGAGCATGTGGCCTAACAGTCGCCATGTAATTTGATCTTCTCCTGAATCGAGGCATATGGTGTGCTTGAACCAATTCTCATTTGCATACCTGTAGAATGGATACTGCGTGACTTCTAAACCCAGGTCAAATTGAGATTCGGAAACATAAGGCGCCAGGGCATTGGTAATTACAGCTCTGTCTGAATGTGTCAAACTAACGACGCGTCGTGCTAGGCGGCCTATCCGAGGATTCATACTACTTTTCACCGCGGTCTGAATCGTATGCACCGCTAACCCCCCCATGTCCACTTTCAAGGCTGTAGTGTGTGCATTCTCAGGTGTCTTGTTTGCGAGTGCTCTCTGGAAGTTTGCAAGACTGATGTAAGTGATGCAAGTTTCACCAGCGAGCTGGTGGCACTTGTCGGTCTCGATATGGAGAGCATGGAATTCTCCGGAGCTGGGAGTCAAGAGAAACTCGCGGATTGAGTGATGACTGAAATGGACTGTGTTGTCAATTTCCTCCACTTCAATAAGGCTCTCACACCATCCAGGAAGACGGCTGATGCCGCTGATCAAGTCGTCTTGGTGTAGAGTGTGCTGCCCGATTTCAATCGACAACGCTTCCTGAAGTTGAGGTAATGTCAGCGGCTGTAAAGCAGCCTCTACCCAAGCGAACGTTTTCTTGGCGATTTC
Organism: Fusarium nelsonii; assembly: GCA_014898925.1. Classification (NCBI taxonomy): domain Eukaryota; kingdom Fungi; phylum Ascomycota; class Sordariomycetes; order Hypocreales; family Nectriaceae; genus Fusarium; species Fusarium nelsonii. The sequence continues at coordinate 288,304 of JAAVUC010000089.1, read as the reverse complement.
GTGATTCTTCTTTTGCATGATTCGGCCAAGAGCCCGGTCGAATGTCGCTGGTAGATCAGCTGGGATCTCGGCAAGCGCTTTCCTAATCTCTTTGTCGGACTTCCTAGAACATATGTCCTCAATAGAAAGGAATGCCCACAAAAACCTGGTCGGACCACACGCTGTTAGTCTACTACTCCCGCGTCACGTGTAGTGTTTTTACCTACATTCCTTGTTCTTTGGAGGTGATAGTTGCTAGAACCTCCTTCGCTATTTCTGAGTTGCCTAATACCAATTCGTCTGTTGCGAGCTTGGCATTGATGATGTCTTCAGCGTATGTGCAAATGTCCGCACTTGTATGACGCAGCCCTGTCGTCAATCGAACAAATCCAGGAAAGGCATGATCGATAGCCGTGGAGGATGTTTCTCTAGAGGAGAGCAGGAGTCGGATTGGGGGGTCCGTTGGAGAAGACGACCCCAGGACTTTGCGGAAGAATTGTAATAAACGTGATTGTTGGTTTGGGGCGCACTCATCTAGTCCATCAAGGACTATAAACCACTCTCCTACAGACGCTGATACCGTGGAGTAGAGTACAATTAGTGATGCATCGGAAAACATTTCTGACGTGGTCGATTTCAGTGCCTCATCGATCTTGGAAACGAGTACAGGATCGAGGTCGTTTAATGGAAAAGCTGATAACAGCTGTTGAACACAGGACCGAATGACCGTTTCTGGGTCTAAGCTTTGTCTATCGTCGAATCGGAGAAAAGCAAACGAAGTGAATCGTTCGGGCAGGCGAACCTGGCACAGCTTCTCTATAATGGATGATCTAAGTGAGAGCCACATTTTAACGTTCAAAGTCGCAGCACTTGGAAGGTTAAGACCACTCACGCTAGGACAGTTTTCCCAGAACCGACTATACCGATAGTTAGCTTCTTGACATAACCCGTATCTGATTGATGAGTTACTAGTGACTTACTCTTCCCTGTTATGTGAAGAACATGGTTCCCTTTGGCCGTGCTCCATTCCTGAAACTCGTTTGTCTCAAAAACCCACTCAGCTGTACCAAAATGGCGTCTGTTTCGCTGACTATTAAAGGTCGATGTGTAGTTGTACGACGAAAGCTCTCGAAGGAGGAGACGTCGTTGTTGTTCTTGGACATGTTGTTAGGGTATCTTATACATATCAAGACTTATCAGTTCGACAAACCTGCAGCAGTTTTCTTTTTGCGAGCTTCAATCGCCCTTTTCTCAGCACTGTACATGGATGTCCATGCAAGGACATGTTTTCGGGAGTCTGAAGCCTCTTTTCGCTCTTGGTTTTGTAATTGTTGTTCCTCGCGATCGAGTTGAGCTTTGACAAGTTCTATATCGCGTTGCACGATTTCGGCTTTCGTCTTGATGTCTTCCACATAACTTCGAAGCTCGGCTTGGAACGACTGTGTAACGGCACGCCAAACCTGAGACTTCACTAATCCATCGCAACTGCGTTAGCCTGCTCAGATAGAGGCCACTTTGTTTTCACTTACAGGGTCGACGAATTGCCACAAGAATCTTCTCACAGCAAGTGACGATAGAGGTGTGAAATCGACAGATCGGGTCTCTTAAACGAATGGAGTCATGGAAGATAGCTTGATATTCCGCAAACCTCGTACACAATGAACCAAAGCCATGTAAAAGGTCTACAAAAGACTCGAAATAGGATGTGAAGTTCGCAAGGAACTGTGAAATTAGTAAAAAGCTGAGTTCAGGACCTGATAGAAGGAAATAATTGTACCTTAAACGTCAACTTGATAGATCCCCATACAAGCGCAGCAATCTCAGGGTTAGACTGGATATAAGTGTCTACAATGGGTGTAAACTGTTCGATTGTTTGTAGGAATGATGCAAGTCTGGAAGCGACGCTCTTCCCTCTGCGGTTTCTATCCACGGTGTCTAGTTCAGCTGTAAATGTAATGATTGATTGTGCATCGTGAGATTCTCTTTTGAGCTGCTGTAGCTGTTTGCGATCGTCATCAGTCAAGATGGCTTGAAACCCCGCAATTGTATTCTCGAGTTCCGTAACAGCAGGAGATTGGCTACCATGAGCAGTACCAATGATGTTTTTGCTCGAGATGTTGTTGGAAGCCATTTGCAACCAGGTCGAGATATTGATGGCACAAGTCTGTTGGAAAGAAGAGGTCGTTTGAATGATGAGATGTCTCACAGCCTGATTTGAGGCCTCTCCTACAGGACCAACAGCGCGCTTATTGCATCAGCCTGATTGGGTGACTTTATGCGGCAAGGCGGAATCTGAAGCTGAGCCAAGCTATGTGGTGCTACCACTTGTCGTCCAGTCATTGATGCGAGCGATTCACCTATTGTCAGCGCCCTTGCTGTCGAGTAAGGCTCAGCCTCGTTTTGATCGTGAACTAATTGTCGCTGTACCACCTTTCAGTTTTTAAGCATTTCTGGGACCGAGATTAAACAAGCCTGAAACGTCAAGGCCAGAATCGAATGTTTCTGTATGTTAATTTCATGGATTGGAAAGAATATTGAAACTCAATTATGCTAATATGCTCTCCAGTCTTTAAAATCAATACAACCGGACTCTATGTGAATATGCTGATGTATGATATAATAGGTTAACCTGTTATGACTATTTCAAATCATCTAGGATAGATGGGAATTTTTATCTCTTTTCTCTGACGCTAAAAACTTTTTATGACAAGCAATGAAGACAAAGAAAAAGTTTGAGAATCCTTATCTCATGATGTGAGGAAGTTTATTTAATTATCCCAAAGGCTTACAGAGCATAAGGGACGTCATAGATGACCAAGTAGATGCTGCTTTGGTACTGACCGTGAGCCCATAAGCCATAGGGGAGCTACTGTAAAGAAATACCCTAGAGTAGATAGGTCTAAGATCGTCGAGATCATCTGCAGCCATTTTTCCATAACAAGGAATCAGTGAAGATCCTCCAATCGTCTAAAACATACTCCCCTCTCTTTCTCATTCACCTGCCAATAGCCGCAGAGAAGCTCTTGGAACTTGAGTCAAATTTCAGCTGAACAATTGAAACTGGCACCAGCATTGACGTCGTCATGCCGAGGATAGGCTAGGGAACGATCCAGCTCACATTCGTGCTTGGTGCTAAACTCGATTGATCATGACTATCATGACTTGGCTGAAACATTGCTTCAAAGCAGCGGGACTATCGTCTTCCCATTGGTCCTTTGAGTCATAATGTCTTACTTTGCTGCATCAGTGTGGGAATGACATAATAGCAGAAGAAGCAAAAGATGCGATACCTTGCTGGTTCAGTTCAGTGTAACGGTTATAAAATGGTGTTCCCCCTCTCCTATGCCACACATCTATTCTTGATCCTTCATACTTACAATTCATCAAATTCTCTCCTAGAATCCCTGTCAATATGTCTGCCAAAGTATTTGTGGGGTAAGAACTGGTTACGAAACAGCCCTGAATCCAACTGACACTGCGCAGCAATCTGTCCTGGAACACAACGGATGAAACCCTCCGATCAGCGTTTTCAGAGTACGGCCAGGTTTTAGATTCTGTGAGCTACCTTGCTTCCATATATTATCACCAAGCACTAATCTTGAATAACAGATCGTAATGCGTGACCGAGACACTGGCCGATCAAGAGGTTTCGGTTTCGTTACACTCAGTAATGCTTCAGAAGCTCAAAGCGCAGTGGATGCGTTGAATGAGCAAGAGTAAGTGTAAACCTTAGCCCCAATGTATAGTTTCTCTAACCTTTCCATTTCCTAGCATCGACGGCCGTCAGATCAAAGTCAATTTGGCTAATGCGCGACCAAGCGGTGGTGGTGGTGGCGGTGGCTGGGCGTAATTGGTTATAGTCCTAAGTAAAGGATCCTATATAGTACTAGAAACGATACAGGTTGATCTATCTCAAGCCTTATCGTTATACTCCCAATAGAGCTCTGACTTTGGGTACTGAAATCCCTTGACTTGATTGAGGACATCCAGACTTCTACCTCAGCTACCAGTAACTATCGCATTTATGCACCAATCAGAACTATATACGGCTTTTAGTGTTTTTCCGGGCATTTCCGGCATCATGGCTCCAACGCTTTCGCAATTAACACGAGGAAGCTTTTCGCCTCTAAGGCCACCGAAGCTCAGGGTGACAATCATAATCTAACTTAGGCTTTCCACGAGAGACAAATTAGTCTGCCTGTCTTCCTCCTTCGTCGCTAAATTCCTTTCGTCTGTTGAAAGGCTTAGGTTGCGGTTAGATCAATTTGTTTCACAGAAAATTGGCACACAATGCACCAATCAGAACAATCGAGTCAAATCGCACTATCTGGATGTCACTCGCAAGACATTGGTAAGCGTAATAAGCTGGGGATGGTAAATTATCACTGTATCACTGTGTGTATCTCGAGTAAACTCTGGACGAATATTCACTCGAGTGTAACAACAGTCGTCGGATTGGCTGAGCATTGAAATGCTAAGTAGCAAAGACATTACTTGGTATGTCTTGTGCACGTCAGTCGTACCGTCTGATTGGAGAATCCCTGCAAAGTTATAGTTTGTCGAGTTACATAGGCCGGCCAACTTAGGTAAAGCCAAGGAGTTGACGTAAAAACAGGATGCATCGTACTTTAGCTGAGGTAGGGTAGCTAGGTGCCAAGCCTCGCGTGGTTAATGACAGGTTTTAGCTTACATTGTCGTAATCACTCCCGTCATAACCGTCTTCCATCACAGATTAGACCAAGTACCCAGGTACTGACAGCCACAAGCAACTGAAGCTAGTTCTCTTTTCTACAGTCCTCGAAGCGGTGTTAATAGCTATCCGCACCATCTTCCTTTCCGCCCAATCGGTTAACTATAGGATGCAGGCTGTCAGGAGCCACCAGAGCTTTTAGTGAACCCTGATACCTGCTATTTCAGCCATAAAAGAGATCTTCTGCCAGACATAAGTTACTCTTCAAAAACTTTGCTATAAGCAGGGATCAATCCATGATCAAAGTGGTATGCACTAAGATGCAGTAATCCACAGGTGTAAGATAAATAATTTCCTATGTTTAACTAGGCTTGCTCTCCTTTCTTGCATACTGCAGGAGACATTTAAAGCCAATCTTGGCATAAAAGCTTGGCATCAACTTTGTATCAAAAGAATGCATTCGACCAAGGTAGTGAGAGCTAAAGCTCGAGACTTAGCGGGTAGCAGAGGGACTGTTACTGGTCATACACCTCTTACCATCGGGCTAGCTACATTTCACGTAACGCCGCATACTTTGTAAATAGCAATTGCTTTAGTGATTCAGAATGATCTATCGGACTACCAGTCGCCTCGTATACCAGAATAGTCCGAACGTGTAGAAAACTAGATAGGCTATGGTTACACTGATCCATGCAGTTTCCCTTATATAACCCGACTCCCAGTGCTTCTTGGCTGCACTGGCGACATCATTTGCATTCAACAAATCAATTCCTTCTTTCACAAGTGTTTCCCACACGTAATCTCTGTGAGAGATTGGCCAATTAGGTAGTCCCCACAGTCTTGACTTGAGGTTTCGACCTTTTGCAATCCGGAGCTGATTTCGCAGAGTTTCAATCTGCTGATTACTGAAGCCAGTCCGAACACTTCCAATGGCCCTCCTGAATGGGGCTGAGGCAGTATAAAACTCGTTTTCCAATTCGTATTCGCCGTAAAATCCGTCACTTTGACTGAATCCTAGTTCCGTGAGCAGATGTAAAGGAGCATCAAGAAAAGCATCATGACGCTGCTGCCATTCTTCGAGATCTGTGCCCATATTTATGTCGCGCCGTTGAACAATGTTTCCTGTGCCTACTACCGTTATAGGCCCAGGCCAGAAGGACTGATTCGTGTTGATGGTTTTGTCATGCCGAGATAAATACCCCATATCACGTAAAGGTTCCAGCTGTTGGAGAACCATAGGCCATGTCTTGGTCGGGTCATCCTTGACGTCTATGAATAATATCAATGTCGTATGCGGCTCAGTAACAAAGACACCATGGGGTTGTACTGTGGTATTGAAGCCCTCGTGCAGCGCTGGCCGGTTAATTGAGTGAAGAATCTGCACCAACGGGTCGATATAAAGTGATCGTAGCGTCCGCTTTGAGGAAAGTGATCGTTTATCGTGACCGACAAGAAGATCTTTTCCATCTGGACTGAGCCATACATCTGCCTCGACACTCGCGCAGCCTACAGCAAGCGCTGAGAATAGAGGATGAGGTCTCCAGTAGTCGTTGTGAGAGTGACACATTACTGGTAAAACATGGGGCGAGATTTCTGTGCTCCACACCTCAGCATTGTATGTTGAATTTCCGTGACTTTGGAATCGGTTTTCAAACGTGGAACGCGATGTTTCATAGGTATCAAGGGCGTTTGGTAACAGGACAGAAACCAATAAGAAAAAAGGTGTTCTGTCTCAAGTGTTAGCCGCTAGCTGTACTCTTTACCTGGTATCACCTTGACTTGGTCGAACTTGCATGATCAGTGTTGTACAACAGACAGCAATCAACCAGAATGTGAAGTGACCTTGTCGCGCTCTTGATGTAGGTTGTTTTTCATGTGGTGGTGGGTGGCATTCAACTTGGCAACAGTCGCTGGCCTTCCGTGAAGGAAGCAACTGATATTCGCCAAGTCCGGCTAAACGCTTGACACATAAGTAAGTCAAATGCTTCATGGCAGGCTGTATTCAACGTGTATCAATACAGAGATGCTTGCAGCGTGACTTTGAAAGGATAGTGAGGCAAATGGCCAGGATACTAATGGTAAGTGACAACAATCGTTTCTCCTCCTCTCTTTATCAGCCTCCATTAGAGATGCCTTAAGTTCGTGTGATTTGTAAGTTTGACGTTCCATTGTGTCGGCACAGCAAAGACCCAGACAACCTATCCCTATGAGCCAGCCAACACTGTACCTTAGTTTTGTGGCTTGTCTAGAAATGTTAGTGTTCCGTACTTCCACAACATCATGCACGACTGTTTTAGCTCCCGCACAACGACTGCGCTAGTTGTTGGTCGAGGCCCTCGTGCAATTGAGCTTAGATGTGGACGCGCGTAACATGACGACTAATCTAACGTCGTAAAGCGAACAAGAGAATTTTCAGACTGTAAGGTCCTGTATCATTGAGCCATCTAATGGAAAGTTCCAACAAATCTCTCATTATAATGCATGCGCCACAGAGAACTAATTTTAGTCACTCACACGAAACATGTAGTACTCACCATGAATAGGACGAACGTTGTCAGCATCCCTCTTTTCATTGGACCAGCTTTCGGCATTATAGCCGGCCCGCCACGTATACATTTACTCAACGGATCCATTATACGGCACATCCAATCCGAAGGCTGCACTCTATCATACCGTCTACCCGAAGAAACTAACAAAATGCTCTTATTTTCCTTCGCAATGGAACGGGGACGCAGATCAGGCTGTAAAGCTTCCAACTGGTGGATCATGACATCTCAATGAGTCTAGAACGCAGGATCAAGACAATTTCTCTCTCAGCAATAAGACGGGGGAATAACAACTACGTATCTGCACAGCCAACGCCAATTGAGCATACATGATAGGCTCGGATTGAGAAAAGGCCATTTTGTTGCCTCCAGGATACACAGTCAAACCTCCACCTCCTCGACGCGACGCTCTCTAGGGGTACTAGTTGCGGCACAGTTCCGTTGCTGTGGATCGAACAGGGCTGGTTTGAAAGTCGGTGATTTCGCCTTTGGGTCATCGAAACAGATGATAGCCACTGTTTCTGAGTAGAGAAAGAGGAGTCCGTACTTCTAGACTTTCTGTCAAGGTGATCTAGTCACATTCGGTATGGATTTCACCCCTGGTGAATCCGCTAACTACACCCAGTTAAGGAACCGCCGACCAGTATCTCTCCACTTACCCTTGTACCACACCAAGGTTCTCGTAATTGCGGTTGGCGAAAATTAGGATTCACTTGCCTGCAACGCCAAGGTCCCCAATTTCCAACCAGGCTATGCTTCTCTTTATAATTCGGCGCACGATCTAGTTTGTGTAAATGACGCTGCAAAGAACATTTATAGTTCCTAAACTTGCTGTTAGATGAAGATTCGAAATCAGTTACGTCTCGTCCTTGGCATGTCAAGAGTCAAATCTGGCCCAAACAACAAGGCAATGAATCAATCTCTGCGGCCTAACGTCTGACCCGTCTACCTTTTACACTTCTCCTTTAATCCCTACCATGACTCTCAAATATACTACACATAGCATCTTTCTTCGATCATCACGTCGTGTACGACTTTTGACCTTTGTATTGTTCTTCTTCACGGCATTATGGACCATCGCAAGCCAATTACCATCACTGTATTCTACTCGAGTGAATATCAAGAGGGACTACCCCTTGATTCATAAATATGTCTATTCGTGCAATGGCACGGGAGGTGGTAAGTGGTTGTTTCAAGATGACAGGATACGCCATACGAGATGCAGATAATCCTAACTCTGGAATTAAGCATGGTACATCCCTCCAAACTGGGCTGATGCGAGCAAAAAACAACCCAAAAACATTCTTGAAGCTGCTCGTATAGCCTCTGAGAGCGCTTTATCCAGGAGAGAACGACAATTGCCCTTCTCGAACATTCCGTTAATCGTTCACCAAACCTGGAAATCGACGGCGGCCGATAGCTGGAATCCTAAAATCCTGCCTTGGGTTGAAACATGGCTTAAGGACTCAACCAAAGTCGAACGTGGACCTGCAATGGCATACCTGTTCTGGGATGATGCAGGGATGCGTTCATTGATCGAAGAATTTGAAAAGGACTTCCTTCAGGCCTATGATTCGATCCTAACACCCGTTGAGCGAAGCGACGCGTTTCGCATTTTAGTGTGCAAACACTTTGGTGGAATAGTAAGAACTCTCCAGTCATATTTCGAATCTGTCTAACTATTGCAGTATGGGGATCTCGATACCGAACTTATACGGCATCCCGCTACCTGGATAAGCCCATCAGATATAGATACATGGACAGACGCAGAAACGGGAAAGGCATACGGATACCATAACGATTCGGCAATGTTGGACGACGAAACGCAGGCAGTTAACCTTCTCTGGGGCTTAGAAGCCGACAATGACCCGGACTCAGACGCATATTGGCGCCTGAGCTTTACATACCCTCAACAACTATCGCAATGGGCATTCGCAGCGGCCCCCCATCACCCGGTCGTTTCACGATACATGAACAACCTGCGCAGCTATACAAAGGATAACAAGACAGCAGCTCTGAACAGTGACCCACTCAAGCGAACTGGCCCTGCAGCTGTTACTCTTGCTACAAAGTCCTGGCTAGAGGACGAAGTAGGCTTTAGATGGACTAGCTTGACAGGTGTAAAGGATGGGGGTAGACCCAAGTTGGTGAATGATATCCTTGTTCTTCCTATAACTGGTTTTCAGTAAGTCCGATGTATCCCTCCTCATGGTCTATATTTTATCTAATGCTAACTGTACAAAGTCCAAGTCACGGAAGTCGTAATGGCGGGATGGGCAGGAAACCTAGAACAGACCCTGAAGCAAGACTGTGTCATCACGGCACAGGATCGTGGAAACATTTCAACCTGTCAGGGGAGTATGGAAAGATTTGTCGAAGGCTTTTTGGTCTTTGTAGGGACTGGCCAAGAATTACGGGATAATTACCCGATTCGTTAATGATAAACCAATTAATTAACTTTCGGTGGCTCGACTTTAAGAGAGCTACGGCGGTGGCTCAGATGACACGGTACTGCCCTTCTCCACCCTCTCCTCTGCATCCTCATCTACCTCTTCTCCGACCTCCTCTTCTGTTTCCTCTTCAGTACTATCTTCCTTTCTCCAGGTCGGTTCAGTTTCAGGGCCTTCTCCAAGCTTATCAAATGTATGGCTAGTATCATGTGTCTCGTTCACTGTCCCGTAGCATTTAAAACAAAAGTTGAAATTTGCACAGTCCCGACAATGCCATCTGATTCCATAAATAGGCTTTTTGTTGTTCATGTTAGAGACACATCAAAACTTTTGATAATAGCGGAGTAAGGAAGATCTTTTACTTACGTCTTGAAAACACCCATCGCACAAATATTCTCACTGACAAGTCCCGACATCCTAATCTCTGTCTGTCTCTACGACAGCTTTATCAGAGTTCGAAGTCTGTTCCTCGACTTCATGGAGACTTTGCAGCACATACTCAGCATCGTGGAAAATTGCAATGTTCTCAGGAGTCCATCCGTGTCTGGTCTCCAGCTTGGACTCGTCTTTGGCGTTGATGAGAAGATCCACTTGGGTGTATCGGTCTCCTCGACAAGCCCAGTGCAGTGGTGTCCATCCGTCTCGATCCGGAACGTTAAGGTGCTCAGTGTCTTCACTTTCTAACAACAGCCGCAAAACTTCGTCATTTTCACTTGTCGCTGCGTAGTGCAAGACAGTTCGCCCTTGCTTATCTTTACCTGGCATTACCCCTTGGACTTCGGCTAAGAGTATAGTGAAGAGTTCCTCTGAACCTGACCAGGCAGCTATATGTAGTGCAGAGCGACCCTGATCGTCATTGGCGATGACACTGGCCTTCCTATCAAGAAGTGGCTGAATTATTGAAGAAGACATCGAATAAACAGCAGCGCTGAGTGCGTTGGAGAATATTCCGCCGCCTTTGTGGACATCGGCATCCTCGTTAAGAAGGATCATTACGTTCTCATCACGGCCCGCCTTGGCCGCCGCCGTGAGGGCAGTTTTGAGACGTTCGCCTTCGGCATTGATGTTGGCTTTGAGCTCGATCAAAGTTTTGACAACTTCCTCGTTCTCACTACAGGCAGCGACACAAAGAGCCGTGGGGTAAATTCCGCCGCTAGCGTCTACGTTTGACTTGGACCGGTCCTTGCCAGTTGACAACAACTGCCCTACCAAACTAGTATCTCCAGTCCTCACAGTGACAATTAGTGCTGTATCGTCATCATCATCTCTGACCTCCGTATCGACTCCAAACTCCAAGAGCTTTTCGACGAGGTCCGCTTCACTTGCTTCAACAGCAAGCAGCAGTGATGTGTTTGCATGGCTGTCTTGAAAATTCAGCTGCATCTTATCCCCGTGTTTGATGCATTCTAGAAGGATCCTGGCAAATTCGAAGTATCTCTCCTTGATCGTCTCATTCAGGATCGCACCCATGTCCGAATCGTCAAGGTCGGGCTTGGCCAGTTTTGTCCAATAGCGTACGTCCCATTCCCACTTTGCCACTCTTAGCTGCATGGTACAGAATGGTTTTACCCGAGGCGTCTTTGATCATTGGATCAGCGTTGTAAGCAAAGAGAAACTCGGCTTCCTTGTGCAAGTAGGTGCCGTCATGTTCCGCCACCAACAACGCCGTCAGACCAGAGCTGTCTCGAGAATCCACCAAGGCGCCATGATCCAAAAGCCACTCCAAAGCTTGAAACTCATTATAGGCGGAATCAATCGGTCTTCTGCCGTCATTTGCGACACTCTCGATAGTCTCTAGTGCATACTCCCAAAGTGCGTCCATCGCCTGGGCCTCATCGCTCCACGCGGCGAGATGCATGGGTGATAATCCTTCATCGTCAACCTTGTTGGGGTTCGCACCCTTTTCGAGAATCAGCTCAGCAGTCTTGCGATGGCCGCGGGAAGCTGCATAGTGCAAGGCATTCCAAAGCCAGTGCCCCTTGTCAAATGGATCAGTTCCATATTCTAGAAGAATCTCCACAATCCCCTAGTTACCATACCAAGCAGCATAGTACAAGACGCTTCTATCGTCATTGTCGTGGTCCATGATATTAGAGTCTGTAGACCTGAGCAATGTCCTGACAACTTCAACGTGCTCTTTGGAAGACTGAAATCTCGCAAACAAGCCACATAGGAGATGATACTAGCTTGATCCGAGCCTTGAACAGTAACATCAGCATCTTGTTCAATCAGGATGGACACAATCTCGGTCTTCCCTGCTATAGCAGCCAGTTCAAGCGACGTCTGGTTTTCATCGTTGCGTTCGTCCACATCAAAGTTCTTCGAGAGGAGGAGAGTGACCATGTCCCTGTTTCCACTTCGAGCTGCGTGATGAAGAGCTTTTGGCCTTGGAGTATATCCAAAGTCAGTATGCCATATCTTCAGGCAGATCTTGAGGACCTTGGCAAACCCTAACCTAGCTACTTCAGTCATAACATATGGTATATCAGACGGCGGTGATCCCGAACTAACATCCCTAAAAGAGAGTTCGCCTTGTTTCCATTCGAGAAGACGGAGGAAATCAGCCATGCCTTTAAGCCTTCGCTAGAAGGTTCAGCAGGACTTGGAAAAGCCAGTGTGGGCTATGAATGGCTGTTCAAGCCCACAGAGTAAAAGAAGGACAAAGCAACTATTAGTGGTCTTGAGAGAAAGGTTCCCGGGGTAGCGCAAAACGCCATAGGGCCGTGTGGGGTCTCCCGTAAGTTCACACCAAGTCACTTCTGCATGCTACCTACTCACACTACCTAGGGAGAATGATTCTACAAAGAGTGGAATGCCATCGTTCTTCCAAGGAGCGGTTCTACTCAAAAGAAAAGCTACAGAAATTGACCCGTCAGGGGAGAGATTATACTTGAGACTAGAAATTAACGGAACGGTAAACCGGTCTGACGAGGTTAACGGTATCTTCGAAGATATCAAGAAGATGATGCGTGGGAAGAATAAGAGAGATGAACACATCTTTTTCGATCCGGCACGTAGCGATACGAGTATTGCCCAAAACCCCAACTGCATGTTCAAGGAGGATCTGGACAGGTGCAGAAAGCTTGTCACGTTCAGAGAGTGGGCTGATGGGGTATTGGAAGCAAGAATCAAGGCGGAAGACTTCCAAGATAGCTCCAGTCTGGCACAAGAGAGCTTTAAAGTCACTGGTGAGCTCTCCGCGAATACAGAGAGTTTGGACACCCGGCTCACCCAACATCCACGGCCTGATATCCTGGCAACAAACACTCAAGATGAACCTGCGAAGCACACTACGCCTAATGCTGCAATTGGACTCATCTACTCAACTTTACTTGATTCCTCTCCAAAGCCCGAGCTTGAACCTACCAAAACACATGTTACAGAGAAGACCGCTGCGGATCAACCAAGTCGGTGCAAATAACTCAAGAGCCAAACGTATTCGACCCTCCACCAGAAATAGTGAATTCGAAGCGGAGGATAAAAGAACTACGCCAGGAAATTGTACTAGTCACAGGCCAGAGGATTGCGGAACTTCACGAGAGGCTTGGTAGGGTTAGGGTTGAAGCAAACTTGGTCAGAAGGCTTCTCAGGCTAGAACAAGAAGAAAAGAGTATAATGCAGGAGATTACAAGGCTTGAGTCCTGAGGCTACACATCCTGCACTTGTTATAGTTTGCATGTAATAGCTTTCTTGCCAGAGACGTCTATCAAAGCTATCCTGCTTACCACAGATGTATTTCTTCTGTCTCTTTGTTCGTCGTTCCGCCTTCATACTTCGTTAAAGTGGTACCAGTAGAATTTATGGGCAATCGACAACAGTCGGATGCAAGTCGCTATAGCTCTTATGAGCGAAAGGGGGTCAATCGCTCAGAGAGTTAGGTTGGGAGGGTAAAGTCACCAACTTAGTAGCCTAACGAGTCGCTTTTGCGTACTTCTGCGCAGATTCGCGGTCATCATAAACGACAAAAGGGGTGCTCTGAAGACGCAAGCCACATAAACACAAGGAGCAGAGTATATCCAACAAGGTAAAAGAAAGTCCTGTTGCCTCGTATTGTATTATAATGTTCTCTAAAAAGTGGTGTGTGTGTTCGTAATCACTGCCCCCTGGCAGTAGAAACCCTCACCGTCGTCTCGTTCTTAACCATGATACCTCCAAACGGTGTCGTTCCCATATCAAATTCATCCGATCCGTTTCGTGCATGCGCAGGTCCAGTAACAGTAGCCACATTTCCACGGTAGCGATCCAAAGCGTGGCTCTCGAAGTCTGATGAGTGACGCTCGCGGTCCGAGTCGGCGAGTTGGTGCGTCGAGCTCGATTCGTCGTTGTCCTTGCCGTTGGGCATGGTTGAGAGGCGAATTGTGTTCTTGGTCTGGCTTCGGCCGTGACTTCGTCCGTAGGAGTGGCTGTAGCTGTTGGAGCCTGAGCCGATGGTCGAGTTGGGGTTGGTGCAGGTGAAAAGGTAAAGACAAGCCGGTCGGACGGTAGGAAGGCAAGCTATAATTGTTAGCGATGCGAGATGGAAGAGATCGTGAAAACTTACTTGATACAGTAACGAGATTGACTTCAACTGAAGCCCAGACGACGATAGTAGTCAAGTTCCAAGTGAGGTTCTCAGATTTGGCATCGAATTGTGTGGAGGCGACGATGATAACCATGGCAGACACGCAAATACTGCAACCCAATTAGCCATAGTAGAGGTCACAAGAGAAGTGATACTTACACAATACCAAATACGAACATCAGCGAGATACCGATCTTCTGCGCAGTAGGAAGTTGAAGCTTTCGAACTTGCAGAATGGGAAGAGCAATGATGCAAACATCAAGAATGACGTGTACCAAGATAGTTCCAAAGAAGAACTTTTTATCCTCAATGGCGCAGAATCCCTGTTCTCCTCCAGCGTTTGGGTTCCAGAATCTATCGATAGGGATGCAATGCCAAATACCCATGAATGTCTAACCCTATTAGTCCTGGGTTCTTGTTCCATTTGATGAACCAGAGCTGTACTCACTCGAATGACGATCCAGATCACCGAACAACATGCCAAGATTTGAATTGGGAGCTTGATGTTGGTAACTCGAAACATGCGCCAGTAAAAGCTAAGGATCGAGGCTTTGGCACAAAACAGGGCGGTCGCGTAGAACAATTCGGCAACGTATAGAAGAAGAGCGTTCTTCATCAGAATCTCAGGTATCGTTTTGCCATTGTCGATGTCGCGGATGTGAAGACCGAGTCCTTCTTGGATCCCTATTCGAGTATATTAGAGGAGGATTCGTGGTGTGAGGGTTGTGGGCACGCACAGATGGGGATGATGACTACCCAAGCAATAGCCACAGCCTGGACAAGTTAGCAAAGCAGACTGAGTTTGGAAGGAAGAATAGACAACATACGTAGCAGCCTAGTGCAAACCAATCATCCCACCAAAACTCAATTCTTGTAAGTCGTCGACTCAACAGACGAAGCCCAATAAAGATGGTCGAAGCAGCGAACGTGATGAATTCCGACGTCCACAAATCGAGCTGTCTCGACTCTCTAGGAGTCTTCTCCATCTTGTAATGGAACCGACAAAAAGCTGTTGGTGATTGAGGGATACGTCAAGCCACCAGATTAAAAACAAAAAGGAAAGAAAAGAATGTCAATAAATGACAAAAAGAGACGTACTGTAAATAGATTAGCGAAAAGTAACGCCCCTTTCTGGACGGGTATCCAGGGGATGATATACGAAAAACAAAAAGCACAGCGACGGCAATTGGGGATTCAAAAAGTTGGGGGGTTACAAATAGATCGACATCAAACTACTACTTGGGTAGAGTCGTAAGCTGGACATACGCGAAGGTCATCGGCTCCACAACGGATGATAACACTAAGGATTATGAACTTTAAAAGACTACGTGGATAATAATCGTAGATAATAATGAAAGACGGTCACTTACTCAAGATACGTTACATGTGTATGGCCTTGTGAGTGTAGATCTAACGCTGGCTGTTAGACTAGGCCCTGAGGGGACAAGACCATTTTATTGGAAAAGGGCCAACTAAATTGATACAATGCATGCGAGTCATCCCGTTCTTCAGCGGTGAAAAAACTCTCGACAGACAGCCAGCCTTGCCTAGCCTTGACATTTCTCACACGGATGTCATGGATCTGGGATTGTCCCGTTTTCTTCAATGCCGATCCTTTTGTGGACTAAACATTCCCCGACTGGCTGGTTGGTTTGAAGAGTTCCCCTGGCGCTAACTAGGTAGGGATGTTGCTTGACGACTCGAACCTTAGCTAACGTTGGGTCAGGTTGGGTCAGGTTGGGCCAGGTTGGGTTTCTCCAAGGAATCAAGGATATTAGAATTGCGGATGTGCATTGATCCGGTCACAAGGTAAGGGGCTTAAAAGATGGAGTGAATGTTCGACATGTAGTAAATTGATATGTTATTGATATTCGTCACAAATGATGTTGAGTTTAGTTCATCCCAACTGCCGTCCTTTTTAGTATGATCCATTGTCTGTGCAAATTAAACGGTCACCTTCAGCCGTCTTCTGTGCGGAGCGTTGTGAACTAAATCCATAAGTACGCTAAGGATACGATAGTCAGTCCTTTACGCTAAACCAAGCTTTTGTGCTTTCCCCCTCATAAGAAAGCCGGTTATACCGAGACAGGGGTCGGTCATTTAATATTACGACCCAGGTCTTTATTCGTCGGCAGCCAAAATAAAAGAGAGAAAGACCAGGCAGGGCAGGGCATGTTCTGATGAAACTCGAGGCGACCCACGAGTCATTGTCCAAGATCCTTTGAACAAGTCCCCTTGTAGATCTAGTGCAGCTCGCTGAGCCAATCGTATTCAATGGAGCAGTGTCGATCATCCTTCTAGACTACTCAATTAGTACTAACAGGCCTATATAACTGGGGATTTGCATCTTCAACGCTTAAAACAAGCCGCCGCCTACAGCGTCACATCGAAAAGTAAAATAGAGTTTACAAAAATGGATACCGTATGAGATTAGTCGGTGGAACCGAATGGACACTTGGACTCGCTTCTCTCGCGGAGACGGCGTCAGAACAAGGGCCTGGGCAAGAAATCTCAAGGAATATTACACTATCATATCCACTCTTTGTGTATGGGGCTTGATGATGAACAGTACGCGAAACGTTGGAAGGGGAAAAGCTTGGATTGCATAAAGACCAAATACCATAGCCTTACATGACTTGAACGCTCATCTTAGTAATTAGTGCTCGGGGAACTGGCAGTCTTTATATAGATTAGATTACTTGCCTCATTTCTCATTTCTTTACTTGGCCATCAGATGATATGATGGTTATAAACGAGTGTTGGTTCGCTCGCTCCGAAGTTAGGTGAGACATCGATACGGGACATGAAGTCTGTTCTCAAACCAACGAAACGGTTTTTCTTTTCGAAATTCAGGGACCATTCTAGCTGGCTGTCGGCATTGTTTTAGTTCAAAGTTACTTACCCTCCCAAAGGCAAAACACTGCCGGCGTGTGACAGAACTTACTGCATGTTTGACAACATAAGAACCAGGATAATCCATCTCCCGCATTATGCCCAGCTTTATTCTTGGCCGTATCCAGTTCCCAGCTCCCTTTTTGTGTAGCATTCTTTCCCATATAATAAACTCATCCCCTGCGTCAGAAAGGAACCCTTCCTGCTTCTATGTTTTGTGCAGGCCCCTTGACTCAAATGCATGCATAGCATAGCAAAACAACTGCCGTGCCGTGTCTCTGACTCGAACCGAAATATACCGATGTAACTATAACGTCACAGCGAACAGGGTCCATGAAACGGGACGACACGGCGGGCGGGAAGCGTATCTGTATGGGTCTCTTCCGAGATTTTCCCAGGTGGATGAGACCAATCGGCTCATTTGCTTTTTGCGGTTTGCGTTACGGAGTATTATCACTGCAGATATTGTGTTTTTTTTTTGCTGGTTCCCCTTTTATCCGCATTGATTTGGAGATCCTATGCGAAAATCCGCAGCCTTCGTATTTTTTTAGTTTTTTGCTTTTCGCTTTTTGTCGGATCCAGAGGCGAGGTTCATAGCGTTACCGGGTTCGTGGTATTGGGATTGCAAAAAGTACAAATCATATATAATATTCAAGCTGCTACTATTGCCGACAGGGCAAATAAAAACGAGCCCGGAGATTATAATCGACAAATCCTTCAGAAAAGAAAAGGTACTATGTCCGTTCGCGATGAAGAACATGTTCGCCTTGTAATCCTTCGAAGCTTCCATTTGGCTGTGAGACACTCAAGTGATGGGAGAAATCAAACAGGAGATGCTACACTGTTGGTGAGAGTCATGAATAAGCTTTTACGGTGAAACTTCGCTACGACAAGTCACATGTAACTGGGTCAAATCGGAAGGATACATGCACACGTTACTGCTCTTGCTTTTTTTTGTTTGGGGAGGCTGGTGTTGGTGAGGCAGGCACAACTTGTCAAATTTGGAAGGAGCCTAGTAGCATCGATTATTCGACAGACAGCTCATGTTCAACGACATTAACAGTGAATGTCTGATGTGAGTCGAGTTTCTACACTGCATAATTTTTACTCTTGCAGCTACTGCTCTTCTCGTTCCACAGCCCCAAATTCATCGGGCAGCAATAATACGAAGCAGTCTATTCCTGCGAGTGGAAGCTTTGATGTCTAGCACCTTCCTACGAGGTACTGTGGCCTCCACTGTACTATTGATTATCACGATCACCCCCTCCCTAGAAAAAAGCCTTATGACACAGTCGACCGAGTAGAATCATATCAAGTCTCACCTTTCCACGCGCCAGGCGATACAAATTGATTTAATCATCTTTCAATAACTGCTAGTTTCATCGCGAATCCAAAAACGAGGGTCTTGCTTGTAACTTCTCTTCAAGCCTAAGAAGTGAATGATACCATCTAAAGGCTTCGAACTCGGTCGGATACGTGCTATACCAATAGCAAGCGATTTACCCACGAAACAGTGCATCCAACCACCTGCCTGTCATCGAATCGCAAACGCAAACGACGCAAACAGTTTTCACGTCTTATTGCGATATCGCAGAGAGTTTCTGTTTGTGTGCATCTAGTTGGATGCCTGTTGGCGTGGATAAAATGTGTGACTGTCATGACAGTGTCACACAGGTGGCAGCCTGCATTCCTGGCAGTGGAATCGCAGACAGTAGAATCGCGACCGCCAAATGAGTTTACTTGCAGAGGAAAACAACTTTTCTCCCTTCTGAGGAGATTTTCCTTCTTACCCTCCTCTTTCCTCGCACAAATCGCACATTACTTATCATAAACACTATCTCAATCTCAAGCTGAGGGTAACAAAACAATAAGTCCAAAAGATAATTAAGAAGTCCAAACCGTGATCTAAGTTGTCATAACATGACGAACCTATTTCATCTCCTCTACTAACACGATCAGGTTTCCTACTTCCCGACATGGTCGACGACAATTATGTCGTCCGCGACATTCCTTCCAAAGGCAAAGGCCTAGTCGCGACAACTATGTTGTCTCAAGGGACTCGTATCCTCGCTGAACCCCCTCTCCTGAAAGTCCCTGCCGAAGGGTCGCGTGACCTTGTTTTGACCCAGTTCAGCAAGCTCTCAGATGCACAGCAACAGTCCTTTTACTACCTGTCGAACTCTCGCCCCGATCTTGGGGAAATATTAGGCATCTTTGAAACAAATGGATTGTGCCTTCCGGGTGCCAAAAACGACGGTCTCTATCTGAAAGCGTCACGCATCAACCACTCTTGCAAGCCGAATGCGCAGGGTCGTTGGAATGATACCCTACAGAAGCTGACGGTTCACGCCATCGTTGATATTGAGAAGGATGAAGAGATTACCATCTCATACCTTGGTGACTTGCGTGTTTTTGAGGAAAGGCAGCAGCTACTAAAGGAGGCTTTTAGTTTTGACTGTGCTTGCCGCCTTTGCTCCTTGCCCCTCGAACAGCGTGAGGCTATGGACAAGCGGATCAAAGAAATGGAAGATCTTCACGAGACGCTGGACGACAGGGTAACATTCCTCCAAGACCCGATCAGATGCCTCCACTCCATCCATAAGGTCCTGCCTGAACTCGAATCTGAGGGTATGGTAGACTCGACTATCCCGCGTCTGTACACCCACGCCTTCAAAATCAGTGTAGCACACTCGGACTTGGCAAGGACCAGGATCTTCTGCCAGCGAGCACTTGCCAGTCGAGTGGTTTCTGAAGAGCATGAAAGCCTAGCAATTAAATCCCTCGTCGCCCTCATTGAAGAGCCTTCTAGGCATGAATTCTACGGCTGGTCAGAGCGATACAAGTCGTCTGTCGAGGATATCCCGAAGAGCAGTTTGGACCAAACCGCTTTTGAGAACTGGCTCTGGAATTTCCCACACAGCCAGCTTGCTAATCTACGTAACGTGAAGAGCTTCCCGGTTTTTGAAGGCCTCGATGGACTGCCTGAGGATGTTGAACTCGTATCTCCCCTTGGTCGTTGCAAAAGTGACAACTTCTACGACTCTTGGAAACCACGCAAGCACTGGGTGTTTCTCGGAGAGATCGTCCATATCGACGCCGTCTGGCGCGTGAGGTTTATTGTCAAAGACAAGACTGGTCACCAGCTCCCAGTTGCTTTCTACACCGAAACACGGGGTCGTGAGATTGGTGCTTCTATGCTCCGAGCTGGACGTACAGTCGCTATACTCTACGCAGCTAAGCACGCTTTCATAGATGGAACTGTTGGGATTCGTCATGAAAATCCTGGAAGACTCCAAGTAAATCCAATTCTCTGCCTGCGCTATAAAATGCTAACTTTCATATTAACAGATTCTTCCGGCGTCTCTCAACGACCTTTTGCTCTTGAACGACAAGGTCCAGTCGTACTCCGTCATGCACGACGAGACTAGAACATGCCATGGATGTGAAAGGCGCTCAGTATCGCTGATGAAGTGTTCAAAGTGCGGCTTCTTCTGGTACTGTAACCAGGTAAGCTATCAATTGCCCTTGCGCGATATTAAAAACAGACATCTAACACATATAGGACTGTCAAACGCGGGGCTGGAACGAACGCAGTCACAAGGCGGACTGCAAGCTTCTCCGGAACGAGAACGTCAAGGGACTTTTTCTTGTCAAGTGGAGTGCATTTGAGAAGCACATTTCGTTCCCTTTGGGTGTTGAAGGTTGAGAAGGGTATGACCTGGCGACTTGGTGACTAGAAATGGAGAGTAAATACGTGTTGGGGGCGGCTTCTGATATCGAGGACACTGCTTTAACTCGCTGTGGTAGACAAACGTTAGATCTATCTAAGACGTCCGAAGCCAAAGACCAACACCATGTATTCAGGCAATAGCTTATTATTCCGCAACCTCCCTCTGAAACCAATGCTAGTTCCCAACTCTCTAACCCAACAACTCTTGATTTTCAACGATGCCAAATCGGTGCCCCAGGAACCCAATCCTTGCTCCTCTGACAGATTAACAAATCCGGCCCTCCATTGTCATTACACCCCTTGGTCCCAATTGTTGCATAAATTGCGAAACCGTACCTCTCAAGCGTCTCAACCAGTCGAAGGAAAAGCACTCTAGTCGCGACAGTATCCGTTCCAGATGGCTCCCATGGCTGGACGCCAACATGAACCTTGAATCTCTCCGGTGTGATGTCACTTCTCCGCACGTCACGGCCAAGAATTTGCAGAATGGCGTCCGTGAGGTCTTTCGGTGGCGAGCCCACGATTTTCAACTTGTCGCAGCCGTCGAAGGACATGCAAATCCAGTCACAAGGTGGAGGAACAGGATCTTGTTTGCGAAAGATGAGAGAATCTAGTAATGTCAACTTCATCCTCTCCTAAGCAGGAAACGCTAAAATTACCTTTACTCTCAGACTTTCTGGTAACATCCACTGCACAATGGACAACCCATCCAAGATCAAACAAGCTCTCCAAAATCCCCAACATAAGCCGTCTCGAGTCATCATTTCCACCATAATTATACCCCCAAGGTTTTCCACGCACGCAAATCTCTGTCGATTCACCATACGGTCGCGTCTGCCCGAGACCAGGCTCCCAACGAGTTTTTATGACATCTTTGACTGCTTGGACTTCTATTTCCGTGAAGTTTATCAGACGAATGAGGTCGTACATGTGGAATGACATGCAGGCGAATTGTGTCTTGAATATAGGTGGATCGGCTGATATGGACTCTTCAAATGACGGAGGTGGATCCAAGATTAAGGGAGGGGATAATTCTTTAGCTTTGGGGTCTGTGGCTTTTAAGTCTGACATTTTGATAAAACTGATTATAATGAATACTTGACCGAAGTGATTGAGTTGTGAATTAAAGGTTGGGAGCTGTATCTTATAGAATGACTCTCGTGCTGTATGCCTGATCGATCGACCGAAGGTGGGGGTTCCGTGGCTGTGCGGGGCGAAGCATCCATGTTCATCACCAACACTAACACCAACACCGATACCGACACCAACACAAAGCATCGCGACATCAATTGGTAGAATAGCAATATTTTCATTCCTCTCATCCAAGTCTTAAGTCTAGTATGCGCCCCTCAAGAATACAATCATCCTCTCTCCAAAACTCCAGGCATGCGTCTCGTCTACCACTATTTTACTGTTTGTCGTACATCCAAACCTTTTTGTGTTTTTAATCCTGTACACCCCCAATCTACTGCAAAAAAAAACCCGCCGTGTTTCTTTCATGACCGCGCGCCGTTTTTGTTTCGCCCGAATAATGTTACTAGTATACAAGAAAGTCTTCTTTTTTTTCGTGTCTCACCATGGGACAGCATGGCTATTATGTGCTTATCGTTTGCGTGTGTCTTTACCCTTCTTCTTTCCTTTCTTCTTGTCCTTGGGCAACTCGAGCTTGGTGTCTTTGAGTTGCTCTGCCATGATGCTGAGCATGTAGTCGTCAATAGTGCGCATCTTGTCGCCCCATGCGTTGTACTCCAAAACTTCCTCCGCTTGAGGAGTGTCAATGTCGTCGAGCCCACCATCCAAGACTGACTTGCCAGCGGGGGTTCCTTGGCGAGCTGTCGACGTACCGGAAGCATTATTACTGGGCTTCTCGGTGAAATCGGCGTCGTCGGCTTGTATTTCTTTCTCTGCGACACGTGCGGCTGCCACATCCTCTCGATCTTCTGCTTGCTCAAGCGCCCGACCAACTCTGCGCTGGTCGCTATTGGTATCGGGCCCACCTAGCACCCTGTCCAATGCAGCATCTGCGGCGTCCAGCCCTTCACTTTTCGAGTCCAGTTTCTCGCTGAGGACATCTCTAACAGAAAGCTTGTTGAAGTAATCCGTTGTAAATTCTCCTTCCTGAATGACAACATCATCCAGCATTTGCTTTTGAGATGCCTTGCGAAGAATGTTGGCCTCGATTGTGTGTTCGCTGACCAGACGGTAGATATGAACGTCGCGGGTTTGTCCAATACGATGGCATCGATCCTGGCATTGCTTGTCCATCGCGGGATTCCAGTCCTGATCGTAGAAGATAACGGTGTCGGCACCCGTGAGATTGATACCAAGACCACCCGATCGCGTCGACAGAATGAAGCAAAGAATTCGTGGGTCGTTATTGAATCGGTCGGTGAGGATCTGGCGCTGCTCTACTTTGGTAGCACCATCCAAACGCAGGTATTTATGACCGTGGATGTTCAAAAATTGTTCCAGAATGTCCAAAACCTTGGTCATCTGCGTGAAAATTAGAGCGCGATGGCCACCAGCTTGAAGCTTTCGCAACAGCTTATCCAAAATCTGAAGCTTTCCGCAGTCATATTGTAACAGTCGTTTATCGGGGAATTGAATGCTGAGTCGCATGCGACCCTCGTGCCAAGGGTCAGGCGGTGCTTCTTTAGGTAAGAATGGTGCCCACCGAACGGGAGCTGACAGTTTGAGGTCTTCATCACTGAAAGCTTCAATACCTTTGCGACCGAGTACGAATTGCTCCATGTCTCTAGTCACAACAGCTGGAGTGACGCATGAGAACTTCTCAATGGTGGTTTTGAAGCTATCGGCACGCTGATTGACCGTAGGTATCATCGATTGAACAAGTGTGGACTCCTCCTCAAACCAGGCCATGACTTGGCGGGGGACTTTAGGTCGTGGCTTGTAAGGTCTCTTGTCAATGCCAACCGTCAGCAGCTCGATCAGATTCTTGCCATATATAGGCTTCCTCTGACGGCGCAAAGCATTCAAGTAGACGCAGTGTTGGAGTTCCTCAAATCGTCCCCACCTGGCACCACTCTCCAAGTACCCAATATTTGATGCGACCGTTGAAGGATCCAGATGGGCGTATGCGCTTTGGGCACGAGTCCTCTGAGCCTCTCTCAAGTCCATTAATATCCTATGTGAGCTCAATTGAGAAATGCGCTCAGCCTGTGTGGTGGAAAGGCTTTCGCATTGTGTAGGAATAAGGTTGAGGAAGCCCAAACTGACCTCCTTCATTGGCCTGGGGTCATGAAGCAGCCTCTGTACCCTCTGCTCTGTCACGTCAAAGTCTGAGACGACAGACTTTTGCATACGGAAGGAAGTCATAATTGGCCGATCAACGAAAAGGTCAGGGTGGTTGCAGACCTTTCGAAGTTGCATCAGACAATTGATGATGGATAGGTAATTGCCAGAGTTCAACGTTTCTTTGGTGTCTGTCCGAGAAAGGAACCCGTCGTATAGCTCACGTTGTCGCTTTGACAGGCGACAGAACTCTACGTGCTCATACTTGGCAGGCATCTGCTTCTCGACATCGGCTTTTAGACGTCGCAGTAGGTAAGGGCGCAGAACCTTGTGGAGTTTTGAGATGATCGCTCTCGCCTCATCGTCCATCTGCTCTCTTCCGCTCTCCAAGATTTGTGATTCTGGCTTCGCAAACCAATCGTGGAATTCTTGCAAATCGGCAAATCCACCAACGCCATTCTCAGCCGGCATGAGAAAGAACAAAAGTGACCAAAGTTCCGTGAGGTTATTCTGAAGAGGTGTTCCAGTGAGTAAAAGCCGAGCTTGTGTGTTGAAACCCAAAAGAGTCTGCCATCTTTGAGATTTGAAGTTCTTGATGTTGTGAGCCTCATCCAGAATCATGTAATGCCAGCGTCGCCGCTTGAACACTTGTTGATCTTGGAGAACAAGCTGGTAAGAGGTAATGCAAACGTTCCATACGTCGTCATTGTTCCATCCTTGTCGCTTTCGCTTTCGTTCCTCTTGAGAACCGTAGTATGCCAAAATTTTAAAGCCTGGACACCATTTCTTGAACTCCATTTCCCAATTCAGCATGACACTGGTGGGAACGACCACAAGATGGGGTCCCCAAACTTCATGACTGCAGGCTAGATGAGCAAGAAGGGCAATAGTTTGGATTGTCTTGCCCAGACCCATTTCGTCAGCAAGAATACCGTTGGTGCTATTTGCGTAAAGACCTGCCAACCAGTCAAGACCATCGCGTTGGTACTCTCGTAGGGTTCCTCTGAGAAGGAATGGCACTTCGATCTTGTGGTTCGATGCGTGTTGGGGTGAAGGAGATCGGCTTGTTCCAGGTTTATCGACAGCCATTTCTCCAGAAGATGCAGTGTCAAGCTCGGAGGGTTTGGTTTCCGATGTTGCGGGAGGTGATGCGCTATGTGCGCGACTAGGTGGATTGGTGACTGGTTCAGTCGCCGGGCTTGGCTGCTTCTCCAGTGTTGGGGAAGCTTCCTCATGAGGTTGTTCTACATCAGTGCCAGTCATAGCAACATCATTATCCTGTGTAACGGCAGGCTCGTCGTCATTCGCGTCGGTGTTTGATGGCGCATCCTGCGTCGCCAGATCGGGTGCGATGTCGTCCGGCATGGGTGCCGCCGTCTCTTCCTTATCCTCTTTCACTGTGTCCGAATCCTTCTTAATCTGTTCCTTAGTTTCTAACTCGGCTTCAGGCTCAGCCTCTGGTTCAGGCATCTGAATCAAGGACATTTCGTTATCCTCGGCACCTTCACCATCAACGTCCGAGGCTGCTTCCACGTCAAGCATCTTGGAATCCTCTTTAGAGTCAACCGGAGCCTCCGCAACAGCTTCACTGTTCATCTTCTTCAATTCAGACTTGCCGAAAAGAAGCCCCAGGAGACCACCAGCATCTTCATCAGATTCTTCTTCCGACTCGTCTTCCTCCTCACCACTTTCCATATCAGTTGACCCCATATCATCGTCCATATCAACGGATTCGTCGCTAGTTTCGGCGTTCTCGGTCGCAGTCGCTTGAGCTGTGTCGACAGCATCTGTGTCTTCGGGGGCGGGTTCAGCGACTGGCGTTTCTTCTTCGATGGAAGGCTTCTCAAGCTCTGGTATGTGGGCATATTTCGCTCGCAGTTGTTCTTGTGTCAAATTCTCGTCGCCCATGTCCTTCTGGTCCTCCTCATCGTCCCCTTCTTCCTCGTCTGATGACATTATATCGCTATCGGCATCCTCTTCCTCGTTATCGTCGTCTTCGCCAGATGCAAGACCAAGTTCATCGTCATCATCGACCATGCTCATATCGTCACTGAGATCGTCAAACCCATCTTCCTCATCTTCGGAAAGCTGCTCAGAGTCTAATCCTGCCCTGCGGGCTTGCAGCTTTTGTTCTGAAAGGTTAACAGCCTCGTTCAATGCTGCCTTGACTCTCTTCTGCTCCTCTTGCTCCCATTCAGCCAACCGTCGTCGATTGACTTCATTGCGAACGTTTTCCCATGTACCAAATAGAGTCTTAACTACAACACGGTATCGGGATATCCAGATTGCTCTTTGCTCAGCTTCAATCTCTTCTTTGGACTTTGGTTGACGCCTTAGCCACTCGTCACGACAAGCTTCGGCTATCTTCTTTGCAGTGAATCGGTGACGTTGTTGCTCCGCTAGCATGAGTTTTCGAAAGTTCGCCATAGCTTTCACCATATGATCCTGGCGAGCCCATTGTCTAGGTGGCTCTTCTTCCGGCTCTGGTAGGAAAATGGAACATTTGCCTTGCGAGAGCAAACCGCCGTCTTCGACTTCCCTCTCAACTCGGAGAATCACCCGAGCATCCCGCTCGGCCAATTCATCGGTGTACTGAGGGCCATCTTCAGATGCTTGCAGTCCGCCCTCCTCGACAGGAATTTCACCACCCCTCGTCCAAAAGTCTTCAAAATTTGTACCAATCTTCGGCCTTTTGCGAACCTGATCAGGATGCACTAGAGGAATATCACCAGATCGTCCGACTCGTAGTTTAATTCGAGGTGAGCGATTGGTTGAATTGGAAGTTCCGTTTCGCGAATCCTGTACTGTCTCGTCTTTGACAACTGCATCGCTAAATCGTGCGGATCGGCGGGATCTCGTCGAGTTTCTGGGAGGGGGCGGAGGGGAGGGGCTTCGTCGACGGGTAGAGCGGGAAGAGGTACGGGTTTCTGCCGTAGGCTTTTTGGATGCAGATTTTGAAGTTGACGCGGGTGCTTGCTTCGAGGGAGCTTTGGTGGCGGGGCTCGCTTTGTGAGAGCCGTTTGGCATTTTTCTCGAGTTGCCATTAATTAACTGAATTTCAGCCTTGGACTTGGGAGCGTTCGGATTTGGGCCGGCAGATCTTCTTGATGTTCGGGTCTTGCTTGGTGGGTTAGGTTCTGGTAGGACGGTGTTGATGCGGCCAGATTTGCGACGGCCATTCTCGGTATAAGACGTTGGACCGTCGGCAGATATTTTCTTCCATGGCGGCGAAACGGGCTTGATTTTTTTCGGTGTGCTTTGAGGGGGCGTCGACTCTCGTGTACGTCGTCTCTTTGCAGGTCGTTCGTCGTCATGGATATCATCATTGGGGTGCTCATGATTTTGGGTGGTGGGCGCATTTCCATTTGTTTTACCATGACCATCCATTGTTCCGTTCAACGCGCCATCTCCATTGGTATACGCCTCAGGCGCGTTTTGGTCGGTTTTTATGGCATCAGGATCCGACTTGGGCAGCACGTTGGCGGTCGACGCGGTCTCGGGCATAGTCGCAACGTGGAGACAAGGGACGCTGGGGGCGTTTTCTCCGCGAGACTATCATTTGCGGGGTCGAAATTAATGTCTACAGAATCGTAGCGCTTCAGCGAATATTCATACAAAGTTTGCACATGTTCAGAGGCCTTGCGGGCGAACTGTGTGGAATTTAGTCGCAAAATCCAATGTCGTCAGCAAAACTTTTGAGCTGGGGAAGAATCGAGCATGCACGCCCCTGGAACCTCCAAATGAGCTAACCGAAAATGGTCCGGCACGCGCCTGCTGATGCCTGAGGCGCCACTTTTCGGTTGAGAATCATCACAGCCTCGATTGGCTAAAGCTTCAACACTGAGCCATCTCATCACGTCACAGAGCAATTGGACGCCGACGACACTGTCCCATCGGCCGAGGTAGGTCTTTACAGATGTCTGAGTGTGTCCAATTGATGTCGCTAAACTTGTTTTCCCTACAGATGCTCCCTCAACGAATTGCGCGGGCCTCGGCCCTGCGTAGCGGCATGGCTGCTGCTCGACGACTCCCTACGATTCAGCGCCGAACCTTCCTCCCCGACCAGTACACCGACAAGAAGGTCATCGACCAGAAGTACCCTGAAGGTCCCAGCTTGACCGAGGCGGAGGACCCCGGAATGGTCAGTGACAGATACACATGAGGAGGAGCCAGGAACTGATGATAATATCGCAGAACGGCGGCTACATCAACCCACCCCGAATCAAGCGCCAGTTCCGTGACCCTCACGCCAACTGGTGGGATCCTCAGGAGCGACGAAACTTTGGCGAGCCCATTCACGAGGATAACGATATTTTGGGAATCTTCTCTCCCTGGGAGTACACCTGGACTACTGCCGGTCCCGGTGCTATCATGGTTGGAACCTTTATCGCTGTTTTCATGAGTGTCACTGGAATTGTCTACCTCAACTACCCCGACCGACCCGCCTATCCCCGAGAGTTCGAGGGTGGTCTGGAGCGAGAGCTTGGTGGCCCGGGAGCCACAAGGGTAAGTGGGCAAAAAAAAGTGAAATATTCGTATACTAACAGTCAATAGGCTCGTATGGAGGGAGATGAGGACCCTTGAGCCAATATGCTCATTTGTACATAAGAAAGAATGGAACGCAATGGATTGAATGCAGTACCCAATGAATGTATTTGTGTGAGATACGCAGCTAACATGGCTGAGCAACAAGGGCGATTGACATGACGTAGCAGTCGGAATAGAGGTGATTAACCAATTCATATATCTTCATACACCAATGGATTATAGGAATGGGATGGGACTGTTCACTATTTAGAGTCAACAGTGGCTCAACCTCACCTCTTGATACTTCAAACGCCGACCCTTTTGCAAACTCATACAAATGGTAATGCGACTGTATGTCTGCTCTTTAAGCATCTTGCGACTTTCTTTTCCTATAAATGAATGTTAGAATACCCAATTTGTATCAGTGCTTTCACACGGTATCATCATGCAGCCTATATCCCCGCGTTGGGAGCATTAGCCCATCACAGCGTCTACAATACGGAAGCATTGAGACGACTCCTCCCCTCCTTCCCATAGTTACTACGCCAAAGGGTGTTTGGGAAGGAGCAGGCACGGGACACATCAATTCCTCTTCCTATTTTGCTGATCTGGCTCATCTGTTCTTTTCTCTTGGTCTTTCTTCTCGTCCCACAATCCAGTCATCAAGATGCGTTACAAGGACTGGGACGTTCTCCTCTTCGAGCAAAGCTCACCTGTGCCTCTACAAGAATTTAGGGTCGCTTGCTATGTTGTCCAGGATACAGGTAAGTTCATTCCTTGGATGGTACTCGGGGCCCTAATTGATCATTACAGAGTCTTTGAATCCACAAGTCCCTGGCATTCCAACTGTCACATGTTTCGTCCCCAGCCTCGAGCCTGATACTCCCTTCAAGATATCCATTCACTCGTGGAAGAAACCAAATATCGACCAACTCGTCGAGAATGACGAATGCTCGGCGATTGGTGTTAGGCTCTTTATTGATGGGGGTGTCGTTACGTAGGTGCTGCATCTATTCTCTAGATTATAACTAACACTGCCAGATCAACCTTCGTCAACGGAAGTATTTCCTGGCCTTTCATCATATCGCACATGAACGTCAAGCGGTTCCTCGAATTCCCCATCTTCCAAGAAGCGCTTCTGTGTCAACGTCACTGGAGCGCAGCCGACGACCTTGGCCGCATCAAAATTGTCATCAGCGAAGGTATCTGCCATGGTTCTCAAGACGACATGACTTTCGAGACCGTCCGTAATCTTGTCTCCTTTTCCTTCCAACATGCACCCCAAGGTTTGTATCGTGACTCCAGACTCCAACTTCGTACTGATACTTTGGCAGCTGTTCTCGAAGAAATGAAAATCGCATGGCCCAATCCTTCTATGTGGCAGCAGCCACAGCAGTCTTCTACAGCATCACAAGCCAGTTACAATTTCGATTTCAAGGACCAGGGCATAATGCCGCAATCACTCTATGAGTTCCAGGGTCAGGCAGCTTCTGAGTGCAATGACAACTTGCAGCCTGGAACTCCATTGCTCTACTTGGATCATCAGTCCGCCGTCAAACATGCAAATGCCCCGATAAACGCGACAATGTCACCCTACAACCATGCCGTTCCACCACACATCCAAGATGCAACGCCACATATGTCAACCCCCGAGCTGCAATTTCGCAAAGAGAATGGTGTACATGTTCCCACTTGGCCAGATTCGCCCATGTTCGCTGGCGCTACGTTTGCATTGGGCCATCAAACACAACAACAGGTACTGCGGCAGATGTACACCCCATCGAACGGCAATATGCCCATGCCTCTTGTTCAACCTCAAATCCAGAATGCTGCAATCAATGGATCAACCAGACTCGGCCGAGGAAAATCTGCAGCGAATGCCGCCAGGCTTCTTTTCGGTGCGCCAACTCATATCAGCGCACAGCAACCTTTCTTGGACGCACCTAAACGGCCAACAAAACGAGTCCGCGCTGACACTCCAGAATCTGCAGATACTCTCGAGAACGGCGACTATGAAGATCAAGTCACCAGTACGCAATCCAACTTGGATTCATTTAGGGTGATCACCCTACCTGGGGACCCTGCCTGAATGTTGCAGGGCACAAAGTCTTCGCGTGTATGTGTTATGAGAGCTGCACACAACATTACGTGACAACTTTCGAATTCTGTTTGCAAGTGAACAATAGGCACACTTTTCTGTTCAATGTTTTATGTCTTTGTCGTCTTTTCTCTTAGTATATTCAAGCAGTCTTAGTCTGGCTTGTTTTACTAGGGGTCCTTCAACGCATCAGCTCTCTTGTTGTCTAGTTGGTTTGGAGCAGCATAGCGCGAGCCTCGAGATTTCCTTGGTCAATAAAGAAGATGGTGATTTATCAGCTTTTCAAAAATCCCGCGCTTCCGTTCGATGATTTCTTTATTGGCCACAATACCAGTCCAAGACGAGAGCAGCCTAACAATTCTCAACATCTTGTGTGACGATTGTAACACCTTGTCTCGTCATTTTGACTCACCAGCAGAAACATCAATGGGCCGGCAACATAACCTCCATCTTCCGATAGTGATTTCATCGACCAAAATATGCTTTTCGAAGCTATAGATCTTCGGTCTCGGGTTTGCTTTAAAGTCCGTCATGCTGCGAAACATCAGAAGTAGGGACTGTTTTGCCCATTGCCGTTCCCTTCTAAACATTCTGATTTGGCTTGGCTGAGTGACACAACTTCACATCTTCAAGCCTCTTGCTTATACCGCGTAGCCACGTTGCGCCCTACCGATAGCGAGATAGGCTGCTGATGTAGATACGATCGGCAATCTATGCGTTCCTAGGTATGAGTTTGAGCTGTTGCGAAATCGTTGGAGGCGACAATCTAACTGTTGTCTAGCAATCAGTGTGTCCGCTTCTCAGACACTGCGATGTTATCATCTTCGACAGAATCTGTCACTCAGCGATGACTGGTCAACAGCCCTTCATTCAAAGGTCCCAATGGCTGGCTTACGAGCTTATTCGGCGGAAGCGGCTGAAGAAACGGAAACAACGGCAGTCATCTGAGGCTTATAAGAACATCCGAAGCGATCCCAAGCCCGACGGCACCCGGTCTCCGCAATGGCCGCGATTCTTGGCCGGGAGGAGACGATGGGCTACACGATCTTATCGTAGTACGTCTTCTCCCTGGTCAATGCCGCTGAAGTCATCGCATGCCCCCAGGCGCTATCTGCGGGATGCCACATCTCGTGCTTGGCAAGGAAGGCCACAACTGCAGGTGAAGATCTTATGAGAACCTCTTCTTCTTGGTGTGTAAATGGCTCTCGCCCCCGTTGTAAGACGATAAGCTCATCATCGACTCAGCATGAACTTCCTGAAAAGATTCCGTCGTGTCACATTGCGCTGCATGCTGTTGGTATAGAAGTGAGTAGGAAACGAAGTTTAAAAGCATGTCTCCCCGTCCGAATGTGTTCACGGTTGGGCCTCTCACCTTCTCTCGCATCAAGACCCGACACACTACAGACTTAATACACAAGGCGCTTTCAAGATGGCTTCTATCATGTCCGCCCCAGACTACTCAATGGCTGCGACCAGTCGTTCGCACCTGAGTGTCCGTCTACCAAAAGAAACTCTCTACTCATCTTTGAGAGAATCATCTCGCTACTTTAACTTTGACTCGGAAACAGCCAAGCTTGCCCGAGATGCTGACGAGTGGCTTACAACACATCCTGGTGCTTCAGGTTCCAGCAACTCCAAGGACGCCAATGGTGTAAGCCGGCCATCATCAATCGCGCCAAGCAATTTTAGTGTCCGCTCTCTTCCTGCAGATTACAGCATGCCCGAGCGTCATGGCAAGGACTATCCTCATCCTGTGATGGGCTCAGTCCGGTATAACGAGATTCGTCCTCGATCTGCTGCACCTACAGAGAGTACTGAGAAATTGCAATCATCACCTCCTACGAGTGGAGGGGAACACTCGGGACCTCAACAAGAGTATCCTACTGGAGTGAAACTTGCTTTAATCACTCTTGCTCTCTGTTTGGCTGTCTTTGTCATGGCCCTTGGTGAGTAGATCGCTATAGTTGCTGAACTCTGCTCATGCGTCACAGATAACTCCATTATTGCAACGGCAATTCCAAGAATCACTGACGCTTTCGAAAGTCTGAATGACGTCGGGTGGTACGGGTCGGCATACATGCTTACCACGGCCGCACTGCAGCTGTTCTTTGGTAAGTTGTATACCTATGGCAGCATCAAGTGGACGTTCTTAGCAGCCATTCTCATCTTTGAGGTGGGTAGTCTCATCTGCGGTGTCGCTCCCAACAGTGTCACGCTCATCGTGGGACGAGCTATTGCTGGCGTTGGTGGTTCTGGCATCTTTGCTGGTGCGCTCACTATCCTTGCCTTCTCGGTGCCTCTGCACAAGCGACCTGTCTATACTGGTCTTGTCAGTGGTATGTGGGGTATCTCTTCCGTCGCTGGTCCTTTGCTGGGCGGTCTCTTCACAGACAAGGTGTCATGGCGTTGGTGTTTCTACATTAACCTTCCCATCGGTGCTATCACTGTTATTGTCATTCTTTTCTTCTTCCCCGAACCTGTGCGAGACATTGAGCCCGCGACGTGGCAGGTGCGCTTCTGGCAACTCGATCCTATCGGGACTGCTATCTTCATGCCCGCCATTGTATGTCTTCTGCTGGCTCTACAATGGGGTGGCGTTGACTATGACTGGGATGACTCTACCATCACATCGCTGTTCATGCTGGCAGCCTTCCTTCTCATCTTGTTTGTCTTTATGCAATACAAGATGGATGAGAATGCCACAGTGCCCCCACGTATCTTTAAGATGCGTAGCGTGTGGGCCGGCGCCTGGTTCTCCTTCAACACAGGCGCATGCTTCCTCACAGCCATGTACTTCCTGCCTATCTGGTTCCAGGCAGTGCAGGGACAGTCCCCCATCATGTCTGGTGTGAGAAATCTTCCCATGCTCCTCGCCATTGTCACTTGCGCCATGGCAGCTGGTGCGGCAGTCAGCGCCTGGGGTTACTACACACCCTTCATGATCGCTGGCTCAATCCTTATGGCCATAGGCTTCGGCATCATCACCACCTTTGAAGTGGATACGTCAACAGCCAAATGGGTAGGCTACCAGCTCATCGCCGGCATTGGTGTAGGCATCGGTCTGCAACAGTCCCTCATCGCCGTGCAAGTCGTGTGCGAAATGATCGACGTTCCTACAGCCACAGCCCTCATCGTCTTTTCGCAGACGCTTGGCGGCGCGCTCTGTGTGACAGCAGGCAATACCGTGTTTACAAACACGCTCATCAACAAAATTCACGAGCATGTGCCCGGTTTGGATCCCTACTTTGTCATTGCAACGGGCGCGACGAATATTCGCAGCGTCATTCGGGAAGAGTGGCTGGACGGAGTAATTCGGGCGTACAATGATGCGTTGACGACGAGGTTCTATGTTGGTGCCGGGACCGCGTCCGCGACGATCATTGGTGCGTTGTTGGTTGAGTGGAGGAGTGTCAAAGGAAGGGAGATTGAAATGGCGGCTGCTTAGTTGTTCTGACAGTAGAGTGTGGAATGTCTTTCCTTCGTCTGAGTATTTTGTTGAGCAATTGATGGTAGGACAAGTGTTATGGGTAAAGAAGAGGATCTTTTACGACTATCTTGTTATGAGTAATGTCAGTTAATGTCATGATAGCCTTTAGTTGTTGCGACAAATGTGTTCTGAGATTAGTCGCTGAACAAATATCACAATGATGCTACCCTATAGTTTCAATGTAACATCGAGTTGTCGACTTCAATGTCTTCCAGTTAATTAAGTTATAGCTCAATGGTAAATGATATTCTCTTAAATTTTATTTTAATACGGTTTCGATGTATATTGATGGAGATTTAGCCTCTCGTCATACTGCTGTTCAATGGATGTCGCTTGTGAATGTACCTATCCTCACTTAGCAAAACAACATTACGCCAATCTTGGTGGTATTAGTACAATGAACGAACATATATATTAGTCGATTACTATTAAGTAGAGAAAGACAAAAAAACAAAGGAAAGCTAGACCCGTGGGGAGATTATGTCTCTTTCATGTACTCTCATTCCACACACTCACATCACCATTCAATGCAATTCTGATGACACGCGATCGAAGAGATCAAATGGCAAATCCAAGTCCCGCATCGACTACCTAATAATAGATGTCGGAAACGGAAACAGGACAGAGAGTGTCTCATGCTTAAGACCGACACGAACACAACACCAAGAAATCGCGCACTTACATACGACACGAGATTTCATATAGCAAAAAGTCAAAAGAAAGGGCTCAACCGGGATTTGAACCCGGGACCTCCTGCATTCAAGATAACCCAAAGCAGGAATCATACGACTAGACCATTGAGCCGATAGTGATTTTGTTGAGAAATTTGATCAAAAGCTAGTATATATGTTGAATACAATATGTGCTCTCAACTTTCTGACTCATGCTCACCCATTCCTGTTCGTGAAGCCATTTCCCTAACTTTGACTAGGTGATGACCAATAGATGAAGCAAAAGCTACACATGTCCTCAACTGCAACCTGTAAGATTCTTACAACAAGACACATGATTTGGGGGTGTGATGTACCATGCCTATCACACAGTCACTTTCAATTCTTATCTGTCACTAACGTTGAGCATGGTAGCCGGGGCTACGGTCTTGCAAGAATTGAGACTGTCTTTACGCGAACAAGCTCGCGTATCGGCACAAGCAACACCACCACCCTGTTACTATGCCATGCTGTCCCGCGTCAAATAGCGGAGATTCATTGCAGAAGCGATCTATCGTCACTACAGACACTAGATAAGGAAGAACCTCTTTTGACAAGCCCAAACCACTCTGAGACCTCCTTCAAAGCCGCATTCATGTGTCTCTGACGACGAACTCTGGCTGGCGGCTTGGCTTTCTCACCATCTCCACTAGCTTATTTGGACAACCGTGGCCGACTTGAGTAAGAATTGACATTGAGGGTATTAAAAGCTCGGCGTCCGAGAGCATAAGCGACGAAAACAAAAAATCAGCTTATTGAAGTTTAGACCGCTTCCTTATCTCTCTTTATTTTCTCACCGTCCCAACTTAAGGTGCCGAGCTTTCCTGCTGACCCGCAGACACGTCAGTTGTTTGCTGGCTGGCTCTGCAGGGCTCGACTCAGCGCACCTGTCAGTTGTGCACGTTGACCGTAGTCAATGCTGAAACCACTCAGAAGCAACCTGACGGGAACGTTCAAGCAAGGCGCATAAAGGCCCGGGGCACCCTGATGAAAATTTAGTTGGGCACGATTTATAAAGACGACATCTTCCCCAGCTTTTCAGTTCATGCGACCGTAAAACGACAATACGTCGACCCCAGATCAGTCATGTCTTCACTCTCCACACCGCTCACGCTCATAGCAGCTGTGAAAGAAATTGAGGATGTCGCCATCACCACGGCAGATAAAAAGCTCGGCCGTAAGTACAATTCCAATACATGAATTGCGCATACTGACCAGTGGCGAAATAGTACCATTGCTGGATCCAGAGAAAGTCAGCCTTGGAAATGAGCTCTCAGCAAAGCGGTCCCGCCGGAACCGGCGGTCCATCGGAATCTCTACACTATGGTTCTTCCTAGTCAAGATACCCATTATAGTGATAGTTCTACTCATAACCTGCGCCTGGTTATGCCTTCGATGTCGGAAGAAGAAGGAACTCACCAAGTGAAACCTGCCATACCCGTTCTCGAATCAATTTAACCCTGGTCGTGATCCGGTCACGAAACCATAGCCACGCGCCCGCAAGGTTCAAATGCCAACATGCGCCGCTTTACTGGGCTCAAAAGTGTTGGTTCTGGGGTATTCAACCTGGAACAATCGACATAGCCCCAGGATATCACCTTCATTTATGAGGCAAGGCTCTCACATATTGGCGACAAATAGGCGTAATGCCCCGAGCCTTTGAGACCGCGAATCTCACGTCGACCTTTCACAACGATAACCTCATCCGACATCGCGTCCCACTCACGACGCTTTCATTTACGACGGTCTCAATCACGACATTCACGAAATAATTGTTAATTAATGCGCCAACGAGTTGCGTCGCCTCTGTATCTCTTCAGAGTCGTTCAAGCTGACTAATGACGAGCCCCAAAAGCCCGACATGTCGCCATTTCTGGAAAAGAGATTGGACGCCATGGAAAGTTATCTGTACTTCATGATGATTGGGGTACCACTCATAGTCGCGTCAATATTGACATGCTGCTTTATGGCGTGCTTTTGCCGTCGCAGGCAAGAGAAAAAGGACAGGCAAGCATTGGCTGTCACCTTGGAGTCGCTGGCAATCGAGGTTGGTGAATCCCTTCAGGCTAGCGACTGTCCGAAGGACTCATCTGAGACATTGGTTCCTCATAAGCCCGATAGGTCTTCACAGGTGCTGCTACGATGACTACGATGTATTCTTGTATAGTACATATAATATTCTCCTGTATCCTCAATATCTTTATGTGAAATGCCGCTTCCACTGTGGGTTGGAGTACCAGAACGCCATTGTACTGAGGGGAATGGTTATCTTCAGGCACTGACTGGTACCTGTAACTACAGCGGGATCTCCACTGTTTCCCGTTCCTCATTTTCCTTCCGTCTCAATTTCATCTTGACTTACCTCAAACAGAAGCCGAAAATCTCGATACCTACTCGATACCTACCTTTGAATATCACAGAATCCATCACGAGAATGCTTGAACCATACTCTTGTCCCAGTGTCAAGGTGCATCGCCACTCATTTCCAACAGTACAGGGGTACAGGCCCCATCGGGCTAGAATAGGATCGATCAGGGGTCTAACCAGCCTAATATCGCATATCGTCCGATAAGGCTGAACTTGATCTTGACAACACCACGATGCGTCGTTAAACGTGTCCCTCGCGTTGCCATGTTTAACAGAAAGCATCGCGACCTCGCGGATGAGGAACGGCTCAGCGGCTATGATCTCGACTCGCCCCCATCCCAACGATGGAAGCCTAATTACTCTGTCCCACGCAACTCGCTGGAGGACCGCAAAGCATCGCGCATCTCTCTGAGCCTGGACAAAGAGATTGGCGCTGCCGATCGACCACGCCATGTACCGCATCCACTCTCCTTCGGGAGAAATAGACGTGATATGGACACCTTTGCTGGTGGTATACGAATAAGTAACGACGAGAATGCTGATGAAGAGGAGTTCTCTGACCCAAAGCTTTGGATTGAGACGGTTTCTGAGTTGTATATGAATGAACTGGACAACCGGGCCCGATGGGATCCACGATGGCTCAATGTTACTCGGCGAGAGCGTTTCGAGGGCCTCGAGTCGGTCACTGTTTCAGTCATAGACTACCTTGCTAACGAGGAAGTGGAACGAAGCAAAGTCATTACTACGAAGAAGGATCTTGCATCTACGATTAATAACCGGCCAGAAAGTTCGCAGGTACGGGTAATCATGGTCAGCGATCTAAGTCGATTCGTCATGGGCGCACTGGGCCAGCTTTACTCGATAGATCCTGAATTCTGGTACGAACATCTCGTCGCCTCGGGATACTCTGCGAGCGACAGTGGATTAAAACTGAAGAACGCCGTATGGATGAACTGGAATGAGAGAGAAACACACTTTAGACATCGCCCTATACCTGGAATCGGCCAACGCACGGAATGGAACTTGCCACGTCGGACAAAATCTCGAAACTGGGCTCATCTTCGTTGGGGTCGACTTGGTGCGCTCCATTATCTCGGGCGGCCCGGATTCCACGAAGACGAGATCGCAGGACGTATCTCTGATGGGCGTTGGACTATGGAGCGTGATGTTGTTCTCGATAAGTCGGGTCTGCTATTAACTGAAAAGAGGAAGAAGCGCGCAGAACAAAAGATCCAAGAGAGGAAGGAGAAAGAGGACAAAAAGAGGTCAAAGAAAAAGGCTAAGAACATGTTTCCCGTACCAGAACCACCAAAATCCGAAGTCAAGATTGAAGGCACGTCGAATAGGATCAAGATATCCAACGTTTATCGTCCCTACAGCACTTTCTTCCCAATACTCCGCCAGAACCCGGAATATTGGAAGAACAGAGACCTGAGAGTCATGGCACCCGAGGGAATGGGATATTGGACGAACGTTGACCAAGAGGGAAAGAAGACAAGTAAGTACATTGCGGAACAGCCTCATGCTGAATGCACATGGCGGAAAGGGCTGTCACGACGCCTATGAAGCTATACTTTCGACACCGAGGCCAGACGCTGGAACTTGAGCTAACATTGTCGCAACTAGTCATTCTAGTCTTTGATCCGCCCAGATCTATGCAAAATGACAAGACAAAAGAGATGAAGCCGTCTCTGACATTCATGCCTCGAGCCATGGAGTTTGAATCCTACACGGAGGATGAGCTATGG
Source organism: Fusarium nelsonii (assembly GCA_014898925.1). Taxonomy (NCBI): domain Eukaryota; kingdom Fungi; phylum Ascomycota; class Sordariomycetes; order Hypocreales; family Nectriaceae; genus Fusarium; species Fusarium nelsonii. Next base: position 249,267 of record JAAVUC010000089.1, on the reverse strand, counting down.
AGGACTGCCGACCCTGGGGAGACGTATCTCGACCCGCCTCCACCGATCCTCACAAAGAGGCAGAAAAAGAAAGAGGAGAAAAGATTGAGAAAGTACCGTCTCCAACAGGAGAAAGGCAAGACAGGAGAAGAAATAACCACTGCGGGCGTGAGCAAAGAGGACAACGATACCGACTTCCGCGATTCCAGCGATTCAGAGTACGACGAAGAGCTTCACAACAAACTCCAAAGCCTATACGAGTCTCGCCAATCCTACGTCCGCGACCGTGACTTTGCTCGGAAATACACTCTGTCCACCATGGATCTTGTGTCCCGATACATCTCTAATATCCGTCCTACTGAGCTATGCCAGAACGATTCCACCATTCCTTCTCTTCTCGCGCGCTTATTCTTTGACGATCTGTGGCAACTCCTTGCCGAGATCCGTATTATGCAGGACCACATCGATTCGGACCTCGGCGCGGATCTACATCTTCATCTGCTTGATGATGCTGGTACCGTCACGCGGCAAAACATGGCTTGGGTCCGATCGACTCTACAGGAGCTGAGCGAGTGGATTGGTCACGTAAGGAAGTCAAGAGGGATATTAAATTTGTCTGAAGAGCTGGAGCAAGAGATGGTTGAACTCCAAGAAGACCTAGAATCTCTCCGATCGCGCTCCGAACAAACACTCAACTTCCTTCTCGCTTCAACTGGCATCACTCAATCGGCCCTTGTTATTGACCAGACCTCTGGCATCAACAAACTTACCGAACTGGCCTTCTTCTTTGTGCCTCTCTCGTTTATCACGGCCGTCTTCTCTATGCAGGTCGCAGAACTCAACGATGCACCGCCCAAGATGTGGACCTGGGGTCTGTCGCTGGGCGTTGTATTTACAGTCACATATACAATACGCGCTTTCTTGCGATCGCCGACAGTCAAATACTGTATTAAACAGGGCCGTGTAACTATACTCAACCGCTTTACACCCAAGTCCCGCTCTGCATCCCTCCGTCTCGACTCCATTAGCAATCGCGCGATTGGCAAGTTCCTTTTCTTCTTTCTTACAGTTGTCACATTGAGTATAATTTTTGTCACGACTTATTTGGTATCTGGGTTTCTTGTCTTTTTCGGTATTTGGGCTGGTGCAGCAGGTACGGCACTGTACTTCATCGTCACTCGATGGCCAGAAGCCGCAGTCCTGGCTCCATGTTTCGTAGCGCTTGTCCTTTCTGCGGTCGGACTCGGAGCAGTTTGGCATTGGGGCAGCGAGATAGAGAGCTTGTGGGAGAGATGGCTCGATGGTTCAGTCGAGTGGATGCGGAAACTGTGGCCTGAGAAGTGGACGACTGATGCTGTTGATGATGAGGATTTGGATCGGGAGGGGGTCCCGACATATGCAAGACAAGGAATATTCTTTCCGACTAAATAGCAGTGTATACTTGATGACTGTAGAAGACAGATCGTGCGCACGTATGGTCCAGTGTTGGCAACTTGCATGTCGTGTACGCTCAAGGCTTCAATCCCCAACACTCGTTGCCTTGAGATGCTGTCTGATCTTTATGACTAGAACCAGCCGGAAGTAGTCAGATGAAGAATGTGCTTATGCTGGTTGTGATAGAGGTCTCCAACTGTGACGCAGACTGCTTCGTCTTTGGCGTAGCAGTGACAGCGCCAACATACCCGTGCTATCGCCTCCATCAACAAACACAGTGGCGAGATCTGGCAAGCTACCCAGAGAGCATCCTCCCAGTATCCGACAGAACGAAAGCCTGCCGCTACGCTATGGAACGGATTGATTGCGCGCCGTTTGTTGCAGTGCACGGCCAGTGGCAGCGGAAGCATGCATCTCATCGCCACTATTTTGCAGCGGCATTGGCAAGCACCACAAGCTCTTTCACCTTCACAAATCCCGAAACCAAGCAGAGTAGACCGAACAAGCTGGCGGACAGCTGCCTGGCAACTGCAACTTCCTTCAATATTGCTTCCTTCAATACGTCACCCGACGGAGACGGTAGCGCTCATCCATTTCCTCCCATTCTCACCTGGAAGATATACTTTCTCAACAAGCAAATGACAACAATACAAACATTCATTTCCCATCATTAATCCACGTTTTAAATACCGCCCACGTATCTTATCCATCCGCCATGAATGGTTCCAAAGACCCGGGCGACGAGGAGGATCATTCTGTGGATGATCTCTGCGTCTCTTCAACTATCGCTTCATTCCATGCCCTGCTTTGCGATGGAAAATACTCGGATGTGACTATCGTTTGTGGCGATCGAGAGTTCAAAACACATCGTGCGGTGGTGTGCGCCCAGTCTTTGTGGTTCGAGCAGGCATTTACTACTCCGCCCAAGGTAGGTACATGTCGCACTGCGACAAGATACCATGGCTGACTTGACGACAGAAGCGCACTGTCAGATGCGTGGAGCTCAAGGGAGTCGACCCTGATGTATTCCAGCGCTTTCTGGAGTTTCTTTACACAGGGACATACACGCTCGACAACGATGCGAATACCGCCAGTTCCAATACTGAAGAGATCAAAGCGATATTGGGCAACTACCCACGATGCCCAATTACTATTTCTACTATCGAAGTGTCAACTGAGGAGATGGATGTCGACACGCCTAAGCGCCCCGTCAGACGATCAAATAGGTTGAACTCGACGGCAGAGCCATCAGATGACACCACCGACTCCGAGTCTCAACTTCCAATTGAAGCCTCGTCCGAAACCTCTCTCCCACTCGAGATGACGATATCACTAGCTCTATACCAACTAGCTGTGACATACAGCGTCCCCGCTCTCCAACTCCTCGCTCGAGACCGCTTCTACGTAGCTGCCAAAAAACGCTGGCTTACATCCTGGGAGGGCTCAAGTCACGAAGATACGCAGGAGTTCGAAGACGTAGTACTGGATATATACACGCTGCAAGACGACGAGCCTATGTGGAAGACTTTGTGCAAGCTGATCAAGATGAAGACTGGGGAAGATGTGATGAGGGAGCGAATGCAGCGGGTTATGAAGGAACACGAGGATCTTAGGACTGGAGTTGGCAATTACATGCTGCAGTGGGGTGCTGATGAGACTTAGGCTGGGGCACAAAGGATGAAAATCCTACTCACCGGGGCTATATAGCATAAAATTGCTGACTTCTTTCGTCTCTTGTTCGAATAGTTATGTGTTCTGCTAGCTTGGATCATGGACTTGGGCAACAGGGATGTTTATGAGGCAATGGAAGACAGGCTCGGTCCCCTTGAGGCTAAGGAGTACAAAAGCTGTGTACGTGAGGGTATCTTGTTAGACAATCCTAATAGCTGTATGGTGAAATGAAATGTGTAAAGCTCATCAGGATCTCGAATGCTGTTAACTTATCTTACTGACCTGAGGGGAAGTAGTGTTACAGTTGAGCTTTTCAGTGTGATATCATTGGTACTGTATATGTTCTTCTCTTTTATTCCCCAGATATTAGTGACACAGATGAGACTCTCATAGATACCATGAATGAAAGATAAGTAATGCCTATCTGAGAATCAAGCTCATTATCAAAGAAGGCAATGCTTCCCAACACCTACCGCTGATGGATAACTTTCGCTGCTACCCAACGACGGCTTACCTCAGCACAGTCGACTCTATTGGTATACGCCCTCGCATAACCAAATCCGAGAAGCGGTTTCAGAGCATCTGGTAGCTGCGTGGTTACATATCCAAGTATTCCAAATCATTGGGCAAGGCTAAGTCTGTCAGTAGCAAACAAGTAATTGTACCTTGAACTTGGTAGTCAAGGCTTCATATCGAAGACTGCGTGCATACAATAGCACGACGAGCTTTGAAATTTCGTTCATTAAATCTGATAGTTACGCCTGGGAATTTCTCAAGAGGACAGAGACGAGGGATCCCAATACTGTCTCGCAGAGCTTGCCAAAACTGGTATATGATGGATAGGGCTGGCAAGATCCCTGCAGACCGACTCATGAAACTAAACAATATAACAAAAGCAACCAAGTTTAAGAGCTCCCCGGCCGAGAACGAAAAAGGCTTAGAAGAGGAGTACGACCCATGACGAAGAAAGCGCAGAACTGAGTGACGACAATGTCCACGACAACTAACAAGAAAGAAGCAAAAGGATACAAGTCCAGACCCTAGCCCCCAAGCTTCCAGAAGGCTGAAAATCCAGATGGCGTGTTCTCATGTTGTCGAATTTCGGTCATTGCCTAAAGAGTACAATTATACAGCTGGCTTCCGTGCATGTGACCGCCTTTATAGTCTTTATGATGCAGCGTTTATTGGACGAATAGGATTGGGCAGACTCACGTATTTGTATGTCATTTACGTATTCAGCAGCAAGGTATACCGTCAGGGTTCAAGAATCAAGCATTTGTAGTTTATGTGCCGCGTCTATACATTCCGTATAAGCGAGATGGGTCGGGAATCCGGTTAATCGGAACGACGATTGAACACACCCGCTTAAGAAAACACAAGCAAGCGGTCAATATGGCCAAGAAGACGAATAGAAAACCACATGATCCATCGTTGTTGATCTCTCGTTGCCCGGCTGCGGTTGAGAGATAATATTATCCTGGACTCAGCCCCAGCTGCCGACCCCACAGTAAGCCGCCGACGGTTTTAGGGTGTCTAGTTCAGAGACATGCGACATGCATGACAAGACAAGAATACAAGACAATGGAAGTTGGCCCCCAAAAGAGGAAACGCCCGACTTCAGCCGTTTTCTATTGGGAATACAGCGAACTAAATGTCACTGTCAGTCTTGCTGTCCAGCTAATCCCTGGTAAAAAAAAAACTGTCGTCATTGCTTTCTTGTCTTCTCCAGTTCTCCTGTTGATCTGCACGAATGCGCCTAGCGTTGCGCCGCGTTGCATTGAAGGATTGCAGTGACAACTTGCCTTGTTTGGTCGAGTCAGTCAAGCTCAAACATTGCTGTAACTAAATAATATTCGTAATTCCCTCTCCTCCTGCACCGCCCACAGCGCTACGATCTACTTACAAGGGAAGGGGCAAGCAGGGAACAAGAAATCAAGCATTGCGGCTTCGTCTGCGTGTAACAGGGCTCCCGTGTCCCATGTAGGATTTGTGCCATTTTGGGATTGACAGACACCGTTGGGTTTATTTTTCTGGCCAGTCAGCTATTTTGCGGTTCCGTCGGCTTTTTCCATGTTTTCCAGGTTGTATGAAGTACTGTGCTTACTGCAGGCTGCAGGTTCTAGACTAAAAAGAAAAAAGAAACATGGCTGACGGATGGGCTGTGTTTTGCTCAGGGGGATTACTTTTCATGCATGCATGCAAGATTACAGGTAGGTCGGTATCACAAGGCTACAGAACAAAAAAATGGAATGTACCGGATATCTACCTCTGTACATAGATGATTGAAACTAAAGAGGTCCAAGGTTAATGCTAACGTTAGTTTACCTCTAAGCACAACAACTAAGGAAGGGTATTTTGTTCCCCTTATTCGTTACTTATCGATAAAAGAAATCTCCTGAATGTCAGCGATGGTACCGCTCAGACTTGTACTTATTAGTAACAGGTTCGTGCTCCATAAGTAACAATGTTTCATCGTGGTAGATTGACATTGAATGAAGAGGGGGCCAAGGGTCTGGGGCTCCATTCTGTGACAACTTTTTGGGGCTGACTGGGCGCTGTGATTCACCTTTTACAGCGTTTACATATTACCGTAGTAGCGTAGAGTAGATACTCAAGATCCCTACAGTATGCATGCCTCGCCTCCAAACTTCAAACCTGGAATTTACAGAAACTACTTACTCGAGTAGTACAAAGTATAATCAGACGATTACTTCATTTCCGGCTTTTACCACTTTGAAAAGTCCCTTGAGCGCATTTCAACCCTTGGTACTGTACCCTCCGCCTGAGGAACATTTAGCCCAGGGCTAACTTCGGCTGCGCACCCACGTCACAGCCCTAGAAGACCGAACTGACCAATGAATCGCTCCAGACTCGAGATGATCAGTCTGAAATTAGCTCCTTAGCCCCAAAAGCATGCCGCGCTCATCCCCTGTGGCTGCCAGCTTCGGGGGCGCAAGGGTTGATCAACACGCGTTATATTTCCCAAAATCGTGGAGCTGAGAGACAAGTACCTATTAGGGGAAAACCTGCTAGAAAGATACATCTGGCGCCACGATAAGATTAGGGACCCGTATTCAATCTACGCCTGGCAGGGTTTAGAGTGGAATCTGCCGATGTACCGTACCTACCCTGTCAACCTACCTCCTGTCTGCCTTGTCTCGTCTTGTCAAGCTTGTCCACTTTGGCTGTCAAGCCAATTCTCGTCACTCTCTTCTTTTCTGTAACAATCCTTTGCTCCTTGATCGCCGCTTTTCTTTCTCCTCCTCCACCCCTTCCTTGGCTTCCTCGTTTATACAATAATCCTGTTTTCTTACCTATCATTGCATCTGTATATTGCTTGGAAGGCGCCACTTTTTGTCTTTACCTACTGTACTCCCCTCGTTCCTCCCTTGCACCTTGAATCTTATCATTCTCGATCAATTCTTTACCTAGCAAAAAGACTCGGTCGTCTTTTCGTTTCTCTTTGCATACCTTGTCTCTCCTTCTGCCCATGACACATGCCTTCACACATTGCCCTACCTGGCGCTGCGCGTCCTCGTCAAAGGTTCCTTGTGAATGGGTCAAATTGGCGATGGATTAAGAAGGGATTCACTTTATTGTTTGCGTTTTTCGTTGCTATATTCTTACTCTACCGCTTAGTATGCACTCTCCCCTTGAGCTTGATCTTACCAGTTCCAACGCTGACCTCGCGACCAGATCGTTAATGATAGTGTTTGGCGACCATCTGGACCGATATTAGAAGATACCCGAATTACACCCGCCAAGATCGCCTCAGGAGACCGAAAATTTGTTATCGTACTACCCGTCGACAACTCGAGTCCCGATCTATGCAAAGTTATTAGCAGCGCAGTTGCATTGGGCTACCCAGCTCCTGTTATTGTGAATTGGAAGAACGACTTCCATACCGACGCTGACGGCATTGGTCCCTCACAATTGGGAAAGATCACTGGTACACTTAACTACCTACAATGGGTGACTGGCGATGAAGTCTCGGAGGATGAGAAGCTAGGAGAGGACGACTTGGTGCTGATGCTCGACGCCCACGATATTTGGCTGCAACTACCACCCAGCGTCTTGCTGAACCGATATTACAGTAGCAACGAGCGAGCGAACAAGCGAATTGCCGAGGAGTATGGCTTCTTTGACAAGGACCTTATGCAGCAGACCATCATTGCTGCTGCGCAAAAAGGTTGCATTGCCCCACGCGACAAGATTTCGAATCTCTACTGCCACGACGTTCCCGACAGTACACTTCCCGAGAATGTTTTTGGCTTCTTGACCGACTACAGTCTCGGACGATACAAATATGTGCGACCCAAGTATGTCAACAGTGGAAGCTTCATGGGCCCTGCAGGCGATATGCGACGATACTTCCAACGCGTCAAAGATCGCATGGACCAAGATCTTGTTGAGGTGAGGTCCAACGAGGATCTTGCTGGTGATCAGGGTATTTTCGCAGAAGTTTTTGGCGAACAGGAACTTTGGCGCCAACACATCCACGAAGACGACTTTGCCCACGACAACCCCGGTAAGGAGGCTGCCATGTCTGCACGAGACGAATTCGAATACCACGTCGGTCTCGACTACGCGCAAGAACTTTTCTACCCGACTTGCTATTCTGAAACTGGCGGATATTTCGTGTCCCTGGACGACCCTTCTTCCGTCGCTGAACACTCGAGCAAAGCAGGTGTCTCGCCCCCGCGCATCGTCGGTGTCCCCAACGACATTTCCGTCGCCGAAGCTCCATTGGCTCAATTGGACGACGGCAGCAAACGAACCGGCTCATGGGGTGATGTCTCGCTCTATGTCGACTTTTGGACAACATCTGTCCCCGTCGCGATCCACCACAACGCTTGGAGAGACGGGCTCAAGAGCCGAAGAACAACATGGTGGGATAAGACGTGGTACTTTCCCCACCTGCGCAACCTTTTGGAGGCGCACATGACAGCAAACACGACTACGCCGCTGGCAAGCATCGCAGCAGACGAGGGCAATCTGGAGGTGTGGTCCTACGGCGTAAAGGACAAGGGAAGCGCCTCGCTCCTGTTTGGCAAGAATAAGGAGTCGAAAGCGTGGCAGCTACGAGCGACAGACTGGAATACTGTCTGCAAATCAAGTAACGAAGCGGATGAGCTCGAAACACATTGGTATGACGAAGTTTTCCGAGATGGAAAGGGTTTACTATAGAGATTTGGTTGGTTAAAGAAAGGACTCATTCGGGTAGGAGTTTAATTCATAGCGTGTGTTTTTTGAAACATTCATGACAAGATAAGACAAGACAAAGAACAGATACCATTGTAAACCTAATCCAAGTTTTATTACGGCTACTCTCTTGGCTGTATGCGAATATTGTCTTGGTGATACATCAAAATTCGTGATACCGCATACTTAACGTCTGCCAAGAGAATGGGCAGATTGTCTTGGCTGACGTCTCGGCCAAGTATGACAGGGATTAGAGGTACCTGCATCGCTCCCGGGGCAGGTCTAAGAAACGTTGTAGATTGGGGGTGGGTGAGCTGACGAGTACCGGCGATTTTCGTTCCGGTTCCAGGCCTCGGCGATGCAGCCGGGCGCCGCGCGTTACGATCGGGCGCCGACGCTATTGGAGTTTGGCGTTAGATCTGAATCGGGGAATTGAAACGTAGTAAAGTTCAATAATGATGATGGGGATGACTTTGCAAGGGAATGGTGGTTTGGAACTTGAAGAAGGAATGTCGCCACCATTTGAAGATCTGAAGAGAGTCTACCTGTTAAGCGCCAGAGTTAACTTAGAGTGAGCATCATTTGCGGTTGCTTATTAGCTTCTCCTGGCTTTGATTGCTCGTACGGTGATAATAACTCAGTCTGACCACTTGCGCTCTAGAAACCCAACTCTTGCACATGATTGGCTTAGTTACGGTAAGCTTTGCCCTGCTTTTGTAACGCGATTGAATTCATTTCGTGCTGAACATGGGATTGGTTTAGCATCTGATTTTACGATAACCTCATGTCATACTGTAGTACTCTAACATAGCAATTGAGCCTAATGAAGTGATTCTCAGCTATGCAGTAAAGTTTTGGGTTTAGTTCTAGCAGTGCGGCTTTTTAAATTGAGGTTATCATGAAATCAGGTGCTTATCGAGAAAACAGTGCTTATGGAACGACTGCTAATGACAAACGAAGAATTGAACAATTATTTGTGAATAGAAGTCTTTCCATACTTTTGAGTTCTCTTAGTGGTCTGCATATATTCAACTTCGACTTTACAAGCTACCCGTATATCAGACTCAACACATCAACCACTGTCCCACACATGAATCTTCAAAATAGCATCCGCAAAGTCCTCCGGCGCCTCCATAGGAAACGCATGTCCAACATTGGCAACCCTCCTCTCATACCTTCCCTCAAAATGCTGTCTATGCGCAGCAGTACCACCCCTTTTCAATGGGTCCTGTGTCCCGTCCAACACAACCGTCGGCACAGTGATCTTGGGCTTTGTAGCTAACACATCTTCCAGCTTCTGCAGTTCCGGATCTCCCTTTGCGTTGCCGAAGCAGAACCGGTATGCGTGTATGACAACATCCACGAAGTCGGGATTATCAAACGATTCTGCTGTGCGCTGGTAGAAGGATTCTGTAAACGAGAATGAAGGTGACCACTGCTCCCAGAGAAGTCGACAGAGATCTCGTCTGTTTTCTGCCAGACACTTTTCTCCGCGGTCCTGTTGGAACAGATGCTGGTACCATAATGTACATTCCATACTTGGCTCAGAAGGGATTTGAGAACTTGACACATCGATAATATCATACGAAGCATATGATACCAACCCAACGACACGCTCTGGCCAAAGTGCAGATGCAACACATGAAGACACACCTCCCCAATCAAAGCCACCCAGTATAGCTTTTTTGATATTCAACGCATCCATGAGTTCGATGACATCTGAGCCGAGGGCTGCCTGTTGACCACTTCTCATAGTTTGCGAAGAGACAAAACGTGTTGGGCCGAAGCCTCGGAGGTAGGGGACGACGACTCTGGCTCCTTTTGATACAAGTTTAGGAACGACCTGGTCATATGCGTGGATGTCGTAGGGGAAGCCATGGTACAGAAGAACTGGCCAGCCTGAGGGAGGGCCATGGTCATAGTATCCTACTTCGAGGGTACGAGTCTTGATTGTTTTCAACATGACTTTCTGTAGTATTTGGTAAAAATTGAGGTTTTTGAGATGGGCGTTGGTATGCTTTTTGATAAGAAGGGAAATAAGTGTTTGTTACGGTTCAGCCCTATGGTTGACATGTCTGCTGACGTCAGGTGACAGACTACCATATTGATTTACAACGTTCTTGCATACAGATCTACATATCTCCTCATCAAGCACCAATTTAGCTAAAGGTGTTCCCTAAGTATGTTAGTGATGTACCTTCGAGAGTCTCAGAAGACTTTATTAGATAGAAAGGGGCTCGGTGTATAAGAAATAGAAAGTGTGCGTCAAGACAATAGTTCAAAAGTCTACCTTGAAAGATTAAGGTTGTAAATTGACAGTCTCCTATGTTATATCTAGATTCATGGGTACCGGAATTCTCGGATCTATTCACGAAAACCTGTGGTCTTGTTGCAGCCGTTCCCGGTACGTGACAATATTGCAAGAAGAGGATAGAGAGCCTATGGTGAAGCTGCAACACCAATCTAACAATGTTTCTCGTACAATTGTTCAAACTGTTGCCAATACCAGATACGGCAATCCGTAGATGAGGAGCTCCAAGCCAATAGACTAATGATCGAAATAGATTTGGGTCACTGCCTCTATGGCTTAACTATGAGACAGAGTGCGCGCACAAGAAGACTACATAATACTGGGAGCTAACCAAGACTTATAAAAGACCAACCGCTTAGCACATTCAGTTTTATACACAATCATATCTGCCCGCATCCACTGGTATCCCTTTTCTTGACGTTCTCAACGTACCATGCGACAATAACACATTTCACCTAAGCCAGATGTAACGCGAGTGGTATTTTGTCAAGACGATCCGTACATATCTGAAGAGTTCAGGCCTATCGTTCGATTAACTCGTACCACTCACTAATTCGACTTGGCAGCTCAGCGCCTTCAGCAGAACTGGAACATGTGATGTTGGTATCACTGCGAAGTCTAGCCTGATGGAATTTAGGGCATGACAACCTTTTGGCTTGTACAATTAGATATAAAGAACACATTCTTTGAACATTAGTTCTGCTATACATTGCTTTACTTGACGTCGGAATCCAAACCAGAGGCGCAGTATTGTTGGACAGTAGACTTGGGAAAGGTTGCAGCGACGTTGATTAGCATCTCACAGAATGTCAGTTTATTGGAGACGATTCATGCATATAACCTAAGCTTGCTTGTATGAGAAATAAACAGTTCTGACCTAAGCTACATAAAATGCCTAACGCTGTTCGCTTTCAGTTACAGTATAGTGTCAGTGACAGGCGCAATGCAACCTTCGGGATAAAGTATACTCTTCGCTTACTCTCCAGACTCTCCAGATTCTGGGGTTGCAATTCCCCCTTTTTCACAGCTCTCCTGTTCTGCATAGTGCTCTGTAGACGTTTGATCGTAGGGCTTTGATGTCAACGGATTGTCCCAGAACTCCCCATGTATCTGAGGGAAATCTTGGGGATATGGTTTGTCATCGTAAACCAGTATCACACCGCAGGGATACTCTTCCTTCTGCTCCCATGTAACTCTACAATATTTCGTCTTTGAGTGTTGAATGACCATTTTTCGTAACCAATAGAGGACGCCAGCCACTTCTCTAAGAGCATCCTGATTGCGCTCCTTCTTTTCCTATTCTTGGAAGGACTTGGTCGTTGATTCAACAGAAATTTGGCGGATCCAGATTTTTGTAGCAGTAGACAGCTTCTGGGCGCTGGTGGCGCGTATTTTATACTCGCTTCTTGCAAACCATTTATAGGACATTGCATGTGTGTAATCGGCTGCGACAAAGTTCAGCTCGGCCGCGCATGGTGAACCGAACGGGTCAGTATAGACTGCATCGAAATTGGATATAACAATGCATGTGAGGCCACCAAGATCATATTTCACAGCGCGATGAAGGCATTTCCGCGGTTCAGTTGAGACTGCCTGTCGCAGGGAATAGCACAAACTGGGTGAATTCCAATAATCATCGTGCCATGCTTGTTCTCGTCCGCTGATGAACAGTGTATTTCCTAGAAGTTTTAGTTTGAATCTGCTGAGTAGTCCGGCCAGTGAGTAGTTTCCTTCGAAGTGTTCAAACAGATCGGCCAAAGTGCTGCGATAGACAAGTATGTCGATATTATCGAACCGGAAGTCAGGGTTCGTGGCCTTGATAGTCTTGAAGAAAGGGCTGAAGGGATACTTGAGAGTATCGTCGGGGCCACTGTTCATTGTGTATGTATGTAGCTCGTGGGGCAGTTTTGGACGTCTGTATCGGCCCAGTCTACCTAGGTAGCCAAGTTAGTTTGACTGCGAGATGCTTCTTTGTGAGTAATTACCTGGAAAGTGGGCAATCGCTGGGACGAAGGGAGTATTGTCCTTTGGTATGTCGAATGCATCGTATTTACATAAGACCTCATGTCCACCTTCGCTGGATACTTTGGGGTTGCGAGGTTTCATCTCAGAAATGATGCCAGCTGCCACCACACGTGGGTATGCGGGCTCAGGAGTTGAGTCCTGAAGCATTTCAGGGACTTCGGTAATGAAAGAAGGCATGTTGAAGATGTTTGAGCGTATGATGATAATGACGGTATTGATGATAATGGAAGAGTGAAGTTGCAGAGTTTTGGCTGGTAGATTGCCTGGTTAGGTACCTTACACGCCAGTCACAATGATCAAAGGTACCTAAGACAGGACTGGGCTCAAGGTGGGAAGCGACCACCTCAGCTCCTTCCCAGCAGACAATCTTACGTATTCTCACGTAAGTGAGTAGGACCAAGAGATCAGAAAACATCATTTATATTTGTTCCCTAAACCCAAGATGATAACATTCCGTAATTCGTAGCATGGTGAATGATGCGGTTGACGTGCCGAGAGCGATCGAAGGGAGGGTAACATTAGGGGCGCAACTGCTGAGAAGTTCCTTCGTACCTATCTTGGTGGATCTTTGCTCGTAAGGTTTATAATGGGATATTATCTATATGGTGCGAAGTTGTAACCCCTTGTGTAGTCAGTTCATGGTCAAGAAGATAAGGAAGATTAGTAGAACAAACCCAAGTAATGCATCTGTAACGACTTGAAAGTTCCGCGGGATTCTGGGGTCAGGTAGGCTTAGCATGGACTTGGGACCAGGCAAAAAGAAAAGCTCATCTGAATGATCAAGGGCATACTTTAGGGGCACAATTTCAAAAGTGCGAGGAAATGGCGATGACTTCAAGTTTGCATGGCATTGTTTAACAAAAGGTATCTGTATCCATATCCATCCCAACATAAAACGCCTGTTCCGTGTATCATTTTCAGCCCAGAACAGCCGCACTCCTCTCCCTAAAAGAATCTCATCCAAAGTATTAAAAGACCGGCGTCGCTTTTACCCAAAGAAATTCCACATCTTATCTCATTAAATGCCGTTCATCGCGGTTAATGCCTATGTTCCTCCGACGTCTCATTATGAGAAGGCAACTCCGCTGCAAAACTCTGCTGTACCGGCGCAGGCGATTGATAGCCACCTGTGGACTGAGAATAAGCGCTGTTACGGTGCGAGTCTGCGGCTGATTGACTTGACTGCGACCATCGCGGGTCATAGGATCCTGTTGAGTTGCGGTAGTTGTTGGGTGGGTGGCCGGGACTAGGCTGGAGACCAGGAGACTGCTGCGGGTGGTAGTAGTCGCCAGGGAGTTCCATGGGGAAACTCTGGATGTTGGTCTTGGGAGGGATGGGCGGCGCTTGTTGCTGGTATTGACCGCCGATTGGGGGTGTTTGAGATGGGTGTTGAGGATACTGAGCGCCTGGCGGAGGCGTTTGGGCCGGGTAACCGTATGGACTTTGAGGGTACTGGCCCCCGGCATTGTCGGGGTTTGCGTAATGGTATGTTGGCGAGCGCTGTGGCATGTGCTGCTGATATCCGTAGGGCTGCTGATACGAGGGGCCTGGGCTCATAGGTGGAATAGTGTATTGAGTCTCTGACAGGCCGGTAGAATGGTGTTGGAGAGCCTGTCCTCTGGCTTGACTGCCCTCCGATCGATCATTGGGGTTATAAGTCTTCAGCTTTCCATCTTGAAACATGGCCTTCAACAAGCCAGCGTCAAGCAGCTCAGCCTTTTTGACCATACGGTTAACCATATCAACACTAGCCTTTCTTGACTCCGCCTTGACAAAGCTCATCAGAGTAATATTCGCCTTGAGCTCGACATCGGTGCGTAGGTAAAGGCCCTCCTTGGGGGCACCAAGCTGCTCAAGACCAAGTTCAGGCTGCTCCGGAGGTTCAATACCGGGCTGGTTCCCCATGATGCGGTACTTGTTCCGCATGTCGATACCGAGAGGAATATAGATATGAGACTGCATGCCCCATGGCATATCATGGAAGCACCCATTGAATGTAAGCTTTCCAGAGCCTATCTTTCCCAAGCCGGGGATATACTGGATGCGCTCTGTGATCTCGTACCAGGTGCTGTAGTACTCGTCGGCGGCGGCATTACGAGGTGCGGGGATGGGCTTGTGGCTGAGGACGAGAGGGTTGAGGGCGATAACCTCGCCGTGAGAGTGGAGGAGATCGATGGCGAGTTGTCTGGGGATGAAGCCTGGAATAGGCGTGATAATGGTGAGAGTCTCCTTCTTTTTCAACATTTTGCCGGTATGTGCGGCTCGGTTTTATATCTCTTGCAGTATCGTGTTGCGTGTTTCAGCTGCAAGGTACAGTTCTTGCAGCCACGATATTGGTAGGCTTCTCAATAGTCGGTGTCGGCGCAACCATCCACTTGTCGCGTTAAAAGATGTTCGTATCAATCGCGCAAACTCGTCGCTACCGTTCAATATTTTGGACAATTCAATATTATCAATGGCTTTCGTATCGCGTGGATTAATTGAAGAGAAAGCTTGTGTTCCAAGCTAAGCTGAGCTTGAAGGGAGGGGAAGAAAGGGTTTCGCAAAAGCTGAGGGGGCCGGCGGGATTAAAAAAAAAAAGGCGGCAGCTTAAGGCGAGCAGGGATAACTAGACGGAACCAGACCAGCCACTGAGCTGGGACAAGCAGGGACTAGGATTGAGATTGTGTGATGGAATCTTTGGGCTGGGCTGGGCTGGGCTGGGCTGGGTTGGTAAAGTTGTTTTGTTTATTAAACCGCCACGGCATGACTATGATGATGACGTGAGACGGGCTGTTCCATTCGCTGGTCGTCGATGATCATCTCGCCAAACAAGGTGCGGCTTTCAAGTGCCCAGAACATCATGCCGTAATGGGTATAATACTCATCAACTATCCTATCAACAGGATGATCTTCTTTTTCTTCTTTTGTCTCCGTCGGCAGATGAAATGAAATGACATGGCATGGCCTCGCTTCAGCCCTGTCCCCGCCATGACCCAGTAGCCAAGACTTGGGTTGCGCC
Organism: Fusarium nelsonii; assembly: GCA_014898925.1. NCBI lineage: Eukaryota > Fungi > Ascomycota > Sordariomycetes > Hypocreales > Nectriaceae > Fusarium > Fusarium nelsonii. The sequence goes on along the minus strand of JAAVUC010000089.1, from coordinate 233,644 downwards.
TCCAGATCCCCGATGCGTACTCCGTATCGGTCCATACAATTGAGCAGTGACCAAAGAATAATCAATCAGCACGGAAACCTCTTGATCCGAGAGAAAAGAGCAAGCTGCTGCGCCTTTATATCTTCTATTCACAGAGTCATAGGATGAGTGCTCCCCGCTTCACGAGGAAGGTTATCCTTAGCAGTTGGACCCCGACGCGCGGTCACAGAGGCTTGGTAAGATTATAGCTCCGTAAAGGTTGCGACATGACATTCATAGTGGAGGGTTGGCCATGTCTTATCGATAAGAGAAGCTAAAGTTGCTACAGAGTTCTCTATACCCAGGTAAGCTTTTGTAAGAGAGTCTCTTACTTGCATCCTTAATTTGCTTCAATTTTAATCAATTGGTTAATGCTGTTCATAGCTGAACAAACATCCTCCCATCATACCAGAAATAGAGGCTTGATTCGTCAAATAGTTTCAGGTACATTGCATTGTGGTCCCCGCTTACATGCTGCGCCATATTGTTGCTGCCCGCTCATTTTCAGCTCGGTTCTCAATTATGGAGTCAGCCCTATAGATCTGGATCTCGACCGGCGGATACGGATAATCGAGATTGCCGCTGAACGTGAACAGTTACAGTAGGTTTTATACAGCAGTGGAAATACTGTAACCAAGGATGTCGTTAAGAATCGACTCTTTTTATCTTATTACTTGGTGAATACCCGTAAATAATTTTGTAAATGACCAACCGACAGTATCCCTCATCTCCTTTACCACATTAAGTGCTCTCCTCAGCCTTCCTCCCAACCATCAAATACATAGGCGTAAACAGCTTCCGCTTTCCACCCTCAACCAAAGCATCTGCAGCTGTAGCCAATCCATCAGCTGTCTTCCTCGTCCCTTTAGGTGCAATCCAACACGCCTCCAGCACCCCAATCAGGTTATGCATCACCAATCTCCCCCACTTGTTCATCCTAAACACTGTCAAGAGATCGCTTAGATTCTGCGCGTATCGCATGTCGCTGTCCAATGGCCAGTACCACGGCGCTGCTCCCTCATCTGTAGCTGCCAAGTCCTCATGGTGGAGTAGCTCGAAACCGGCTGCTTTGATAGCCGACAAGCCGTGGTCGATCTTGAACATTTGCGCGATGCCGTCGCCTAGCTCGATGTCGAGACGGATTTGGCGCTGCTCGAGGTCATCGTTGTTATATTTGTCTGTCATAAGCCATTCGTACACTCCAAAGATACCGCCAGGTTTGAGGACTCGTCGGATCTCGCTGTAGACGCCCTCTAGGGAGGGTGCATGAACTGTTGCTTCGATGGCGTAGACGGCGTCGAATGAGTTATCAGGAAAGGGCATTTTCTATCATTGTTAGCACCCAAATCTAACCAAGTTTACAAGATAACTAACCATGAAATCGCCTTGAACGAACTTGAGTTTGTCAGAGAGTCCTTCTTTCTCAGCATAAATACCTGCGCGTCCGACTTGATACTCGTTGATATTCAAACCGGTAACATGTGCTCCTGTGAACTTGGCAATTTCCCGAGCTGGACCACCAACACCACATCCAACATCGAGAACCTTCATACCAGGCTTTATCCCGATGTTGTGAGCGAGGTAGTGTTCGTGTCGAGCGATAGCACGGTCAAAAGACTCGCCATAGGCAAAGCGACAGAAATGAAAACTCTGAGACCATCCGTACTCGTACAAATCTGTAGCAAGGTTGTAGTATCTAACACGTTAGCAGATATCTAACAATGAATATCGTTGGACTAACTGTCTTGTCAAACTGGCATAGTTGTCAGTTCTCTCTTGTCTGACAGCTTCCACTTCATCCTCGGCCTTTTTGCCATCCCAGTACTGAAAGTACTCATCGACGGCAGCAGCGTGCGCCTTGTTGTTTTTGTTCATCATGGCTCGCATACCGCCTCTTGACTCTTTTGATTTTCCGTGGAGGACATTGTCAAAGGCTGAGTTTCGGGCCTCATCGTAAGATATCAGTTCTGTAGTTGGCATCTTGATGGTAGATCTAGGAGGTGCAAGAGTAATGGAAGCTATTGGCTCGGAGACGGTAATAGATAGAGGAATGGAGGTGATTGGTGAGTGTTCATTGTGGTCTGACTTTCAGAAGATCGTGCTTGTTTATATAGAAGACTTGAAGATAGGGAAGTTGGACTTTTGATATCCCAAACCCCTTAGATAGCAATGATTACCAACTGCATATTCTCCAGCCATCTTCAACACTCGCATGGTAGCTATGATACAAGAGGCAGCTTTGCGAAAACGAACAAGAGCTGGTTGAAGAAGTCGTTCCTACCTTGCCTGTGAATAATCTGCAAGTGTACTTCACATCTGCCAATACAGAATACGAATACGAGATTGACACCCGAATGCGAGGACTGTTAATTCCCTTCTTCTACCGTTAGGGACCCGTTTATTACGGCGGGAACTATCGCTCATGAGCTGATCTCCTTTAGATTAATCGGGTGGATTGTGATGATACACCAATCGGATTGTTGATGTCGTCTCGTTTATCTCGAACTGAGTCTGAATTGCAGATAGTCCTGTAGTTTGCTAACCGAAGGGACTGTTTAGGAAGCTGACTTTTCACCCCCAATGGGTCCTTCATTACTTACTTACCTAGGTACTTTATCAATAGCTCTTTAGGATTGATAGTTATTACAGTTGTTCCAAAAGCGCTGTGGTTCTTCCACCCAGGTTCGGGTTTGGAGACGCTCGTATTCGTGCTTCTGTAATCCGAGTCGCTTACACGGGAAGGAGCGGGCTGTCACGAACACACAGGATCTGGTCTATTAGGTTGAGCAACACTGAAGTTGCGCATCTTGTCATCAAATTCCTCAAAGAAAATCTCTCAGTCTAGGTACGATCATACGCGAAACTATGTCTGTTGTCTTCGATCACTACCGCCGCGGTGACCGTCAACTCGCCCAGGCTTACTATACCAGAGTGACTTCTTGGTTTGCCAAGGGCCTCTCCCGTCGCACGTTTAGCAAGATCGAATATGCGATTATTTTCGCCTTATCCCACAAACAAAGACTTCAATTGTCTTGAGTGACAACAATAAAGGAAATTTGGTGTCGGGCAGAGCATTCGCGGTCACAACTATGGGCCAGCACGTTGATCGGGACCAAAACGGTTCTGCGGCAAGCACATATCAAGCATACCTAAATACAGGGTATTGGCTTAATTACTCTATGTCTTCTTCAGGCACTGTTGTGTTCCTAACCTGCCACCAGGCTTCTCAATGGTGATATCAAGAATCCACAGATTAAACATCTCTCATCCCGATGCGACTCGACTGAGGTCCGACCTCAAAATATAGCCAGCGCATTAGGAGGTGATCCAATTAATCCAGGCTGATTCAAAGGCGTCGAAGTGATCATAAACGAATACCTCTTCTTCTCCCTACAATAAGCAGCCAACTTGCTCAAGTCCCACAACTCACCGATTGGCATACCAAAAAAGCTCAAACAATAGACATGAAGCACTACCACAAAGTCAGCAATTATCCTCGACCAGTCACTCATAACTCACCGAGATCCTTCATCCCACCAATTGATCCATTAGGCTTCACGGGAGGAAACGCTTCGAAGGCATTCGAGTCCGACGCAGCAGCAGCAAAACGCTTATTCCAGAGCCAACGCGCTGTTTCTTCACTTCCATGAAGACCGCTGAGCTTCATAGCTGACATTTTCCCTAAACCGTTAGGATCCATCTTGTCGACCACTTCGGTAGCGCCCGTGCGGACGAGTAGGATGTCGCCAGGTTGGAACTCGACGTTTTGGTGTGCTGCGCAAGCTTCGAGATCTTCAACTGTGATGCGATTCCCGTCAAAAGGGTGGAACTCGATGCCTTTCTCTTCAGCATAAGTGGCGTAGTCAATTAAAACACCTCGTCCGGCGATACAACCGCGCGAATGCCAGTGATCGAGTGTGGGCATAGTGTTGGACTCAGTTGAGTCAACAAACAACGCTTCTTTGCTTGGGTTTGTGCCATTGTAGGCCAGTCCTGAATCTTGATGCTGGAAATGGCACAGACTATCCCACTGAGAACTGCACTGGGTGTTGAAACTGATTTCATCGTCCCATGACTTTCCCTGATCAAAGGGGAGTGCTGCCATGCTCTCGGGGATGTACAACACTTTATGCTCAGGTGCTGCTCGACCTGGTATGTTGAGCTTGGTCATTGCATTCAAGGGCCAGCTTGTGAACGTCAGTGGTGATCAAATAAGTTTTGCCAAGAAGACCTACTTGAGAGATATCGAGATACCGTCTTTGACTTCGAGAGCGGCATTACGGACGACGTCTGGAGTTAGGAAGTTGAGTGTTCCAACTATATCTTTTTTACCATCTTGGTCAAAGACGCCCCAAGCACACCCCTGTGGCATGCCTTCAACCTGGGGGAGGTCATCATAATCTGGCACAGAACTCGGGTTGGATGTCATTTTTCCCTTTGAACAATGAGTTCTGGGATCTGAAACTTGCTCTGGTGAGCTGTTAGGTTGGGGCGTTGTCCTTCTTTTATAAACATCGCGAAATGCAGGGAATTTGTTGTCAGCCTAGACCACTACCCTGCTTCGCTGGAGCCTGAAGACGGATTAACCGCTTTGAGGCTATTTCAGGTCGATATTTGCATTCCCCATTCCGCTGTTCCGTGCTATCGTACTCGTATCAGAGATCTATTGGCTCTTGAAGCTGGCGGTCCAGGGTATCGAGTTGAAACACCATAAGTGCGTATCATCAATTGCAGGGTATCCGCCACCGATGGATTAGCGAGGCGGGGCATATGGGCTTCAACATCGGACTCATTAACAGAATTGGCGACTCTCGATCGCTCCATTATATAATGATGGATACTATTTAATTAACACGGACATTCATCGTCGTCCAAGGCCAAACATCCTGACACTATTCCTCCAAGCCGCCTCAGCAACCTCGTCAACAGCAACACCCTTCAACCCCGCTACAACCAGAGCAACCCTCTCCATAGTACAGCTCTCATTCCTCTCTTTGACCATACACCTAGCATCCCACTTATCTCTCTTCTTCGACGCTGGCAAAGGCCTTGCGTTGGCGCAGTATCGCTTAACTACTTCATCTGTGCTCTTCAGCTCACCCCATGGCGCATCCGTCTCGAGCTGCAGCGCATCGAGTGGAATCTTGGATACCATCTCCAGACTTTCCGTAGTCTGGAAACTAAATCCATTAACGCTCACTCCCAAACCCATGGATATAAGCTTCTCCATCTGAGATGCGCTTCCGACAAAGCTATGTACTAAACCACCTCGGGGAAGCTTCTCCATATAAGGAGTCATGATCTCAACGAAATCGTCAAAGGCATTGCGACAGTGCAGAAACAAAGGGAGATCCCACTGGTTCTTCACAAGAAGATCCAGTTGAGCTGTGAAAGCCTTCTTCTGCACGTCCTTGGACGCATGTTCCTCCTTATCATAGTCAAGACCCAGCTCTCCAAAGGCCGCAATATGTGGCGAGTCTTGAGCAAGGGCATTTTTAACTTTCTGCTCCAGCTCAGCAAGGTACGACTTGCCACCCTGGTCCAGCTCAGAAGCATGGTATGGATGCACACCAATGGTGTAGTAAGCCTGTGCGGGACGCAGCTTGGTGATGCTCTCGTTTTGAGAGGCATCTGACAGTGACATGCCTGTCAACATAACCTTGCTAACGCCCGCATCTTTGGCTCGATCGAGAGTGTTGATAAAGTCTGGTTCGTGGTACTGCTTATCATCACGGTATACGCCCTTGAACTCTTTCGCAGTTGCTGTGACAGCGACCTATAAACTCTGTCAGTTGACCAACCACTGAAGTTTAAGACATCAAACTTACATCCGCGTAGCGAATCTCGGCCGAAGGAGCTGCGGGAGCTTCTGTGGGGAAAGCACTTAGATCGATAGTAGACGACATGTTATTTGATTGAGGATTCTGAATGAGGGGAACGAAGGTTTCGAGAAAAAGAGGAGGCGGAGAACAGCTTTAAAGTACTTTGAAATAAAGTTCCACTCAAAGGTCACGAAGATATCATGCTGCATGCATAACAACAAGCACTAGATACCTTGATGGCGTTCTACACCCAATCGCCATCCCAATCAGACTCGAAACCCTACTCCAACTGGGCTATCGCGGAGAAGCAAATTACGTCAGCTCTCCATTATGTGGAGGTCCAAAATGCGGAGGGGTTGAGCTAGCTGCTGTACCTTTGAGCTGTCAGAAGAGGGGATTTATACGTGTCGGCTGTTGTCACGCGAGCTTCACGAGTCATTGGAAGTGTAGATACTTGTTCAATCATCGGTCTGTTTTGAACTGGATAATACTGACTCCCTAAATCCGCAGACCAAACTCCCCATCGCCTCATCAGAAACAACACTCAATCATAGCCAAGACCATTCTTTTCCTAACCACTTTTTGTAAAGATTGATCGCCAAACGCACCAGGTATGCCGCTAACCACGATCCAACCACCACGCCGAACAATCCTTATCCACGACGCCAATTGCAGCCGCCTTGCAGCTGATCCTCCTATAAAAAGCTGACGAAATGCGCGCGAAGCCAAAGCCAAAGTACCAGGCTTGAAATGACTACGAGGAACGATTCAGAAGAAAACAGCAGCAAATTTCTGCAGAGACGTGACACATCACGCAAAGCAACAGTTAAAGACAGTCAAAAGCAAAAGGAAAAAGCAGTGAGTGACTAAAGTAAACACAGAGGGTACAGGCAAGTAGCTTAAATGAATTGAATTGATGACAATCCACCGGGGGACCGAAGATCTCCAACGCCAATCATGATTCAGACCCAAGGAAATGGAGTGTGCGTGGTGTCGTGTAGAAATCCTGAGCTGCCATAAAACTTAAAGTCATAACCCAGATCGCGATCAAGGTTGGGTATCGCTCATAAACTGCCACGAAAAGCAGATAGATTCTGCTCGACATGATAGCCACGAGAAGGCAAGATAATTGAGTCCAAGGAAATAAAAGTGCCGGGGGATCGTTCGTATAAAAGCCCCTTCGTCAACGAGTTATCGTGGTCAAATTACTGCGTGCAGCATGGTTTAATACTCCTAATTTGTCAGTACATCAACGGTTCGTGGAAGTCGAGCGGCTTACCTGAGGAGGGCCGTTGGGGCCGGGAGGACCAGGAGGACCGGGAGGACCCTGGGGACCAGGAGCAGGGCCGCCAAAGTGCTGAGGACCGTAGTTACCGGGTCCACCGTGGCTAGGCATGCCCATGTAGTGAGGAGGAGGGGGGGCAGGGCGGTAGGGAGTGCCAACGCCGGAGTTGTTCTGAGATCGGCCCCAGCTGAGGCGGACACGGGAGTTACCGATAGGGTAGCCTTGCATCTGGTTGATGGCCATCTCGGCGGCGTGACGGTGGACAAACTGGACGAAACCGCAGCCCTTGCCAGGTGGTATCTTGACGTAGGTGATCTCTCCGAAGCCCTGGAAGAATGATCGAAGCTCGTCCTCGGTGACGTAGCCGGAAAGACCACCAACAAAGACGGTGGTGTTGTTGGGGTCGGTGAACTGGTTCATCTGGGTAGCAGGGTTGAAACCTCCGTAAGGGAAGCCCTGCATACCACCACCGTTCCACATCTGCTGCTGGGGCATACCGGGCATCATGGGACCGCCGTGTTGGTGTCCTTGACCACCAAAGCCGTGGTTGCCGCGGTTCTTGGGAGTAGCAGTAGAGATGCGCATGGGTCGGTTACCACAGTAAACACCCTGCATCTCGACAAGAGCACGCTGCTGGTCGTTCTCGTCGGAGAATCGAACAAAGCCGTAGCCGCGGCTCTGACCGCTCATAGCATCGGTCATGATCTTGGCAGACTTGCACGAGGGGAAACGAGCCTGGAAGAGAGAAACGAGGACGTACTCGTTGACCTCGGGGCCAAGGTCGCCCACGAAAATGCTGTACTCGGGGCCACGATCATCCCTGAATAAATTAGTAGCTGATACTGGGACTGTGTGATTGTGACATACCGTCGGTCGACAAGGCCACCACCGGAAGCCCAGTTGAGTTTGAAGGAGCGAGAGCTGTTAGGTACGGGCTGGCCGTTCATGCCAAGGGCCTTGGTGGCAGACTCGGGGCTCTGGAACTCGACGAAACAGTAGCCAGCGTTGCCAGAGTTCTTGTCGCGAATGACCTTAACGTTCACATTTTCGTGAGCCGCAGACAAAAAGACACCCTTGATGAAGTTCTCGTCCATCCAAGGCTCAAGCTCACCCATCCTGCCAGGTAATTAGCACCACTATAAGTCTTGAGCAGGAGTCGTCACTTACCAGAGGGTGGTCTTGGGAGAGTCAGGGCCAGCTCCAGGGGGAGGGGCAACAGAACCCATGTCAGGGGCAGGAGGAGTGCCGTTGGAGAAAGCCATAGGGCCAGAAGGGGCACCGTTGTTGGCGGGGACACCAGAGAAACCAGAGTTCATATCCATGATGGGCTTTGTGAAAGGAGTCAGCACAAGTACAAAGAATGTCGAGGCGAGACAAAGGGGCCATCTCAAGAGCCTCGGCGATAACGCTGAAGTTGTGCTGTAGAAGGTACGAACCGATGGGAACAAAGCAAGAGCTCAAATGTTCAAAATGCGAAGAGTGAGATGCTGCAAAGCTTTACAGAGCGGAGCAACAAAAAAGAAGACTGCAGTAGCGAGTTAGCGATGGGATTGACCAAGAGATGATCTGAGCACGGGCGGTGAAAAGCAATAGTGTGGTGTTGTGGGAAAGGAAATAGAGCTTGTAGGGCAAGAGAACAATGGCAGAACGTGACAATAGTCACAATCAGCACATAATCAGAGCCTAAAGAAGATTGTGCAAGCACAATGCGTGGTAGAAACTCTGTATTGTTGGACCAGGGGTATCCAGAAACCGGATCGGTGGTGAATCAAAGACCAAAAATCCGCAATCCAAAGGACCCTTGAATGACGTCGCAAGTTCCATCCACAGGCAGAATAATAACCGGAGTGATTCGCGGGTGATGTTGAAAACGAAGCAAGTCTCTGATTCCTGGGATTCCTTTGTACCGAACTGCTCATTCTCCCGGGCGGGCGCATGGCAAGAGAAATCATGTGATATGTCAACTTACCGTGAGTAGTAACTCGTACACGTCGTAAACAAGTCGTAGAAGCGCTATCAATGATATGTCAGTGCCGTACCATCGGCCATCGGAGGATGTGAAGAAGAAGAATTTAGAAGAGTTCTGGATTTTGGGGCACGGGCAGTGCACCTGCACTTAAAGCGCTAGGCGCCTGGGTGAAAAGGCAAGAGCTCCAGTCATTTCCCGAAATTCATCCAACAACCTTCAGAGGAGAACACTGCTCTCCCAAGTTTCGAGAAAAATGCCACATCTTGCATTTCTTCGCTTGTATTGGACCCATCGCAAACTTTGCTGCGATGCGTGCCGACCTGAGCAAGCGATGGAGGGGCATTGAGGGACAAGGCGTCTGGAAGGTTTAGGACTTACCGTCAAGAGAATCGAGTACCGAAAGCACAACGAAGTAAGTCGCTATATTTGGATCGTAAGACCTCACGCCGAGTCTAATCCTTTAAAAAAGATATGAATCTGCCAAACCGAGAATTGGAAACGACCAACACTCCGAAAAGTATTCGTACAGATGCGAATCAAGCCTCTAAGACGCCGTCACGCCGATACAAGCAATGAAATGCTTTTGAGGATAGTGATAGGGGATGCGAAACGCCGAATCGTCTTTCTCACGCGGGGCAGGGTGCTTTACCAAGGATTCCAAAGGAATGTGGTAAGATAGCTACAAACGTTCCCGAAATGAGCTTAACCTGGGCTTGTGTTAGCGATCTACTCGGGAACTTTTTCAACAAGTCCGAGTCCATTCTGGTCCGCGATCTCTGGTAAAAGCCGTCGGGAGTCTTTGGTGGTCCAGGTTTCGGGTGTTCCGGCATCCGCTTGTTCTCCCTTGAGACAGAATCCTAATCAGGCCTGACATTGCTTCGTTGTACGTTCAACCATTGTCCATCAAAGCATATCATCCGGAGGGTCCATGTGGATCGAATCATCTGGTCGGCATTGATCGACTTGGAGATTGCACAACTCTCCATCCACTCTGATAGGCTTTCCAACATGTCCCGACAGAAATTCGGCTGTTCGATTCGTTCCTCAGACAACTGCTCCCTGCGACAAGGCGACAAAAACTATCGACACAAGTTTTGGCTTTTTTTGCATGTGCGCAACCGGCAGCATACTAATCAGGCGATAGAATTGGCGGGTATCAAGCAATGGGGTTTCGTAGACAACACATAGCGATCTTTGAATCAGCAAACAAAGAGTCGTGCTGCGCATCTGGTCGGATATTGTCGGCGTTCTTATCGAATATTGTCGTTGTGCGAATGTTCGGGACGGACGGACGAACAGATGCGACCGGCAGTACCAGGAAGTACGTATTTTACGAAACATCTTTTTGAATTCTCAATTCAAAGCAGAGCTGAGCTGCCACAATATCGGTCGTTGTTTCGAAGTTCAATGATGTCGATGATGTGCGCGCGCAACGTCGAATAAAGCTGATGTCCGGCTCAAGATCCCACAAACCTCCACCACCAACAACGAATACCAAGGGAGATGCATGGAATCGACAAACAAGAAAGGACTCGAAAGAAAGCTCACTCACTTTTAGGCGCCAACAAAAACAACAGTAACTGTCACAGCCAAATTTCCGAAACACGCGCAAGGGAAGAGCCGTGAAAACCGTGATGAGGACAAAGATGGATGAGGGGAAACAGAAAGAGAGTCGTGGGATGAGTCGTAATGCGGGAGGGTAAAGAAAAAGACGAGCTTTTTTTTTTCTTAACCTTGCCTTGTTTAGGCCTTGGTCTTGGGAACAATCGGGGGCACGCGGGGACGAGGGTACCGGTAGGGGAAAATTGTCGACCAGGGGGTGTGGGCTGCCGTATCCGCTGACAAGGGGATCTTGGATCTTGGTGTGGGCTTGCTAAGGGTGGTACTGAAACACCTCAATGGACGAATGACGCTGTGAAGTCGCTGGCGAGTGACGGAGCGGCTGCAGGTGCACGGAATCCAGATGAGATGATGGTAACGGTAGCGTGGACCTGGGCAAGCAGGCGCAGCAACGGACACTCCGTAACACGACAAAGCGTTCAAGAAAAGACCAAAAGACGACGGTAAGTATCACGACGAAGAATACGGTTGTTTCGGAAGCAAAGATTTACAGCAAAGTTAAGATCTGAGAGGGGGGATAGAAGTCCTCTACACCTACTTAACAAGAGAGGGGGAGGGCAAGAGGGCTTTTGGAGAAGCAACGCACAACATCGAAATACTTTTCCATTGGGAGTCGAGAGCCAGAGGAGGCTCACTACGAAATGGTGGGAGCCAGTGAAAATGGGCGTGGCTTGAAGAAAGTGTGTGTCGCTATGTGGAGTGAATGGAAGGGGGGAGAACAAGAACGACAGCAACAAAAGCTGTGGGCCTTGCCCTAGCTGCTCCCTCAACTCTTACGCACAGTATCGGCAATTTGGTTTAGCAGCTTCATGATCATCGTGATGCACACAATTAACGGACTTGCTGCGGCGATGGCGATGGTCCAAGTGTTCTACGAAACATCACCAGAGCTCGAGCCTTCAAGACTCGAGGCTACAATGACTTTGTTGGGCCATCCTGGACTAACTGCTGGTGTTAATTCTGGGAGAGCTACAATGACAAGTACCGTTGTCCGATCAAGTTCAGCCATGCTTGAGTGCCTGGCGTGCTGAAAAAGGCACTTTGTGGCTCTCCGCAACCAGGGCTATCCTTGACGGCGGGCGTGCCGCTATCTCAGGTCTAGTGCCCAAGGTGCAGCTGGGCACCGTTCGGACTGGAAGCTGGACAGTGAACAGTGGACGCTGGGCGCTGAGCGCTGAAAGCAGGACAGGTCTGGCGAGACGAACCAGCAAAAGCACCCCCTGTAGACAGCCCTGTCGGTGGTGGATCATGAAATCATAGTATCCGAGGGTCGATAGCCTGGAAACCAACCCGATCTAAGTGCGGCACTGTAAGGACGAACGCTGGTGATATACGACCAACGAGAGCTGAGTGCAGGGAGGTAAAAAGATCGCTGTTGATAACAAGGGCTTTGAGTCGTCGGAAGGACAACATGCAGTGAGAAGCAAAGTTTGGCATGACTTTGAGTCAATACAATTAGCACTTAATCAAGGTCTGCCTTAATGGAATGAAGGGAGTGTTCATCGCCTCGCTTGTTGGTTTCACCGGGCGAGCAGCATCCCATCGAGTCTATTGCTGTTAGCCGAATGAAGCGAAAGCATATCACAGATACACGGCGCACCACGACAATGTTTCAACCTCTCATTTATCTGAATATCTCCGGCCTTGTAAAGTGGACGCCAATCATCTCGATATGGAAATGCTTGCCAGCCCTGGATTTAGATTGCCGTCGCAGCAGTCAACCCCAGAATCCCTTGCTTTAGTGGCAAGCCTCATGGTATCGAATGCTCGTCATAGTAACGTGAGACAAGCGAGCTCGAAATAGCAACGCCGAAACGACGCATTACGACATGGTCTTGGAGGATACCTGAAAACATTGGCAGCTTCTTGTTGCAGACTTGACCGGAGTTTGATTTTCAATTAAAGGGACAGTCTACGGAACGCTCATTTGATGAGCCATTCCTGCAGTATCGAAAGACCATTCAAGATGCTCTGACCAATGTTCATGGGTCAGCACCCTTGACGGCTTCGGTAGGTTAACATTACCCTGACACAGCCAAGTGTCCTTTGTCGTTATTCTTCCAGTAAACAGCAGAGGAACAGGGACGCCTCACAAGTTAAGACCTGTTTGGACTGGCCAGATAGCTTCACGTTGCTCATGGTGGAAAACCATCTTCTGCAAAGTGTTAACTCAAAGTTAAATGTGGCGCTACGAAACCCCATATCGAAATGCCCTGTTCCAGCGAGATCTCGGTCTCCTGCCGCGCCAAGACAGAAAACCCTATCAAGACCGCACCAGGGTTGAACCAACTTTGCGATAGTGCGTCGGGTTTCCTCGCTTCATTCGCAAAAGGTCCCAGTTCAATTGGTTCTTGCTCGCACATCGAAGGCATCGACGTGAGTATCGTCACTCTTTCAAATACCGTACTGTACCAAGCCCACTTTGTACTGAGGTCACCGTCACCACATGGGAATTGGAACCGTCTGGACTGGAGCGTGCCACTGCAGCACGCCGTCGCTATTGCCAATTGGTTTGTCAACAAATGGGAGGTTTTTCCAGGCCTCCGGGCTTCGTACTGGTGGATCGCTTCACACACCAAAGATTATTTCTGACATCCACCATGCGACATCGCTCTCAAAGACAAAGCATCTTTAACCTTGATGATTACTGGTGAACTTCCGAGGACTAGCATATCCAATAAGATTGGTCAGACCACTTGCGAGACAGTGCATCGTTGTTGACAGACTGGCTTTAATGCTCAATGGTTTTTGCTTTTGGTGGTGTTGAGCCAAGCACCAAGGTTGTGTTCAGAACAAAGCGTTTGTCTCTCACGATACTTTTACCTGAAAAGACAGCAATGCCCCATTCTCGGCGTTACATAAATCGGCTTCGCGAATTTCTAATGCTTCTGGTGCCTCCCCTTTAACCGCATTCATCAAGTTAGGACCGGGGGCCTGGTTGCTACTTGCAGATCGTCCATCCCACCTTGCAACCCTCGTGGGAAACCCAGCAGCGGACTGGTGACGCAAATTGCGGCTTAGAAAAACCGATGCTCTTGAACAGGTCCCCACTCACTTAACTGTGTGCTGCGACTCTGAACAGAGACTGAATCGCAAGCTGCTGAACATTGTGGGATTTGACTGGTTCTTGGTCAGTAGCTTGGGGCGGCAGAGAACCGTGTCTGTTGTTCATGACACAAGACTGGCATCATCGTGCCTTTTCTGCCTGGTCTCCTCCCTGGCAGCAACACTGCGATCTCAAGACTGCTCGGCGTGCCAATATCGGTGCGGGGCATCAACCACGCTGCCACCCTTGTCTTTTCCACATTTTATCGGCAAGACGTTGGTCACAGTTTTCTACCAATGGTGTACGTTCCAACTTGGCATTTGAGGGCTAGATAAGACCAGAATTGCAGACAACAGAGTGGTGGCAGATGTTGTCCGCAGCGCCTCTGGTAATGTCTTGGAATTATTTGCGCTGTAAAGGCTGATGGCTTTAGGTGTGCATTGACAAAGGCTGCCTACAATCCTATCTTGCGCAGCACGTACACAAAGCAAAGTATCGCTCTCGGCGACTTTACTACGCACTCTGTCACACGGAATGACAATTTTCGGTAGTGGATCTCAAAAACACCGACGTTTCCGGCCGAGCACTATCGCCGTTTTCAACGTCTGATCCGGTGTCTTCATTCCAAGGCCCTGAATATTGAGCAGTGGCAAACCACGCGACGCATTCGAAACAAGGCAGAGGCTACTGACTTTCTTGTGTTGCTTGAGTCGTCTGGATTTGTTTCACTTTAACGAGAAAAAGCCCTGGAAAGACGGATTGGGTTCGATTTAGGCTTGAAAAGGATATGTAACGTTGGGCAGATGGATTGTCTGGTTATACGGCATTTGCATTGTTTAGACTTGATTAGATGCCCATGTTGAGGTAAGGTGGTAGAAGATGTGAACATATGTGAATGATTGTAGGATACCCTCGGTGAACCGCATAGTAGATGATGGCATTTGGAAGACGAAGAGCGTCCTCGTAATAGTCGTAAACAGCTTAGATGATCCCAACATCTCAGTGATACTGGCATGTCCTAAACTTTGTGGTCTGATTGCAAGACACAAGAAGGGCGTAGGCTCAAATGAATACTCATTCCTTTACGACTCTATGTATCATTATCATCACTCTATAAAACTAAAATACTCAAATCTCATTCCATCTCGACAAGGATATCCCTCAGCACCCTCTGCACCTCCAATGACCTCTCAGCTTCCAGTGCCTTGCTCACCATAGTCTTCAACTGAGCCCCATCAGGACCATTCTGACCAAAGACCCCTCTGGCCTTTGCCTTGAACAGAGCACCTACAGCCTTTGCTCTCATGACTCTCTGTGGTTCAGTGCCAGTATCAACCAAATCGATGTCGAGACTCAAAAGATAGGTCAGAGCCACAGCTCCTTCGTCATTTTGCTGTTTTGATGGAGATACAGCGTCATCCATGAGATCGCGAACGCACTCGTACCAAACTTGACGCTTGATTGGAGCAAAGTTGGGGCTTTCGAGGTAAGGTTTAAGGATGTTCATAATCTTCGCCAAGACTGGAAGAGAATCTTGCTTGATGGTTGTGCGGCTGTATCCTCGAGCGATAGCTTCGAGGCCGTTAGATGCGGTCTTTTCAGCAAGTTGCTCCTTTTTGACCTGGTCTTTAGAGTCGATGTCCATTTTATCCTCATTCTCGTCCTCGCCCTTGAGTTCATCAAGGTAGGGTGTTACAACTTCGGTAATTTTGTCGAGCATATCAATATCATCGCGGGCCTTTGCAAACTTCCACAGACAACTGAATGCATGAACACGGTACTCGTCGTTGTTGCGCTTCGCCTCTCGGATAGCAATCTTTTCCATCTGAGCGGCGATCTTGGAATCCGATGTCCACAAGCTGCGACCCTTCTCAACGAATTGAGGGTAGGATTCAAGCAGTTTCTCCTTGCCAGTGAATGTCTTCAGGGCTAGTGTTTTCTCGAATACGGGCCAGATCTTGGCCAAGTTGGCATCGCTGATTTGACCACTGGCGTCGCTTGCACTTGCGACGTCAGACACCATAGCAGCTACTGTGAAAGCTCCACCATGTCGAAGAGCCCATTGCGCGGTGTCCAAGCATCTTTCCACCAGAGACACAATCTCTGGAACGTATCGAACAACAGTGCGGCTGCTTCCAGCGTGCTGTTCCCATACTTCCTTGAATACCTTGCTGGTGTACTCATCAGTATCATGGGAACCCAAGTACGAGAAGGGAAGCAGTTGAGTCTCAAGAGCAGTAAAATGATCAGGCGAGATCTTAGCCAACGCCACAATCACATCTGCAGTCTTTTGACGACGTGACTCCTCCTCTGCTGCAAAGTACATGTCAATGAATTTCTTGCAGAAGCGATTCTTAGCCGAGTCTGATGCGGCCCTCAACATGTAAGCGGTAGCACGAGCGTATGCTTGGCTGACCTCGTCGTTCTTGTCCATGGTCTGCTTCTCCATTATCTGTAGAAACTTGTTGCCAACACCTTTGACATCATTTGTGTGGCGCGTAAATAGCGTTGTCAAAACCCTACTGCATCCAATCTTGGTCGGCATACCGATAGCAGTCTTGATTGTATTCTCCAATCGAGGTGCCAACTCTGCCATGACATCGGCATCGATAAAACGAAGCGAGTTCTCGATAGCCTCAGAGATTGGAGATCGGTTCACCATTTGTGATCGGATCTTGTCAATTTGATCTCGGCTGTCCTCTCCAGCTCGCTGGTAATGCCAATTAATCTGCTCAGGTTCAATGGAACTCAGCAAACCAAGTAGTTGGGGTACCATGTCCGGGATAAAGGGCCGGAGAGCCTTGCCACCCTTCTTGGTGAGCTCGATAACAGTAATAGCTGCGAAAGCTTGAACTTCCTTGACTGAGCTTTCAATGCCTTTGTCAGACAGAAGGAAGGGAAGAGCCTCCTTCATCATTGATTGAGCAGCAGATCCGTTGGTTCCTTCTTCAAGTTGACGCACAAGAGTGTTGGATAGAGTCCTGCAGAGTTTGAATGCAGCCTCTCGAACAGAGCCTTTGACGTCGTCAAGTACCTTCAGGGCTGATGTCCAGATATCTCTGTATCGCTTCTCATATTTGATGAACGGCTGGCCTTGAATCAGTTCGGAGATGGCTGCACAACTGGCTTCTCGCATACGCCATTCACGTCCCAGAATACTCTTGAGCAAATCTTCTAGAATATCGTCAAAGTGTGTGCTAAGAACGGCTCCTGAGTCCTTGACAAGTGCCTTCCAAATATCGTCCATGGATTTTTGAACGTTATGATTGGGGTCGAATCGGTAACGGTAAAGCTTGGGATACAGCTTCGGGTCAACCTCCGATTCTGAAAGAATGTTGCTGAGTCCGAAACGACCAAAGGCAGAACGTGTCGACCAGGTTGCAGCATTCGCAGCAAGTGACATGAACTTGTACACAAGTCTCTGATCGCCAACTTCATTCGCAAGATTGACAATGTCCTTGTAAGAAGTAATGGAGCTGCCTTCTCCAGTCGGCAGAGCACCAGGCTCGAATAGTTCGGTCTCTTGGTCGACCTTGAGTTGAGTACCAGTCCCTGTGAACGCAGACACGAGATCCTTGACAAGGGCACTCTTCAGATCCGCATCACCACGTTCGTAGACCAAAGACAAACCACGAGAGGCAGTCTCTTGTACGAGCTCATCGCGCGCGCTGAGAAGTCTCATGAAGGAAGCCTGAATTTCACGTAGTCTTGACTGCACCTCTTCCAAGTGAGAACAGTATTGCACAATGCAGAATAGCCAGATGCCCGATGCCTTGAGCAGTGATGGCTTTGTAGCCTTGCAGTCTGCAAAGATCTTGTTGAGAACGGCAGTGAGGAGTGGGCCCCGAGATCCATTACGCTTCTGGAGACAGCTTCGGGATTCGACATCCAGAGTCAGCTTGACATAATCGGATTCCCATCGCGCCAGCGTTGCAGTGATTGCATCTCCAACAGTAAATTGAACCTCGACTTGCTTGATCTCATGGAGGGCAAACAACTCCTTGAGAATATTGCCGACGATTCCGTGTGACCATCCGTCTTCACTCTCCTTTGCAGTTTCTTCGCTTTCACTTAGACCCGCGGCTAATCTTCCAAGTGCAAGAATAGCCTTTTCATTACCCTTCTTCGCTGGGGTGATGAGCTTGCTAACGACTGTCTCGAGGGGGTGATCTCCTTCGCGTTCAGGAATAGCAAGACCGGCAGTCCACAGCTGGGCGAAAGCCTCTAGTGCAGCATCGTAAAGTGAAGAAGCGACATTCTCGCCCGTCAGTAGGTGAAGAGGATATTGAATATTTCCAGGCACAGGCTGTCCGTAATAGACACTACGGGAGCACACATAACTGTATGCTAACAATCCTCCCTCTGCTGCGTTGAGCTCGGGTCCAGCCAGCTTTTCAGCATTCTCAAACAGTACGCTCAAGGTCTGGCGACAGTTATTTATCGTGGTTGGGTCATTTGCAAGATGCGAAACAAGTATTCCCAGAGCTCGCGCTGTTAGCGATCGAATCTCCTTGTTGTTTGACTTGATTAACTGGAAGAGACCATCACTGGACGCTGTCAGGTATCCCAGGGCACCACCAGGGCTAAGGGAGGCCACGTCAACAAAGCAACGGAGGCACTCCTCAGTGATTGGCGAGTCCTTCACGTAAGCACCATCAAGACATGCCTTCAGATAGAAGACTACGAATGCGCTATCGACAGTGTGCAGATAAGCAAGGATTTTCTCTCGTGTCTTGATATCCGTTTTAACTCTAGCATCGAGTGTCTGCATCCAGTCAGGCTGCACTTCAAAATCCTCGAGAGCGGTAAGGAACATGATGTGCTTGCAATATCGCAGGGCGACTGGGAAAGCGGCAACTCGAGATCCCTCGAAATTGTCGAACACAGAGTGTGAGTTCTCCGGATCAGGTAGAGCGGCTGTTTCTGCTTGCGTTTCCGGCTTAATTTGAGGGCCGAAAAAGGTAGCTACCATTTCCTTCCAGTCGGGCAAAGCAGGGTCGGCCTCGGCGTGTGCGTGATAAGTCCAGGGGTCAAGGCCTTTATGACCTTGCTCGATAACATCACTTCTCTCATCTTGGTGGGCTCCAATTGCCAAGATGTCAATCCAACGGCCAAGTACATCGGAAAAGGTGAGGCATTGGTTTGCCCACTTGACCACAGCATGACGGGTACTCCTGATAACAGGGGGCTCGTCGGGAAGGGACATGTATGTGAGCAACATCTTCTTCAATTCTTCAGATTTGCTGCCTGCAGTGGCTGGAATGTTGGTTGTCAAGCTGGAAAGGGCTCCATCAATATTGACAACAGCATCATTGGTTGGGTCCTCTGACAGAGACTTGAAGAGCCAGCCAGCAAGCTGTAATCGCCTTTCAATGGGCATGTTCGCACTCCTTGCTAGAACTCCAATCGTCTCATACGCTTTAGACCGAAGGGCAATATCGTCGTGTGATGTCTTCT
Source organism: Fusarium nelsonii (assembly GCA_014898925.1). NCBI lineage: Eukaryota > Fungi > Ascomycota > Sordariomycetes > Hypocreales > Nectriaceae > Fusarium > Fusarium nelsonii. The sequence continues at coordinate 214,427 of JAAVUC010000089.1, read as the reverse complement.
CGGGAATAGGCCAGCCATGTCCCTCGATGAAACTGCCCATGGTGTCAATGAGAGGCACAGCAATGTCGAAACCTTCTTGCGAAGGCCCAACTCGGGCTACCCAAGCAAGGTACTGGAAAGCAGCAGTGTGAAGCTTGGTTTGTTCCAATGCACTTTTCGGTAATAAGCTTTGTGACAAGGGATCTGAAGCTTGGTCTTGGGATGAGAAGTTGAGCTTGACGACGGCCATAATGTCGTCGGACATGGTTGCTGAGATCGTTGATTTGGAGAGCATGTTGAGGATACGAGTTCGGTAAGTAGGTGGTAGAATCGAGTGGGCGTGAAATAGGCGCTTGACAAGAGTCTTGTCCTCCATAGAGACGGAACTTCGCTTCAAGACTTCCTCAGCCGCAGAAACCAGCCTGTTATCGAAACTCGATGCAGCATAAAGCGCAGGCAGGAACTTTTCCTCATCAGTGAAAGCACCGCTTGCGAGCAACGCAACGAGCTTAAGTTTTAGTTCCGACATCCTCTCAAAGACCTTTTGCGACTCCGGGCTTTCCACAGCAAGCGACTCGAGTTCCGATTTAGTCAGTGTCGGGTTTGCTGTGGTCCAGTTCTGGCTTTGCGTAGGATTTCGTAGCCGTAGGAATATGCTGATAAGATTGGCGAGGAATTTCGCATCAGCCTCATCTGATAGTCCGATTGCTTCTCGGTAGTTGGCGTCATCTTTGCTGCCCCTTGGGGGTATCCGAGCATCAAGTAGAAGTCGAAGAATGATGTTGAAGAAAGGCCCGGCTCGCGCAAGACCTTCATCCTTTGAGAAGCCGGATAAAGCCTTGGGGATTAGCTCCCTTCTTTCATAGTCATCCAGACGCTCTATACTGTGTTGTATCCCTGAGATATCAAGCTGTTTGACCAGTGGGGAGTCGTTTGACTTGTACTGGTCGAGAAGAGCTCCCACAGGTAGAATGACCCTAGTACATATCAGCATTAAGGATTCAATGTTTGATAAGTTTGTCATGAATAGTTTCAGTCCTTACTCGGGCGGTTGAATAAATGTCTTTAGTCTGGAGAAGATTTGAACAACCTGTCATAATCTCAGCGCTTGTTCATGGTCGTATACCGCACTATTTACTCACTTTAGCTCGGACTTGAGCATGTTCGCTAGCTGCCTTGACAATGACAGGCGGAAGGTAACGTTGTAACAACTCATGAAGCTTCTTTTCCTTATTAGCAACGTTGAGGATCTTGAGCTCCACACTGTCTAGCAGCTGGAGCTCTCTCTCTTTGGACGACGGCGCCGCCATGGAGACTGTATGTTCTGGGGTATCCGACAAAAAATGGAAACGAGTAAAGGTAAGATGATGCTGTATGAGATTCCAAAGATGCGATTTATTTGGTGGCGATAGGCAGCTTAAATGACGAGTCGCTTCACTTGGGTCTTGTCTCTAAGGTAATGCTCAAGTCAACCACATCGTGACGACTGAGATCATGACTAAGCTGTCAGAGTAGTGTCACGTGTCAAATCGACATTAATGACTACAGGTAAATCCACGAAGATGAGTGGTTCAGCTTCAGTTTACGATCTAGTTAAAGATCTTTAGAAGCTAGGAATATCTAATATTTGTGCTTTCAGTGTTTCTATACAGCTCAAGACTTTAGGATAGCTTGTTCTGCAGTTGATCACCCTCAAATGTCAAGACACTATAGCAGACCGACCTACTAATCATTTACACTCATAGATCTCATGTCGGATCCTGAACACTTTGACAGCTTACACTTGATCTTTTTATTAAAAGTAACGAACAGTATACTTGTGAATCCGTGTCTACCGAGTTGACCACCGCGACATTTGGGACGGCGAGCTTGTGCATTCAATGGAGCATAATGAAAGGCTCCCACCAGACTAACGCCAGGGGTGTTTCATGAGTGTCTCCTCATATTTGGATGAAAAGAGAAATAAAAGCCTAATCTAATTTCCTAACATTATTATAAATTCTACAGTTTCAATGACCTCTAAATGCTCAGGAGAAAAGCATCGGAAGTAATGTCCAGGGTAAGCTCATCTAGGCATTCGCGTCATGGATTTTCCGCTGCGATTCCCATGTCATTGCCCCTCCAAAGAAATAACCTTAGCTCCACTGCTCCGGTTGCGTCACTGTGGTTGGGTGCCTGTCTTTGATGTCTGTGCTTCACTTTCACCTTTAACTTTCGCCTTGCACTGAAAGTTCACAAACTGCAGCAAAATTGCTTTTTATACACAACTGCTATTTCGGCGAGCTAGCAGAGAGACGACGCTTCATCATTCCTCTTTGATACCACGTGGACCTTCAAGAGCGAGCGACTATTTAACCCAGCACTCCCCGCTATGATAACAGCGGGGCATTGACTCTGCTTCGACCCAAGGACTACACCGAACCTTATAAGATCATATCAACCAACCGACGACGTGTTCACGCGCGATTCTCGATTCGCACCTTAGACACGAGCGATAATCTATATACTAAAAGAAGCTTGTAGCCCAATAACTGCCGTCTTGTCGGGAAGTCGCCGCCATGGACGACAACATTTCCACCTTTGTGGCCATTACTGGCGCAAGCACTGATGTTGCCCGCAGCTTCCTTGAGATGACTGCTGGTAACTTCGAGCGTGCCATCGAACTCTTTTACGAAAACCCCGATCTTGTTTCCGGTGTGGGAGCCGGTCTTTCTTCGACTGGCCAACCAGCAGCTGCGCCCGCGGCTGCACCGTCAGGCAGAGGCAACATTGGCAGACAAGACTCGGCCGGCGTTATCCACATCGATAGTGACGATGACCAGGATATGCAACTCGACGATTTTAGTGATAACGACGAAGATAACGACCGAGCTGTTGCCGCCCAAGCAGCTGCTTTGGCGCAGGAAGAGGAGGATGCGGCCATGGCCAAGCGCCTCCAAGAGGAACTATACCAAGGAAACCAGGGGTCTGGGTCAGGTGGAAACCCGGATGACGTGCGAGCACCCATTGCGCGAACTACCGAGACATTGGTTGCACCTGGCTGGGGTGGTGGTGAACATGACGATGGAATGGAAGCAGCTTTTCTTGAGGAGCTGAGACAACGGCGGAGGCAAAATCCACGTGAGTATAACTGAGCGTGTCTCTCGATCTTGTACTGACTCTCATACAGCCAACCGTGCGGGAGGACCCTTCTCTCAGCAAATATGGGCCGACCCTGAACGACGCTCCGCCCCATCGACGTCGAACGAGAATGGTGGTCATGCAAGACGACTGGAGGATCTGTTCCGCCCGCCTTATGACTTGATGGCACGAATGTCATGGGACGACGCGCGTACTCTGGGCAAGGAGGACAAGAAGTGGATCATGGTTAACCTCCAGGATATGAACGACTTTAATTGCCAGGCCCTGAACCGCGATATTTGGAAGGATAAGGCCGTGAAAGAAATTGTTGGTGAAAACTTTATCTTCCTCCAATACGATAAGGACTTTCCGGACGCCCAAGAATTCGTTACGTTCTACTTTCCAAATGAATCTCACCAGAACCCCGACAACTACCCTCACGTTTCCATTATCGACCCGCGAACTGGCGAGCAGGTCAAGGTGTGGACTGGCAGACCTTTCCCCTCTGCTCAGGGCTTCCATGCCGAGCTTGCTGAGTTTCTCGATCGCTACAGCCTTGCAGCCAACAGCAAAAACCCTGTGGCCAAAGCCACGGCTCGCAAACCCCAGAAAGTGGATGTCAACCGCATGACCGAAGATGAGATGCTAGAGATGGCTCTGAAGAACAGCTTGGAGGGTGCTTCCGGAAGTGGAGGTTCTTCAACACCTAACCTTCATGATCCTGATGCTCTGACAAAGTCACCCGCGCCAGAAGATATGGGCAAGGGCAAAGAACCAGAGGCTCCGGTTGAGGAGAGTCCTTGGGCTAAGATTTCTAGCACAAACCCCCATACCGAGCCAGAGCCAAACCCAACAACTACCACACGTATTCAGTTCCGACATCCCACTGGCCGCGTTATTCGCCGATTCAACCTGGACGATCAAGTACGCAGAATTTATGAATGGCTCAAGGCCGAGCCTCTTGAAGGCAAAGAGGGAGTTGAGTTTGAACTCAAGAAGATGCCAGCTGGACAGGACCTCATTGAGAGTTTGGACGCGAATATTGCAGACACGGGTCTGAAGCAGGGAACAGTTATGATTGAGTTCATTGAAGACTGAGCCAGCGATGGTACTTATTTCACAGACGGATGAGTTTCTTTTTGCGGGACCACAGCAAGCATTTGCAGATAGATAGTTATCGGAGTGAATTGGGCAGGCTGCGATCAGTGGGATGGGCAGGCATGAATTTCGAGGCATTATTAGGACTGATTTGCAGTCTATCACGACAAGACGGAAGACTCTATCTTTAGACGATTCAACTAAGGCTATAGCCAAGATGAGAAATGATACATGATATCGAGGATTTGCTGTATGCCAGTCGTTGGGAAGTGTGTGTGAGCAAGATTGATGTACGAGAAATATAATTTCCCGCATGCAAGGAACTAGATGGCAGATCTCCCTACAGAGGATGAAAGCCATCTGTTCCATAATGGCATTTAATTTCGCCGCTTGGTCTAGGTCGGTCGTATACAAGAGTCAATGCGTTCCTTGATGTGTTTCACCATGTAGTAGACGTATAATATGAGCCAATGAATTGGTGAAGCTATGCAGACATGAACGTTAGAGATATCGATTGGTATTCATGAAGAGTTCACAAGTCTCGTAGGTTTCAAGGACATTATAATGCAAGCAATATTGGCCTCCAGATAAGGTCGAGGTCAGACCAGGCCCTAGCTGGAGATCTTGGCCGCGCTCAGGTCGGGTGCGGGGAGGAGGTGGCTCCTCTAGACGGCCACTTACAGGGATCAGGGCAAGGTCATGGTCACACCAGGAACAGAAGAGCCATGAGCAGATCGATTCAGGTTCGATGCGTGCAATTGATTGATTGGCAAGCAGGTCCTCGAGATGGTTGCTCCTCAACAACCCCCACCTGCCCTGGTAAGACCAAGGTAAACAGTACGTGAACAATACAAAACAGCAACGCCTAGCCTAGGTACCTATAGTTATAGTGGAAAGGTACTAGCTTATTTACCTATTGTACGGATACTGTTGTCTCTTAGCTTGCGCCTGCTTGTTTTGGCTGCATGTTGTTTCTTTCCCTTGCGTAGGCGGGGATTGGCTGTGCTGTGCGACAGCATATTTCGTTTCTTTTCTCACTTCGGCTGGCTCCAGCTCCCTTTCTACTTGGGCACATCATCATCTCCCTGTTTATATTTCTCCCTTCTATTTTCTTACCGATATACCACTCTGTCAATTTGCGAGAATTCTTTGCACCCGAGACACGAGTTTACCACGAGCCGGGTTCGATACTGCACGACTCTTTCTTCAAGTGGTGGGGTTGCTACTAATTAGCGACACCGCCAAACCACGATATCCCACTCTAAATTGTCTCGACTGCACGCGCAGCTTCGGTACTTGTTGACCTGAGGAAGGTCCGAAGTATCCATCGACCGACCAATACTGCTTGATCTTTTCACCAGCCAAAGAACTTCGAAAACCAATATCCAGACGTGGGGCAAAGCCTCGTTGCGATCCGAAAGCACAAGCTTCCACGAAATAACATACAATGGCGGACCGTGAGCATGACGTTGAGGAGGGGAATGAAGCTCTAGACCCGGAGCTTCTCTACTCCAAAGAATACTGCATTGGTCAGTTATTGCATAGTTTGCGCGATACATTCGTGTAGGAGCAATCAATTAACATCATATAGGCGGTGGCAGTTTCGGCAAAGTTTACAAAGGGTACGGACGATAATTCCCTGCGCCATCACTAATAAGCTCCTGGCTAACACGATGACAGAGTCGACAAACGGACAGGTCAATCCGTCGCGATCAAAGTCATCGACATTGAGAGTGCCGAAGACGAAGTCGAGGATATTATACAGGAAATCGCTATCCTGTCCGAGCTACAATCCCCTTATGTTACCAAGTACTATGGATCTTACGCGAAAGGCGCCGAGCTATGGATTGTCATGGAGTTCTGCTCAGGTGGAAGCTGTGCCGACCTGATGAAGCCAGGATTGATCAGCGAGGACTATATCGCCATCATTGTGCGTGAATTGCTTATGGGATTGGACTATCTTCATACGGACAAGAAGCTACACCGGGATATCAAAGGTAAGAACAGCCGCGCTCGACTACTGAAGCATCACTGACTGTCTAGCCGCAAATGTGCTTCTCAGCAGCAATGGTCAAGTCAAACTTGCCGATTTTGGTGTTTCAGGCCAGCTCTCAGCAACCATGACCAAGAAGAATACTTTTGTCGGAACCCCTTTTTGGATGGCCCCAGAAGTCATTAAGCAATCTGGGTACGACCACAAGGCCGATATTTGGTCTCTCGGTATTACAGCTCTCGAATTAGCAAATGGAGAACCCCCTTACGCCGATATTCACCCCATGAAAGTCCTCTTTCTCATTCCAAAGAACCCTCCACCGCGACTTGAAGGCAACTTCACCAAAGCCTTTAAAGATTTTGTCGAGTTGTGTCTGCAACGAGATCCCAAGGATAGACCAACGGCCAAGGATATGCTGCGTCACCCGTTTATTAGACGGGCAAAGAGGACTACCTACCTAACTGAGCTCATTGAAAGGCACACGCGCTGGGCAGCCACGCACAAGGGCGAAGACGACGATAATTGGGGTTCTGGCAACAGTGGCCGACCTCCTGTACAACGAGAAAGAGTTGACGAGGATATGTGGGATTTTGGTACCGTCAGACTGGTTGGTGACCGCGGAGGCATCGTTAACCGACCAGGCCTCAATGCATTGGATGAGAATGCGACAAATGCTCGTGCTTCTCGGCCTCTAGAAAGTGAAGACGATTATGGCGAGCAACGACGCGAACCCAGTCCAATGAAGCGAGATTTCGCACTTCAACCACTTGAGACTGTCAAGGCACCCAATCCAAACTCAAGACAGTCGAGCCCACAGCGAAAGGCTGTCCCACAGTCACAATACCAACAGCCACTCGCATCACCTACCAGAGCATTGCCTCAGACGCCTCTGAAAGTACCTACCAGAGACAGCGCCGACACTCCACGACCTTTGAGGCCACTACACACCGTACCGGTACCTGAGTCACCAGATTACGATCGCGAGCTTCAAAGTGAACTGCAGCGTGACATTGGCATGCTCAACTTGGATTATGAGCCCAAGACTGAGAGCAGGGTCAGTTCTCAACCTCAGCCACAGCCTCAACCACCACAGTGGTCTCTACCACCTGCTCCCCCAGCACATCAGACACGTCCAACAACGACCAAGCAAATGAGTCTACCAGAGATACCTCCATACAGACCTAACCAGATTGCTCCACAGCAAAGGATGCCATCTTTACAGCACGCGCCTACACCTCAAATCCTTGTGCCACTTCCTGGAGGAGCTCAAGGCCCTCGACCTCTTCCTGTGAAGGCCTCATCCCCTAGTCCATCAGAGTTCACTGCTCCTTCAGCATTTCCTTCACCCGCCCCAGCTAACCCGAATGGTGAGCTGGACGCGCTGAACGATGTCATCTTCCCGGCATTGGAACAGGCGCTTAAGCGGCGACAGATCAACCTACAGCATGTGTATAAGCCTGGGCAGAACCCAGCTCAAATACCACCTCAACAGCAACGGGCGGAGGCTGCGCATGAAAAGTTAAGAAAGTTGGTCTACAAGCTTGCACATGTCTGTAAAGAGATTGATCACTATGACAAGGCCGAACCTGTTGGAATGGGCAGAGAGGTTGGTAGTTTTCTAGAGGGACTTCTCGAAGAGATTTTGGTGCGAGTTGAGCCTTTGGATGAGGATGAAGAGGTACAGGGTTAATCTCTGTCTGTGACGAGCTACGTGTTTGAGAAAGCGCGACATGGTGTTTTCCGGAGTTTTGGGTTGGCATTGTATATGGCATGTTATGAGTCTTATGAGACCTAGCTGATAGGCCGACGATAAAAGGATGGGTCGGTAGCCTGGATGAACGTACAAAGGATACATGGCATGGCTATGAATAGCTGGTATAGCGTATATGTGAACATTGATGTTGAGATAGAGTGCAGCTTTTTATTAGTGACGTATTGTAGTCATCATTATAATTGGTCACTGTGGTGTATGTTCTTAGTAGTTAAATCCCGGTGGTCAACGTTTTCGATCTCCCTTAGTGGTGAGTTGAATTGAGGTTATCCATGAAAATGGCTGTTTTCAGTTGGTTCGGAGGACTCTATTGTAAGAGTTTCGTAACTACGAAGTCCGAGTAGCAACCCAATGCTTGCAACCTGATAATGCGCCAAGATGTGGTTGACCCGCTTGAGAAGCTCCACAAGGGAATAAAGGTCTCTATGTCATGGTCGTCATGATATGTCTGTAGCAAGCTAAGAGACCATTGCTGGGTAAGTATAAGGACATTTCTGTAAATTTATGGATGAGACTAATGGAATGAATATAAATATGGACTCAATGATCAATCATGGACTGCTTTATTGATGCTCGACATTGTTTTTGTGACGTCGTTTGCGTCGATAGCTCGGCCCAGCCCTTGTAAACTAAACCTAACAGAGCAGTAAAGTCTAGCGACCGAGCCGGCTTGACAGTGAACTACAACCCCACAAGCTACCACTTATAGACTAAGGCTCCGGGCTTGCATCTCCACTTCGTCCAGTGACAGCTCGGAACAATCGCGTTTTCCGAGCGGCAGCCGAAAGAAAAGAGAGAGAAAAAATATCAAGCTCGGCCAATGCGACACCATTCAGGCAGTTTCAGGCCTTTTTTTTTCTTGGATTTTGGGGGGGAGGCTGCCCTGGCTGGGCCTGTCCTGGATGCGGAAGGGCCATGCGCGATTTGCTTTCTTTCTTGCCCGTCGATAGATAACTCAAACTTATGTTACCTAAACTAAACTTCTACTTTTGAAAATAATCTTCCTCCTCAAATCTTCTCTTTCCCTTTTCCTTCTTCCCTCCCTCTCTCCTCGTGCGCGGTGTCGTTAGCTTTTATCTTCCCCCTCCTCCTAAGAAAGCTCTCCTCTCTACTTTTTTAAGATACCCCCCACCCGTCATCATGTTGTCTCGAGGCTCTCTTCGATCGGCCCAGGTATGTTTATTCTATGGTCTATTTTTCTTTGTGTCATGATGAGTTTTTTGTGCTGTCGTGGTGTATGAGGGGGAGTGACCACGAGTGAATGGATTGTGGCTGCAATGACGGCATGCATCATGTCATGATCATCATTGCGACACAGCAACAAGCGAGAATTCGAGTTTTTGCGTGGGAGGACACAACTGCGGGACACGACTGCAATACACAAATGGCTCAGATTGATTATACAAAGACACAAAACACCAATTGATCATATCGCTAACTTCACTCAGCTGCTGCGCGGCGTCGCCAAGCAACAACCCCAGCTCGCCCGATCCTTCGCCACCGTCCATTCCGACATCTTCAAGCCCGCCAAGTACGGCGGCAAGTACACTGTCACCCTCATCCCCGGTGATGGTATCGGTACCGAGGTTGCTGAGTCTGTCAAGACCGTCTTCAAGGCCGACAACGTCCCCGTTGAGTGGGAGCAGATCGAGGTCTCCGGTCTCGAGGGCGCCGGCCGCACTGAGGATGCTTTCCGCGAGTCCGTCGCTTCTCTCAAGCGCAACAAGCTCGGTCTCAAGGGTATCCTCCACACCCCCATCAGCCGATCCGGCCACCAGAGCTTCAACGTCGCCATGCGACAGGAGCTCGACATCTACGCCAGCATCAGCTTGATCAAGAACATCCCCGGCTACGAGACCCGCCACAAGGACGTCGACCTGTGCATCATCCGAGAGAACACCGAGGGTGAGTACTCTGGTCTCGAGCACCAGAGCGTCGACGGTGTCGTCGAGTCCCTCAAAATCATCACCCGCGCCAAGTCTGAGCGTATCGCCAAGTTCGCCTTCTCTTTCGCCCTCGCCAACGGCCGATCCAAGGTTACTTGCATTCACAAGGCCAACATCATGAAGCTTGCCGACGGTCTTTTCCGCAGCACCTTCCACCAGGTCGCCAAGGACTACCCCACCCTCGAGACCAACGACATGATTGTCGACAACGCCTCCATGCAGGCTGTCTCTCGTCCCCAGCAGTTCGACGTCATGGTCATGCCTAACCTTTACGGTGGTATCCTGTCTAACATTGGTGCTGCCCTTGTCGGTGGTCCCGGTATCGTCCCCGGTTGCAACATGGGTCGCGAGGTCGCTGTTTTCGAGCCCGGTTGCCGTCACGTCGGTCTCGACATCAAGGGCAAGGACCAGGCTAACCCCACTGCCATGCTCCTGTCCGGTTCCATGCTCCTGCGACACCTCGGCCTCGACGAGCATGCTAACCGCATCTCCAAGGCCACCTACGCCGTTATTGCTGAGGGGTAAGTTTGATTCAATCTTTTGTCTGTAATCGTATATACTAACAACCTAACAGCAAGGTCCGCACTCCCGACATGGGCGGCAAGTCCACCACCCACGAGTTCACCCGTGCCATCCTCGACAAGCTCGAGACTGTTTAAATGAAGCATCTTTTGTGATATCCCCCCTTTTCAAAAAAGAAAACAAACCATGCGTAATCCCATTTTATTTTCGTTTGTTTTGCCCTGTGTGAAAGCAGGACAATTTGGACATATACGCACAACACTCTGAACCCACACCCACCATAACCTCGATCGAATATATACCTATGACGACCATGGAGTCTGCGGATTTAGGCGTTGCGAAAGAGGAAAGGGTTGGCGGCGACGTCGAAGAAAAAAAAGGCAGAGGAAGACGATATAGTGAAGAGTGAAGGAGATTGTACGTGTAACATGAACTTGCGCAGTCTTGAATATATTGTAAAGTCCAAAATGTCAGTCCCTGTAGTGTGATCAGTGGTGTAATCGCATGCATTTAAGTCTTACCGCTCAAAACTGCATTGATAACGACCAGATTGTCCTAAGCGCATTAATCTACTTGGTCCTGTATCATCTCCTTGACCAGTTGATTTGCAAGTCAATGTATTGCGCGCAATTATTTCGTTCGGAGCTTGGCGGGCGCGTTCAGCACGGAGACCGAGCTGCTCCAACCTCGGTTGAAGCTGCACCGAAGGGCATGGTCAGTGGTCAATTGGCGAATGAGGGCTGAGTATGTGGGTTCATTACAGTCTCAGGTCAGTTATGGAAGATTGTCTAAGTTGAGTAAGCCTTGGGTAGGGCTGAAGAGATATATTCTTGGATTATCTCAAGCCTGTACCTTCGTCTTGGAGACGTTTGGTGTTGAAGTGAAAGACGGTATGCTTCTAATGCTGATCCCAATCATATTATAATTGTAATTGGAGGAGATACAGATTTATGTCTCGTCATATGCAGCTTGTAACGTCCTGTTTCTCCAGATTTCAAGATCTAGAGTTCTCGTATATTCCTGAGAGTGGCCCAACGACTCTGAAGACGGTCCCCGAGGACTGATGAGTGACCTATATTGGCGATAGGCTGACCATGAACAAGATGCCTAAATTCTTACATTATATATCTAATACATACCCACAATTTGACCTCTAGATTCGTCCTCTATCCAAAAACATCTTGGGTACATCGACATATCGACTCCTAAGGTACTCGCCAATTCCCTTACCCAATCCATCGATTCGATCTGAGGAAGCAATTCCTCCATTCAAGTTATCCAAGACTCGGCTACAATCATTAGTAACTTCAACTTCCTACAGAACAGGGAGGACTTACAAGTGCACAGCGTTGATACCGGGAAACTCCACCCTCTCAACTCTCCGATCTGGATTCATCTTGAACCAATCGTCCCCAAACAACTGCTTCAGCTTCGAAACAGTCAACAAGTTCCTCAACCAGGCATACTCATCGTCATTTCGTACGAAGAAGCCAACGTTGGAGTTATCGCCCTTGTCGCCTGATCTTGCATGCACGATACTGCCTAGAGGCGCCCACTCAGTTGGTCCGAAGGTGAGCATGTCCACTGGCCCATGTGTCTCACTGGACGGACGCACAATGGGATACTTTGCCGTTTGTGTAGGAGCTTCGACGCGATACGTAGCACCCGTGCTCATGACAACACGGTGGTCAATCGCAGAAACAGGCATAAGCGCAGGAAACATCTCCATAAAAGGTTTAGGAACCATGGTTCGGAAATCCAAGTTCATGTGATATCCAGGATAGCTCTGCATGCGGAGCGCATAAATAGGCACCTTGAACTTGGACGCATCGATGTCTTCTTTTCGACGAGCCTGAGCGAAAACACGCAGAGACACAGTACCTGCTTGCTGAGAAGTTGGGTTATCAGCTGGTGTACCGTAGAGCTCGATACTGAGACGGCTAAATTTGGAGCTTTTGAACATGTGCGCCAATTGCGCTTTCATCATGGCTGCTTTCTCGGCTACGTCGAGACCGTTGATATAGAAGGTTGCTTCGGCTTGGAAACCACCTTTGGCAGCGACCATGACCTTTGCTGTGGGAGGTGGAGGGAGACCCTTTACGCAGGACACCGAGACTCGATTCGTTGATTCCTGTTCAACTCTGACCCCTGAGAGATCAGCCACGACGTCGGGGTTCAGGTATAAATGGCCCTGAAGCTCGTAGAGTAATTGCGCTGTGACAGTCTCTTTTGTGACGCGACCACCGCCTTCACCTGTTCGACTGATGATGCACCGTCCTTTGGGGTCGATTTCTGCAATGGGGAAGGCAATATCTACTAGCTCAGGGAGAAAGTCCTTGAAACCAGAGAAATTGGCACCAACGACATAGGGTCCGCACTCGATGAGATGAGCGCCGAGCAAAGACCCAGCCAATTCTTCATACTGATCTTCTCTCCAGCCATGGTACCACGCTGCAGCGCCCATGACAGGAGATGCATCTGTACATCGTCCACAGATGACGATCCGCGCACCAGATCGCAAAGCCTGGACGATACCCCAGCATCCGATATAAGCTGTCGCACAGCACGGCTCAAAACCCCAAGACTCAAGCGTCTGCTCAGGATGATCCAGATGCGTGACTCTAACATCGCCCTTTATGACCACATCCGAGACATCATCACCGAGAACTTTAGCAACGACACAGTCTCCATAGCCGCGCTTCTCGCAAAGCGCCCTGACCTTATCGTACAGAGCATCCGTGTTCAAAGCACCTGCATTTGTAACGACGCGGATATCGCGTTGCATGATGTCGTCGAGACACTCTTCTAGCTGCTCAAAAAAGCCATTCTCATAACCTAGGTTCGGGTCGACTTCTTGCTTGGTGATGGCGTTCCAGGCTATGTTCATCTCGGAGAGCCAGTCTCCTGTTATGACGTTCACGTTGCCTGTGCGGACCATGCGGGACATGGCGTGCGGGTGGTCGCCCGTTGCGCCTGAGACATTTCCTATGCGGATGGGTGGTCTGTCGAGCATTTTGGCTGTGATGTGAGGGTGTTAAGACAAGGTGAAGTGTATGAGTGAGAAGCGAGTGAGGGGGTTGTTCAAGAGTAGAGGGAATGATAAGGTGCGGCTCTTTTGACAAGCAGTTCCTTCAATAGTGGGCCCTTGAATTCGAAATAACCCCTCGAGTTGTTGCTGATCATTCAGAATGTTACACTCATCTCATGAGTTATCATGGGAACCGAAGTCGATGTTTGTGGACTGACGGACTCGGCCCCGAGCGGCGATCCACTTACACGGATCCTGTTTTCTCGGTCTCGACCGCCGAGTCCATCAGCTCCGCTTTCTTGGCTGACAACCCAGAATACCACGATCGATGAAGTACCCATAGATTGACAAATTAACATCTGTTTAGTAGCAGCAGTTTCGGCGAACTGGAATGGCTGGGGCTATTTGATAGAGGAAGCTGGGCAAACAGACAGGCGGGCTAGGCGGGTTACATAACAACCCAAATACACAGACAGCTTGACAGGAATAGTAGCGTAAATCCTCTACTAAATTGCCTAAAGCTATCCTAACGTCTTTTGTCATCCCTTATGCTTTAATATAACGCCACTGCTAGTGTGCGGATTATTTCGCAACGTGCCTGATAGAACAGAAATTCCTGCTGTAAGACATGGTATACTGCATCTTGTAATGTTCATATGATCTTGCAGACCACTCCAGGCAGTTTCCAATAATGCCTTCTGCCTCTTTCAGAAGATGAAAACTCAGAGGGAATTCTTGAATGAACCTCCAGTCTTCTGTGGTGGCTTCTAAGGAATTTCTGACTGTCAATGAAAAGACCCAGTATAACATGCTCACTATGTACAATGCTACTATATACCTAGAAATACCAGCATAACCTCTTAGCTTGCTTCAATATGTACAAGTAATCTCAATAATATCGATGCGTCTCATCACCCAGCCCAAAGAACCACTCCTGCGATAACTGCGAAATAGCATCGTTATGAAACTCGTCCAACCCAAGACTCTGCAAATCCCCAAAACAGTCTCTAAACGTACTATCAACCGTCATATTCGCCAAGTCCGCATTGAAAGGCACCGTTTCAACCGTCGCAGTAACGCTCATCCCGTGATTACTTGGTGTTGATGCTTCAACCACATCCGCTACCACTGCATCGCTCAATCGATCAAACAGATCAGAGCAGTTCCTTGCCAAGTCCCATCTCTCTGAAACAGCTACCAATACCTTTGAGCATGCGCGTGTATGGTTGACGACTTGGTTTATTGTAGGTGTTGTATGCAATCTTGCTCGTTGAGATTCAGCAGTAGGCAACTGAACAGCTTGGAAATGATGCCGGAGGGCAAAGATGTACGACAACCCGGCCAGAAACACAGAATGCATGGTAATCCACGAATAATTCATCTTTCGCGATCGATGCAAACTGGCATATAAAGTAATAGCCTCCCTCGCTGAGTCGTAAATATTCTGCAAAGCAAGACTGTTCACTGACGCATCGTTCAAACAAGGCGACGGTCGGAAAAGCATAAGCATACCATTGTGGTATAAAAGGCGATACCACTCCTCACAGCGAAAACTCGATCCGCTAGCCGGTGAAGCAGCCGTCGCATCGCTCTTAACGAGGGGAAGATTCGCAGTTTCTGTATGCCACTCCTGCAATTCTCTCGCCAGCGCCGTGCGCATTTCCTCGTAGCTTATGCTCGCGAACGAAACGTGCTTGGCGCTCCGGTGTAGCGCATTGATGATTTTGCCGCAAATCAGACGATATCGGACGATGTGTACAAAGACGGATGTTGCGGCGCGGTATTGCGGCGTTCCGTAAGGTGCCGACGAGAGAGGACTGCTATCTTCGGGGAGTTGATCGGATGTTGATGAGGGTGGCAGATCGACATCGATGTCCTCAAGTTGAAGGGCCAAGGGACGACCCAAGGCCAGACTTGTCACGCGATCTAGCGCGACAAGGCTCCAGAAACATCGTCTCTTTGTCTCCATTTCTTCCTCTTTCGCTTTGCGACTCTGATCATCTTCGTTTGACGGGGGTAGAGCATACGTAGCTGCTCGATGAAGGCCCATCTCCAAACATGTCCGAGCAGCCACGCCGATAAGATGCCAAACACTCGTGGTAGTGTTACTCGACGTCGTTCCCATCCTGTACTGACACACCAGCAGCAAAGCCTGCAACCTCTCGATACCATCTCTTGCAAGAACATCAGCCAACCTCGTCATTGCGCGATTATAATGCGTCTCGGCATCGTAAACGCCATTCCAGTTAAACTTGTGTACTTGCGCTGTGCCAATTGCGAGAGTCATGTCGACAAAGAAAGCGTCCACAGGATCCTTTTCGCGTCCCTCCTCGTATACTGCGTCTAATGAGCGGTAGAGGGATTTGGTGGAAAGGAAGGGATAGCAGAGGTGATCGTGGCTGCAGTATGCTTTGAGAAGTTCCGACGCGAGAGTCTTTGGTGGTAATCCTGATCCGCCCTGAGGATTAACGTCTGATATCGAGTTGGGTTTCCATCCAGACGCGTGAAGAGACGATGAAGGCTGGGATCTTGACTGGAGCAGGTTGGCAAGTAACAGCCCACTGGTTGAACCGACGAAATGATGTCCACCACCTGCGATGAGACTCATCTGAATAACTTCCTCAGCAACCTCTCCATCACCAAGGGGACTCTCGCCAGTACTCCTCGTCGTCTCTCTTTCCTGTTGAGACCTCTCCCTTTCCAGCACCGGCCCCTCAGACCTCCTCAGCTGCGCGGTCAAAGTCTCATTATTAGCCTGTAAATCCCTAATTCTGCGCTCCAGCTTTTGGATGTTTCTCCTTCTCAGCTGGTGTTCGCTAACGGCGTATTCACACGTTACGTCTGCTCTTTTGCAGGGACCGCACTGGGGCTGAATCTTGTCGCATCGAACTTTGCGACGGTGACATCTGTCGCATGCATTCGAAGGCATTGCATTGCATATGTCGGCGAATGAGTCCGCCTCGGTGGTGAAGGCCGACAGGATGTGAGTAGAGGAAAAAGATGGAGTTGGGGCAAACGCCCCCGCCTGAAGTTATGGGTCTTTTTGGTGTGAGACTAAGCTTAATTGTTACTCTAATCCTGACTCGTGGGGGTGGATTGTAACCCTCGTGAACAACCTGGATAAAACCATGGTGATGTGATGATTCTACCATGTTTGGGAAGCCCAGTATATCGGCCAATTGAGTACTGATAGTCATGAGAGTGCGTTAGAGTTTCGTCCGTTCTTTATGAGGTTGTCAATGCTATTCTCGGATATATTTACCCTCAGTGGCACATTCGACTCGATATTCTTCCCAACCACCACCATCCAGTCCCATCGCAATGGCGTCTTGGCACTCAATTCGGTCTGCGGCCCCGTCTCCGAAACCAGGATGAACCACATGGTGATCCCCTCAACGTGCATTCCCCGCCCTTTGGATATACGGCAATATCCCCGGATCTTGGTAGACTAGAAATCTGGGGTAAGTCTGAATTCTGCGGGGAAACAAGCAGGAATTGGAAAATCTGGTTCAAGTCAAATACCACCGAATCCCCCTGCCTTGGTCCTTCTCACCTCAACTTCAAACTCATTTTCTTCCTCATCTTCATTCTTGAGTCAGTTAAAGCTTGGTCACTATGGCAGCACCTCAAGAGCAAAAGACCATGAGCGGTATCGAGACCCTCGATGCTGAGAAGCAGACTTCAGCTCATCAAGAGTTTTCTGCTGAGGTCCTTGATAAGAAAGGCAATGGGGATTATTCAGGTGCTACGGCAAAGACTGATCCTGAAGAGATCAAGTTGGTAAGGAAGTTGGACCGATGGATCATGGTATGTATTTCCTCTCCTCTTCCCTTCGACTTGTCTTCTAACATATCAAGCCAACTCTTTGGTCCATGTACTGGCTCAACTACCTCGATCGAAACGCCATTACCCTCGCTCGCCTCAATGGTTTCGAGGAAGACCTCAAGCTCGAAGGAACCCAATACAGCACCGCCGTATCAATCCTCTTTGTCGGCTACATCTTGGGTCAAATCCCCAGTAACATGATCATCACCCGTGTCCGTCCCTCATGGTACATGGGCGGTTTCATGATGGCGTGGGCCGTCGTTAGTTCTCTCACCGCTGTGGCAAAGGATTACAAGGGTGCTATTCTCACACGCTTCTTCCTCGGTGTTGTCGAGGCTCCTTATTACCCCGGTGCGCTCTACATGCTGTCGACTTTCTACACGCGAAAGGAGCTGGCTACTAGGATCAGTATCCTTTACTCGGGTAACGTCCTCGCTTCGGCGTTTGCCGGTCTCATCGCAGCAGGTGTGTTTAAAATGGACGGCATGGCAGGTATCTCTGGTTGGAGATGGCTCTTTATCCTTCAGGGTGCTGTGACATTTGCTGTTGCTATTGTCGCTTGCTTTACTCTCCCGGACACACCATTGACCACCCGATGGCTCACTCCTGAGCAGCGGCAACTCGCCCACGACCGTGTTGCACGTGACACAGTCGGCGAGAAAGGAAACGGCAACCCCTGGAGCGGACTTCGCGAAGCCATCGTCGACCCCAAAGTCTGGGTTTTTATCGTCCTCCAGCATCTGCACCTTGCTACCAACGGCTTCAAGAACTTCTTCCCTACCATTGTCGACACGCTGGGTTTTGACACCACTATTACTCTGGTCCTAACTTGCCCTCCTTTCTTGATCGCTGGCATCATCTCTATCCTCTGGGCCAAGTCTTCGGGTCACTTCAATGAGAGCACCTGGCATATCACTATTGCCAAAATCGTTGCTACCTTTGGTTTCGTTCTTGCTTGCGCGACGATGAACATTGGTGCCCGATACTTTGCCATGTGCGTCTTCACCATCGGTACCTACGGTGTCAACTCCATTCTCCTCGCTTGGGTTGGAAATACTTGCGGCCAGACGAAGGAGAAGAAGGCCTCTGCATTGGCTTTAGCAAATGTCTCAGCTACTTTGTCACTCATTTGGACCCCCTATCTATGGCCCAAGTCGGATGCGCCTCGATATGTGTTGCCTCTCTCTAGCAGTGCAGGTTTTGCGGTGGCGTGTATCGCTGGAGTCTGGCTTATGAAATGGATGCTTATCAGGGCAAACAGGAAGATCAGACAAACTGACTCTGAGGCTACTTTATTCTACGCTTACTAGGTGGAAGTTATTTGATGGTATATAGGGGAAACTGGATAGGATTAATCTAATTGCAGAGTGTTGAACACGCCACTGCGACAGTGATGACATGCCCTTACCTGAGTTTAGACAAAAGTATGTAGATAATCGTTAACCTTGATTAAAATTAGGAACTGATTTAGAGTAAGTGATGGCACCTCCAAATGCTTGCCCGATGCATGGGTGACAACCACAACTCTGGTTGTGCAATTTCAATGGTCAGCGCAAACATCAAAGAGACACACATGCCCAAGGTAGTCGGCATATATTTATGAATGATAACATTTCTGATTGTCGATCCTGAAGCTACTGGTATTACCGCCAGAATCCTTCTTGTATGTGCTAGGTACAGCAATCCCAACAAGTTGTAAGACCGCCAGGGGTGGCAGAAGATCTCGAGACCAAAGCTTAGGGTATCCAAAATAAATAGCCTGAGAGGCAGTCTAACTTTCCATAAGTAAGTCAATTATTTCATCTGCTGAGGGACTCGTTCGAGACCTTGAAGCTCGACGGGGGGAACATCCAAGCCCTTCTTAACCCGACACATCCGCGGCCTTGACTGAAACTTCTCTTCGTCCTTTCGGATCCATTCAGAGTTGCTGTTGGCTCCTCAGTTAGCTTTATTTGAGAGGATTCTACACAACCTCTGTGGCATATTGGGGAAAGGACACTACCCTCCCACGATGGCAAGAAAAGCAATTAAAAAGATCAAGATACAGGATCTATAAAATATTCCGGCTATCATTTTGTCGCAAGCCAATCTAGAATGTAGCACAGGGAACGGTTCTGCAGCAAGAGCAATTGGCAGCAAATGTGACTTTGGAAAGATGACATGTCGCCATTCTCACCCTATAGGTATGGGGTTCAATGGTAGAGGCGACGACTTAACTCATCCTTGAACTTCCTAACTAGGTAGGAAAGCCCTTTATTCAGTATATAATTCGGGTATTATTGTCTAAACTAGAGTACCTCGGTACCACACGTCTTCCACAGAATGCGCTTTAACGTCAAGACTTCAGTGCACGATGGCAGAGTACAGACAGTCCTACAAATGCCAACCAACATCACAACCATTCACCGAGCACCAAAATTATTCTTGAATTTCCAAGGAGACTGTCGCTACGCATGTGTAAAATAAAAGTAAAAAAGGGAAGCCGCCCAAAACCGACCAGCAGAATCGCTCATCCTTTTCCCCCAGCCCAAATCAACCACGCCAGTCAAGAACCAAGAGCCCTCATCAACGCCATCGTAAACACATGCTTAGAGCCTCTCAACATTTGTTGAATCCTGCAATTGCCAATTCCTACAGATCACTGTTTTTTCTCAAATCCAGCTTTGTCACATTGTGTGGTGTCATGACCACAAAGTATTCGTAGCGCATTGTCTCAAAACAACCGGCTTTTCAATGCGTTTCGGCCTTTTTTTAGCGATTATGCATAAGTGATCGACAGAGCCAACCTTCCTGTAACATGCGCCGTAACTTCTAGCTATTGGCCAGCGTATCGCGGGGCGTCACGCCCATGGCTTGGCGAAGTGATGGTGTTAACGAGTCTGTCGAGTTTCGATTCGTTCGTTCCCAATTTCTGTCGGTAGTTTTTGTCGCATTATCAGGGGCAGGCGCATGTGTAGGCTTGCCCTCTTGTGTCTTGTCGTATGTTGGTGGTGGTGCTGTAGGAAGTTTCACGGGTCTTGGTTTAATTGGCGCCAGGCCATAGTCGTCGAGTTCTTGAATATCTTTGATGTCTTCGAGTTTATCGAGGCGTTGTTTGCGACGGTGGAAGACGCATAGAAGAGCGATGATGCCACAGACGGCGATGAGACTGTCCAAGTCAGCCAAGGCTCGGGACACAAAGAGAAACGGGAATTACCTGGCTATGAGAAGAACTACCAGGATTTCGCCGGTTGACATGCCAGGTTTCTCGCAGGTATTTGACTGCATGTCATTTCGGCATGTTTCCTTGGCTTCGCGGGGGAGGACTCGGGTGATGTGCCATTTCTCGGCAGCGGCAATGTTTGGGTCGAGAATCATGCTGAAGAGCGACGAGTGCGAGAGACAAGTTGAAAGAACAGAATTAATAGTAAAGCAATGAAATTAAAGATTCAGTGGATGTGTTGTATTGTTTCTGTAAACTAAACAGCCAAGTTTGCAAAAGAATGAAGCAAAACCTGGAAAGGAAGGAAAGAAGGGAAGGGTTCATAAGAAGGGCAAGAGGTATTGATTAAAAAGCCACCATCGATAATGACATCTCATCCATGCAACCTTCAATGACATGCCATTTGTTGCTCTGCTTTGCTTTACTTTCTTCTGCTTGACTTGACCAAAGTCCAGGCCCAAACTCCATGTTTCAGAAGCTCAGCCCCCCTTGACTCGACCCAATTCATCTCTTGTCAAAGCTTAGCTCTTTGCCCTCGTGACAGTCCCGGGGTTCGTGGATACCCCCAAGACATAAACCAGGGGTCCCTATTTTCTTTTACTCGTGATGGAACCGGCAAGAAATTGAATCCGGGTCCGAAGAAGCCGTGATACGAGTTCTAGAATCTAGACTGGGGGCTTTTTGTGTCATAACGTTACGCGTTCCTGCATCCTACTCGGCAAGTTTGATGATCCGCAGGGAATTACATCTTCTTTACAATCCCGAATGTCGCGATGCTTCACAATGCGAAAAAGTGCAGTGAAACCATCAGCTCGAGAATAGGCCAAGAGGAACTGGTCAAACTGAAACCGACCATTCCAAATCTCAAACAATAGCAATCTACCAAAATAACTTGCCGTCCTACGCAAGTTCATCTCCATTTGTTATTTATTTATTTATTTATTTATCTACTACCAGCTAACCACCCCCTTATTTGTGGGGAGACACTAACAATCAGCTAGCCAACTCATTAATTAATTAAACCAACAATAGTAAAAGTGGACGATACCCCTGTTCGGGTCAGCTTCCGAATCACGAGCATAAGTCCGCTCCCCCAGATTAAAGGGTTTTGTTATGTGACCGGGATGACGGCGATCACTGTCAACTGAACCTAAACAAGACAGACGAAAAAGCAAAACTGACGAATCGAACTTGTCGCATGCTTGGCTGTTTTGAGGGCGATTAGCGGGAGAGCCAAGAGAAGGGAATGATCTAATGGTTCAACGTTGCCAAGCTTTGGCCGAGGTTCAACGGGAGGGAAGGGATGTCGCATGGCTGGCATGGATAAACGCCGAAAAGGAAATTGCATGGCGTCAAGGGCGACTTAGTACGTTGTATTGTGTCTATCTGGGTGATTTAAACCCGGATATGGCCATCATAGACTTGTCAGCGATGATTAACAAGAGAAGAGAACGGGTTCCAGTAGTGAATATACTGTATGCATCCATATTATACCCGTAAGCGAGGGCAATAAATAGCAACTGATCATTTCCAACAGTGAAAACTAGGCGAACAGAGTTCAATAGTATTTACCAGCTTACGCATGTTCATTGATCAAGTACAAAGAGGTATCTTCTATGTCATTAGGTAGATCGTCATGTTTCCTCGATCGATGAAGCTCATTCTCTGCAACGATAATGATCCAGCCCAGCCAATAACCATCTCATGCCAGTCCACAACCTGACAGAAACATCATGATACCTCAATAGAAGCATCCACGAGAGTATCACTTCGATACTGTGTTACGATCATCCTGCATAATGGAACAACTTTAGACCGGACCTCTCACAATGACATAATTGTCATCCGCCAAGCTCATCAGGCCATTAAAGACCTTGAAGGCATCTCCGCTTTCGCAGACTGAGGGAATAACTCACTCGTCATCATGTCTTACTCTTTGACTCAACAGCTTCTCGCTTCAGATGAGCAAGGCTACAAACGAGCCACTCAGTCTGAGTTTTTGCGACTCGCAGGCCATGGCAAAGCTTCGAAAGAACTTCTAGGCCGCTGGCTCGCAAATGATCGTCTCTACATCCACAGCTACTGCCGCGGCCTCGGTCGTCTGCTTAGCTTTCTAGAGTATCCCGATACCGTGCATCGCGACGTAGATCCCGGAGCTACAACGCAGCTTCTGGACTGGATAGTCGCTGCTCTTGTGAACATCCGACGGGAAGAAAAGTTCTTTATCAACACGGCGTTTGAGTACGGTATCAACATCAACCTTGAGACCAAAGAGGATGGGCGTGTCGATTCAAGCACCAAGCTCGAAGGCCTCCGTCGCTGGGAAGCACTGTACGCTTCTGTATCACCGAATGAGAAGGATGTGCTTCCATGGCTTGAGGCGGCTGTGATATACTGGGGAACGGAAAAGTGCTATCTGGATGCGTGGTCGTGGGCGAAGTCACAGCTTTCTCAGAGTGAAGATGGTAGCAATGATGCTGATGGTGGGGCTGTAAGGAAGGAGTTCATCACCAATTGGACGTGCAAGGAGTTTGTCGACTTTGTTGATGACTTGGGCAAGATTATCGATGATGCTGTTGCAAAGGTGATTGAGGAGAAGGGTGAGGGTGAAAAAGAGAAGCTCTTCAAGAGAGTCGAAGGGAAGTGGCATGATGTTCTGGAGGCAGAGGAGGCTTTCTGGCCAGCTGTCTAAGCAAACACCCAGAGAAGAGTCTTTCAGTTAATGCCGAAGTTGTGGACTCAAACTCATATCACTTGCACCCGGGCACGACTTCAAAAGGGTATCCGTGTCAAATTGAAAGATCTAGAATGAATATTTTTTCCACCACCAACGCCGTACAATGCAAACACGCGGTCCATAACGTCACACCTAAAACTGTATTCGTCGCTTTCGTCCAGTGTACTTGGACGTCGCCTTGACAATCTTTCCCTTGCGCTCCATCTGCTCCTTCTTCTTGACGATCCAAGCCTTGCTACCCTTGGACATGTTGGGGGCATGCGCCTTGATGGACCGTCTAGCGTCCTCGACATCGACACCCTCCATACCGTCAACTACACCGGTAATGTCACCACCCTTCTTCTGGAGGTCACCACCGCCGACGGTGAGTACGAGGTACAGCTTTTGGTTCTTGGTGCCAGGGTCGTCTTCCAGCATACCAGCACCGAAACCGGCCTTGACGGCTGCTTGGGTAATCATGTTGCGCTGGTCGTCGTTCTTGGGGTAGAATTGGCACACGGCGCGACCACCGCGCTTGAGAGAGGCGTAGAGTCCGTTGAAGAAGCGGGTGAGGCGACCAACGGGGGACGTATCGCTTGTTTCGGCACTGCAGAGCCATTGAATGGCGGAGATGCTAATGGCTGCGTCGAAAGTACCTGCTCGGAAAGGAACGCCTTGACCGATATCCGCCAACATCAGGTCGCCCTCAACGTCTCTTTGCAGCGCGATGTCCAGCATTGATGGTGAAACGTCCATTCCGATCCAGGTGTGAGGGCCGCCATCTTCAGGTTCGACAGAGGACAAGATTTCGCCCGAGAGACCACTACCGCAGCCGACATCGAGAATGAGTGATGGTGACTTGAGATCGAGAAGTTCTAGAGCTCGTCTAGTCATAGAGGCTTGAATGTTCTGGATTCGAGAACTCGTCGTGTACTTTCGCGCTTCGGTATCGTCATAGTGGACGTCGGCGGCACTGCTTCTGTGAGCTTGAGGGGCATCATGGCGGGGTTGTAGCGACATACAGGGTATCCTCAGGACGAGACATGTTGAGGGGTAGTCGCAAGACTGTGTCTGTAGGAAGACTTCAATTTGAAGGAACAGCAATTCGCAAAAATGAATGGGTCACGAAGCCTGGAGCTGCACCTTATCGCCGATTTCCTGGTGTTGAGCAGAAACCGACTTTTTTCGTGGCTATCGATAAGCTTCTTTTCGAAGTGGGGGTAGCGAAAACCTCGGAACGGGACTTTCACCCCTCCGAAGAGAAACAGGGTGAAAATTAGCACCAATTGGCAAAGACGTGTCATTTTTTCCTGCACCTCCTTTCCATTTGAACTGGCAGAAATACCCTACGTATCTCCCCTCCCTGGGAAACCTACTCTCTTTTTCCCAGCATGTGAGCTATTCAACTTGGGATTTGCTTGCGCATCTACACGACCAACGTAAACGCAACGCAAACGCAAATATGTGGATTCTACCTCTTGTCGGTTATGCCGGGACCCTTTTGGGTTTCTGCTTTTTGACACTCGCTATCGCTTCGGGTCTTTATTATCTGTCGGAGCTCGTCGAGGAGCATAGCGTCATCGCGAAACGGTTCTTGACGCGTCTTATCTACAGCGTCATCGGGGTTCAGTTGATTTTGTGGCTGGTTGATGGATTCCCTTTCTGGGCTACCATCTTGACGATTGTGTCTCACGTCGTCTATCTGGGGAATATGAGACGCTTTCCTTTTGTGAAGCTCTCAGACCCTCTGTTCCTGGCGTCGTGTGGTATGTCGATCTCCCGATTGGACGTGAACCTTGTCTAACAAGCTGCAGTTCTTGTTCTGGTCAACCACTACGTATGGTTCCGACATTTCTCCGATGCGCAGTCGCGCGCCTACCAGCGTACCTCGTACTACGATAAGGCCGACGTCCCCAGCTTTGCGCAAATCGCCTCGTACTTTGGTCTTTGCGTTTGGCTCGTACCTTTTGCGCTCTTCGTCAGTCTGTCTGCTGGCGACAACGTCCTACCAACCATGGGAACCGAACCTGTTCATGGACTCGATGGAAGGGGCAAGCCTCAGGGTATGATCAAGGCTCTTGTTGATCAGATTCGTGGAACAATTGGTCAGATCTTTGGATCAAATGCGTCGCCTGGACTTGCTCGACCGTAAAGGTTGGACAACTTGTGAATTGAAACAAAAACACAAGGGTTAGTTGCAGGGCTGAACGAGCCGAAATGCTCGTTTCATCTACATTGTCTAGAGAAGACTGGGTAAGACATTTTTGCATTTCTTTTCACAATACCTCCCCCAAAATGATGACTTAAAAACTTCACGCTAGATTGTATTTGACAAGAACATTTGTATGATTCTATTATAAGTTTCCTGATATACCTCCACTCACATAATATGTTCTCATGTCTTGTTTGTTCAAGTTGCTGACCATATATAGTACAAGATGATCCTTCGAGAAGAGGTTGATGCTATAGCAAACATATCATTGTATCATGCATACCAAGCACAGCAAGTGTGATGTCGTCCGTATCGTCGTGTCGCTTCGTCTGGGGAGTGAATTGAGTCTCGAGATGACGCTGGCTCATGTTGACTACCGACGGGATGATCGCAGGCTATCTAGTTGGGTAACGGCAAGATCTTCTGTGGATGTCATGTCAACCATACGTGTACATGTTGAAGCAAATATGGAAGGATGGACATACCTCAAGAGTTGCGGTAGAGGAACTCTACTTTGCACTTCCCTGAGTAGCTTGGTCTTGAGAAGGTGCGTGGGGACCGGTGTTGGACGCGGCCTGCGTCTGCGTGCTAGATATAGCAATCGAATCAAGGTGGTGCCACGGCATCTCCTTCTTGTCCTCTTGCAGCCATCTCTCCATTTGCGGTGAAAGTGTAGTGTTCTGGTGTACAGGGCCTTGTCCTCGAGGGACTTGGGCGTCGTTTGAGTTGGACATGATAAAGGGGTTAGACAAGGAATATGTGAAGAAGGGATCGAACAAGAACAGCAGAAGCAAGAAGTATATGCTCATGCAGGGTATGGCCTAGAGGGCTTTGGTCAAGAAGTGGACAACGGTCTTGTGCTTAATGAAACAACCACAAACTAAGGAGGACATACCTAGATACTTATACAGTCAAGGTTGCTGGCCTCAAGAAGCCAGTCATTATTGAAACGGGGGACCAGTGCGTATTGTAATGATGAGTTCAAACGCATGGTCTCTTGGGTCATGACTGATGAACTAGTGCGTTGAAAACTGGCGTCAGCGAATCATGTCAAAAGATGTTGATAGAGTGTTCTAACATGGCAATGTGATTTCTGCCCAGCGCTCACGTACAATACAAAGATGTAACTCTGCTCTCGTATGTACTGCGCTGCGGCCTGCGCTCCTCTTCCTTGTATTTTGAGCTTGGACACTAGCGTGTAAGTTGATGAAGCTTGTTCTTTGGTAGACATTCCAGAAAGGTTGTTCCTGGCGCGTCAATCAAGGGGTGTCGGCGACACGGTCGACTACACAAAGATTGGGGGCGCTGCAAGGCGATGCAAATGGCAAATGGCAAATGCATATGCATACAATAGATGGTCCTTACCCCGTTGTCATATCTGAGGTATGTAATGTGTTGGTCCGCATAAGGCAACCACACGGTAAGCCGATGAGTTTAAGGCATTTTAGAATGCGCAAACCCTCTCATGGGCAGCCCGGCACCTGCCTGGGTAGCAGGTAAGTAGATCGGCGACTGCATGGGTGGAAAGGTGCATGGGTGCATATGCATGGGTTTACCAGTTGGTTGGGTGGATAGGTAGTACCCTAGGCCTTGGGGCACAAAAATACAGCGGAACAGCATTGGTGAGAGATCAGCGATTTTTGGTGTAAGCCATTCCGCTGTTTTCTTGGACCCCCTAGCGTAGGGTAGCAGGTAGGTAGCCGTACCAACAAGCCATCATCCTTTTCTAGCTCGTACACCGCTCCCGTCGCTGCTACTAAGGTAGTAAGTACAGGTATGTATACCGAGTAGCTGGCCAGTCAAACATCCTATGTAACCATAATGCACCGTCTTATGTGGTTGACCACGGAAGATATTGATTGGAAGGATGAAAATGATTGGTCCCTAGGTAACCCTCCAAATGGAAACAACTAAATCTTGTCGAGGCGGCAAACCCCACAAAATAAACACATTCCGTCATTGTCTACCATAGAACTATAGGAGTGACGTGAGGACCCTTTCTCAAATTTAAGTAAGCGTCCAAGTTGTCAACCGGTTACCACATCGGACTATGAGACCAGATGATTACCCAATCACGGGGGCGGTTGATTATGACGATTCGCCCGACGGGTGGAGAGGAACCAGTCAAGTTACCGAGGTAGGCACTGTAAGCATTCGTCTGCACGAAACACCACGCTAGCGAGAAGAGCAGTCGTCTTACGTCCTTCAAGTTATCTTCTTTGAGAACAACCGAGTGAGTAAAGAGGAATTCACCTGACTTCTCGACTGGGCCTAAATTTGTTCTCTCATCGGCTCTCATTCGCACAAGTCTCGCATTTGCGGTCATTGTATTCAGTATATCACTATCGTTTGAAGTAAATGCAGGGGTTCGCTAAAGTGGTCATATTTCACAATCCTCTTCAACCTGACAGAGAGACCTTGAAGTTTTGCCCCCGAAGTGACTTGGCCAAGACGCAACATGCGATGTCACTTGTAGATAATTTCCCTTAGCTCGACATAACACCCGTGTGATCCAGGCAAACAATACACTGCGATGCATTCGGCTCCGACCCGGAACACCACTAAGCAATCCTCGTATGCGACAGGGTAGGATTTGTCTGCCTCATTACGGCCAACGTGTGAAATGTCCCAGAAATGTAGTTACGAGTCACAGATAGAGTCAAATGTCATGCTGCAAGCGCCTGATTACGTCTGCTACAATCAACAACGCATACGTACTGGCGCCGGTTGAGACTAAACTCGTGATAAGGCACCCAAATCACATTCGTTAGTCCGTATGTCCGTTGATACCACCACTTTAAGGAGTCGCACGCTACATTTCAGATACGTACATGTTCGTTGGGTTGGCGGTATCGGGTTCGTTTCCCGAATTCTATACTACATCTCTGGAGTCCAAGCGGAGGACGCGGGGAAGACAAACCGCTCACGTGCGTTCACTTTGCAGCCTGGCAGTCAGATACGGCACTCACTTCATTCAATACCGATGAACCCAGGCCGATCATGTGATTTGCTTCACATCGCCCGACCACTTGTAGCAGATGAATGGAACTTTACATGATCGACGAGCTTTCCCACAAACTACTGGATTCGGATCCGTGATACGAGATGGATGTAGGGCGGACATACCAGTGCTTGTTAACTTTGCAGTATTTCCGGGAGGTACCCCACAAACCGTCTCAACTGTACATGAGTACAGCCGGTATTCGAATGAAGTGTTTAGCCTACATCAGCAATGACCTTCTTTCTGTCTCATTCGATGCCTAATCAGGTAGGTATTCTTATCTTCATTGTAACCTCAAACAGCTCGCTATATCTGCTATGAACGTTTTCAGCTTCTCGCCCATCACTTCTCCTCGTCTGGCTTCACATTCCCCTTATCCTTCTCTCCATGCTGTGCCTGACCCCAAAACTTCTTGTCAACCTTATCTCCAGGGGCCGTGTTCCCCCGATCATGCTTCTCGTCAAAATCCCTGTTGTGCTCCTCCACCTCACGCTTCTGCTCCTCTGTCAAAGAGTCTGTCTGGTTGCCTGGGATGCTCTGGTTCGACACCTTGGGTTGGGGCGGTGCATTTTTGGAAGATGCATCGAGAGGTTCGCCACCTCCTGTGCGGCCCTTTGCGTCACCCTCTGCGAGTCCGTCGACAAAGCTTCCGTTGCTATCCTTGACCTCTTCCTTGCGAAGAGTGCGAGCTTGATGAAAGGGGCGGGGGAGAGTTGTGAGGCGCGGCGCGATGCGGGCTGTTGGACGGACAAGAGTAAGGAAGCGCATTGTCGCTGTTTTTTCTCGGAAGAACACAATCTATTTCCCGGTGCGTATTTGGTAGATGAATTCAAATTGTAGATGAGGTGGTTTGTTGATTACAAGTTGAGCTTGAAGCTTGTAGCTAGAGCTCAAGTTAAGCTTCCTCCTCACGATGATATGGTGACGTCAAGGGAATGACATCACAACAGCACGCAACATATGCGGGAAAGAGGGTAAATGAAAAGCCGCTTTGAGCCGAGATGTAAGTAAAAAAAACGATGATCTTTGATGGCTTCGAGACAAGCAATGCAATTAATGACGGATCATGTGTGTAAGTCGGATCGACGTCGCATTTATGGTTAATTGAAGATCCACATGCCCGCCCACTGTGCCCCAGATTTTGAAGATCGCCAAGCGAACTGAGGTTTAGAGCTTAGAGAATTACCCTGAAGTTGTCCAGATACTCAGATTATTTTACGAGAAATGTACAACGACATGGGTTGCATCTATCAAGTTAGGTCGAGATCAATTGGCATATTATTTTACAAGAGGAATTGACTGAGCATCTATAAATCCATCCTATATAAGGAAAGTTTGAGAAAATGTAATCCGAAACTCCAAGCTTTCGCCGTTGAACATGCCACTGCCCCATGATGATCGTCCCATCAACCTCGCTCGTGTCCTATGCGCCTGGACCTTTAACGTGAGGGCTCTTTTGAATAAAACTCAGTAGCCCGCGTCGGCCCATAGCGGTGACCCAATTCAACATTGCTATCACTGCGATCATCCAGCAACTGCTTCCCCTTCCGTCCCCGTATTTTATCCTTGATGAACGAGAACAAACCAGGCATATCCGAAAGAGGACCCTGCATAATCCTCCCAGGATGGACAATGTTGAACGTCAACAAAGCCATAAACATAGGCACCGCCTCAAGGATGTAAAAGTACACCTCATGCGTCACAAGTGGGTTGTCGTCACCCATCCCACCAGAAAACTCAATGAGGCGATAAATAATGCGCACGGAGATCATCGCCAGCGAAAAGTAAAGAGCGCAGAGAAGCCTACCCCAATCGGATCTAACAAAGGCCTTAGCACCCTTCTCGACTCGAATCTCGTGCATCTTTCTCTGAAAGACAATGCAGAGAATGACAAAAATGACGATGAAGAACTCTTGAAGTCCAATGCCACCCATGTAAATATGTATAGCATGCAATTGGTCTTCCGGAGGCGAGCCAGGACCAGCTAAGCTACCGCCAATGAGCTGAATGATAAAAGACATAATATCGAGACCGACAAAGATAGCGGCCAAGGTGACCGCTGGCATGCCGAGAAGGGAGTGGGTGGGGATGAAGTAGTAGACCATTCGGCCGAGTGTCATATAAGCGTACGCATTAACCCCTGCTGTCGTTAGCGACATTCCAGTAAGAGTTGAGATTGTAACATACAAATTGGAGCAAGCAGAATAAAAATCTGGAATACCAGGAGAACACCAATACTTTGCTGATGTTTCGTGCTTATCGCGCGAAACGTAAAGGCCGTCGTTTCCCATATACCCGCCATGATGATAACCCAACACCATGACTATACCATCAGTTAGTCCCGAAAATTACGTCTCAATGGGTCAAAACATACATACCTTCTTATGTCTCGCAGCCTGCCAAATATGCACAGCCGTCAGGATAGCAAAAAGCACCGCAAATGCAGCAGCTGCAGAGAAGCTTGGGTAGTAGTCCCAGTTGGCATTACACGTCCCGGGGGGAAGGTAGCCGTTTTTGTCGGGTTCAATGGTCTGAACACATGTTGGGACGACAATTTGTATGGTTGTTGCAGGACGTGTATAGTATTCTCCTGTTTCGCCGCCGATGGTAGCGATGTTAACAGTGGTGGTGAACCATCCCTGTGGTGGTGCTTCTGTGGTTGTTGCGCGGGCTGCAAGGGTGACTTGGTGGGGTTGAGTTTGAGTGGGTGCTGGAGACGCTATAGCGAGAGAGGTGCAACTGAAGAGGTAGAGAATCAGGGCTTTAATGTTAGAAGGCATCTTGAATGGTGATGCTGAATTTGATGATGGAGTTCTCGTTTTTCTGGAATTGTTCTACATCTTATATCTACACTCATGAACACTGTATCATTAGCCTCTGCAAAGCCTCAATAGTCCGAACCGCCAAATGCGAGATGGAGAGCGTGTTCGCCAAAGGCATGCGCATTCAATTGCGAGCTGCCCAATCATGAGTCTCTATTTGAAACGACAGGCCAACACTAAGCCTTACGGAACGCTGCTAATTTAGGTCCAGCCACATATTACCTTAAAGGGAAGACATGTCCAATCGTTTGCCGTTAGGTAATAATAGATCTTACACACAGGCTGTGGAACATAGCTAAACTGATAAATAACTGCCCTGTCCCGTTGGACATCCTCGGGTCACCGTCTGTTGACAATTCAACTTCTGGTGATACCTCGATAAAGACTCCTTCCGAAATGTACACCCGCTTTCTGGACTCCACATCAAGAAATGTATTGTTTTACTTGATGATATATCCCACGTCAACGCCTCTTTATTCTCATCAAACATAAACCCTCTTATTCTCTTTGAATCGGGTGGTAACGTATCATCATTGACATTGTAGTCTCCCGAAAGGTCAATGTCATGCTCAATCTCAATGATACGTCGCGTTAAAGTGCACATCAGCGATGCATCCCATAGAGACTCTCTTTCACTTGACAACCTTCGCATAAGTGAGAGCCCTTCTATTCGCAATGGCAGGTAGCGACATTTGTATACCATGAAATGAAGCATCGTGTTCCACCCCGTTTCGAAAGTGAACCTTGTTGGCCTTTTGCGTTGGACTTCACGCATATCTGCTTCTCTTCGCGACCACTCGAGTATTTGGAGATACTCTGCTCTGTAGTCGTCGAAACACATCTCATCTGCTTTTAGACACTCCTGTATCCATATATAGATAAGAAGGTGACGCGTTCTAAGTGCCAGAGTCGCAGAATCTTCGCGGTCAGACGGTGATCTCGTGTCTGTAAACTTGTTGAATGCCGTCTCCCACAACTCCATGTCTTGTTGCACTTCGGCCTGTGCATCAAAAACCTCTTGTGGTGGACTTTCGCGGAAGTTTTCGAGACGATATGGATTTCCTGCACGAATGACTCGAACTGCTTTTGAAATGAGACTATCCAACACGCATCGGGCCTCTCTCGTGCTGGAGAAAACAGGGCATTCGCCCGCTTCACCTGGCGCCCTCTGTGAAAGAGCAGATCCAACAGCTTCTTCGAAAATGAATGTTGGAAAGACGCTCATTTGGGAATATGTACTTGCAAAGCGAGACCCTTGCCCCGCACCGTTTAGAAGCTGCATGCCATGCGTTACATGGGTAATTGCCGCTGCACGATTCCCTCGCAGGAACTCGACGCATATGAACAGTATACACACCAGTAAGACTGTGTCTACCGACGGCGGTGGTCCGTGGACAAGCATACTGATGGCTGCGTTGTAATGCATGATAGCAAACTTATCAGCCACCGGCTTGGAATACTCAAAGTCTTCAAAGAGTTGACTGATGGAAAGAACAGCGTGTCGCGCCGCAGGTTCAACATGTGTCATCCTCGCGACGAAATATGTCCAGAACGATCCATCAAAAGGCCCCGACAGAGCAGGCGCCACAACATGATGGAAGTAGGATAAGCTTCGTACTTCGCGTGCATTCGTGACGGGGATCAAGCGAGGCTGAGGCGCGCGTAGAAGAAGCTCCCACGAGATGGAACCAACAGGAGGAGCATTATATCCATCGCAGACACGACCCGTCGTTGTGCATCGTCTGCACTTGGGCCATGTTTCGTCACATTTTATCTTGCGGGTTCTACACAGTGAAAACGCGACCAGTAATTAGCGAAAGAATCAAAAGAAAGGGAAACCAAGAGAAAGACAAAGGACAAATAAATAGTGACACTCACTTGCATGTCTTACAGCCCGTCTTTACTCTTTGGGTTCCTTCTCGAGGCATGATTTGCTGTGGTTGAGAGTAAAGGATAACGGTTTCCGAAGGTGAGTGAGGGTATCGTTTTCCGACCGTCGAGTGAGAAATGAAGAGGATTTGTGAAGCGGGGGCCAGAGGAAACTTTGTTCAGCCAAGGCCTGGTCGACTTGTGGAGAGATATCCAGGGGAAAAGTCATATCCTTGACTATAAGGCGGGTTGACCTCGTTATTGTTAACAGGACAAGCGAATTGACGGCCGGCAAGCATGGTAAACTGACTTGAAGAGCAAGAAATATGGAGTCATGAAAACTGACGCCTTGACACTATACTGACTCAATTCTTCCATTGCCTATACTCCCGGTAACAAAGAGTTTTGCCCAGATAGTCTAGACTTGCAATGGCAGCCACGACAGTTAGTTGTGGGGAAATGGGGTTGCATTACTAAATCCTAGTGGTACTTTTGGTTCCTTCCTCTCGGTAAGTGGCCTGTCAAATGTGAGGCATCAATCCTTTCATCCCTGTCCAAACCTTTCAAGTCTCGTTCTACAAGGATAACTAGTTCGGCGAACTTGTCGTCCTCAACCTTATTACATATTACCAGTCTATTATTGGACGCTAGCCTATTTTCTTGCTCTTTTCGTTATTCTTAATAGTTTATTCTTATTCGAGTTTGTCCACTACTACTCGCAAGCTAAAGAACTATACATGTTGCCATGTCCCGATAGATATCCCTTCCTGTGATCCTCTACCGTTTCATCATCACCTGGTCTTGGTACTCGATCTTCTATCGCCCATGCAACTCTCTCAGCACCGACTTGCGCGCCCCCCAGGTTTGGAGCTGCAGGGCCAAGCCGTAGGGCTGCGAGTCTGCCCATCATGAACAATGGAACCTCGTCATTCCACATGAGATCGTTGTTGATACAGGGAAATCCACCTCGTCCCTCGATCGGGTACTTTTCCAGAATTGTCTGCAGGTAGGGCAGAGACGAAAAGTCGGTTTGGATACCAGTTGCAAAGTACATGTAGTCCATTGCTGGCATCTCCACGGGAGAATTCGTCTGAACAGACCATGTACCGCTTTCTGCATCAAAAGATGCATCGACGAGATTCGTTTCAGTGAAGAGTTCGAGTTTCTTCGTGGCTAGATGCTTCTTGAGACGCTTGTGGAACACGGGAGTGATACTGCCTCCCCCTCTGGCCTCCTTGATCATCTCAATTCTCTCATCGTCCGAATCAGCGTAGTAAAACTGCGCTTGTTTTGCATTCTTGAACTTTCCCATCCACTCGAGCGACACG
Source organism: Fusarium nelsonii (assembly GCA_014898925.1). NCBI lineage: Eukaryota > Fungi > Ascomycota > Sordariomycetes > Hypocreales > Nectriaceae > Fusarium > Fusarium nelsonii. The sequence goes on along the minus strand of JAAVUC010000089.1, from coordinate 179,995 downwards.
TCGAAATGCTTGATACGCAGAGGTCCGCGCATGATGTGCCACACTTTCGTTACACCCTTGCGAATAGCTAGGTCCGTCAACTGCGCAGATGTAAGACCACCGCCCACGACGAGAACATTTGTTTGTCGACGCGCAGCAATTCTTTGCTTAACAAGAGGATCAGGGAACTCGGTAATGTGCATGCTGTGGCACGTTTGAGGGAGCTTCTCAGTGTCCGGCATGGATGGGATGCGAGGGATCTTGGCCACGTTGGCAGGACCGACAGCCAACACCACTGTGCGAGCATAGCGACGGACCTTGTTAGACGTTACAGTGAAGAGTTTCTCCCCGTCTATCGAAACACCCTTGACTTCGCTGTAGTCGAGATGCTCAAGCGCTTCTTTGCGAATGATGTCTGGGCCGAGTCGATACCGAGCAGCCACCTTTTCGCAGTGGTCGCAGAAGAGAGCTGTAGAAGGGTTGAAGTAGTCGTTACGCTCTCTCACGTTGATGTCAACACGCGCTTCTTGTCTGTGACTTATCAGTATGCATCTTATGCTTTGTATCTCGATGGCTTACCTTCGACCACAAGCTCGTTGACCACTCTTCTTCCTCCCATGCTTGCTGACCTCCTTGCCCACGCAGTTCCTGATCTCGATGAGTTCATCCGATCTATCATTCGCATACGCATGTGCGAGCAGAGCATCACGATCAAGCGGATCGACATGCCAAAGCATAGGGCTCCTCAGATGCGAGATGTCGTACATCTTGAAGAGTCTGTTCCAGCGACCCATCCAGGTATCACTATCAGCGTCCAGCACCAGCATCTTGTACTGAGGCTTCTGGGTCTGGGTCTTGGCTTCTGAGATTTTGCCGCTTCGCACGTGCTTCAGAGGCATCTTGTTGCCATACTTTGAGATCCAGTGAAAGCGACGGTGTTCTTCATCAGTGAAGAGCGCGGCAGGGGTATGCTCATGGAGACGAGCTGAGATGGCGAGACCGCAAGGGCCCGCGCCAATGATGAGAACATCATAAATTTCGTCTTCAACTTTAATTGACTCCATGGTGATGGTAATAGTTGAACAGCGGGACGACGGGAGTCTGGGGGCGATGCTGGCTTATAAAGCACGCCATCAAGGGAATGCCCCTCGCTCATGGGCGCATTCACGAAAACCATGAGAACCTCTATGGATATGTTGAGACCCTTCTATCGTTGACGGCTTCAATTGAGATATGGGTTGGTAAGTCGATCGCACCCTGATGGACATTTGCATCATGGGGACATCAAGGTGTCCATTCAAGTCAGGGTCCTAGCCCATCATGAGACCTCTAGACAAAATAGGGCTACTGATAAGATACTCATGACGAGTGATAACAGAGCCGGAGAGGGATAAAGAGGCTTACGACGCATCTACACCAAAAATGTGTGCCCAGACTACTTGGCAGAGGCAAGCTTGGCAAATTGAAGGTAGCTCGCAGAAGCAACAAGCAGCTGAGAAACAATTGATCGATATGTAAGCAATGTTGAAAAATCGAATGAATTATTTATCGTGTCATATATTTAAAGTACAATTTATTTACAGCTTTGTGGGACTCAGGTGATGGGTGAAGCCATCCAGACTTAACCCACTTGGCGCTCTAGCCACCCAAGTCCATGCAACCTATGAACGACCTATGAACGACCTATGAACAGCCTATGACATAACCATCCAAGAACCAAGAATAGCTTGGTTCTCATTTATAATACACCACTCCTCCATCATTTCATTTTCAGTGATTCGTCTCTGAATCTGTCGCATGTCCCAGCGGTCCCGAAGCCGCATAATCCGTCGTCACAAACGCTCGATCCACCTCACCCAAACCCTCAGCACAATATTGTAAAGTCTCAGCAATATCGTGCGATCTGTTCAATGGAGTCTTTTCATCGAGTAGGACGTCAAATTCGACCCAGACGCCATCGCCTGCGTGGTAGGCTGTCACGTTCTTGAAGCCTGCCACCACAGGTGCAAAGCGGTATGCGAGGTAGATGAGTTTCTTGAGGGTGTGATCATCGGCTGCTTCACCGGAAAGCCGCACCACGTTTTCGAAACAGGTATGACCCCAGTCGTAAATGATAAAGAGCGACAAGAGACCAGCGCCTACAGGGTCGAGCCACCATACATTGGCGCGGTAACCAATGAAGGGGAACAGCAGCGACAAACTGTTGAAGATAACGTCCGTTTTGCAATCTTGGACAAGCGCTTGCACCTGAGTTGACTTGATAGGTCGACATCCAAGGCCAATAGCCCCTTTGAGAACAATCGTCGCCAGCAGCGAAGCGATAGCGGCCCAGCTGAGAATCTCGGCCTCAGCATGAGGAGGCATTAGACGTGACACGGACTCTTGAAGGATCTGCAAGAAGGAGATGACCATGATAATGGAGAATACTAGAATACCTAACGGTTCGAGACGACGTTTACCGACGGGGAATCGGCGCTGCATCGCATGCAACCTCCACTGGACAAGACGACTTGTTGACCAGACAATCAACGTACAGAGAAGGTCCAGCGCAGAGTCTACAAGCGATGCCACCAGAGACAGAGATCCTGTGGTGAATACCGCAAAGGCCTTTCCGGCTAGCAAAAGGATGTTGGCTATTACGTTGATGTTGATAGCTAGATTCGCCTTTCTCGCCGCCTTTCGTCTCTTTTCCTTTTCTTCGTCTGGGAGTAATTCTCCAATGTTACCCTGCACGCGTTGGATTCCACCACCGCGCTCCTGATCACCGTCGTGGTCGGGGTCTGGATTCATCGACTCGAGAACGTCGTCCGCAATCGCCATCACTACAGCATCTACCTCCAACCAATCATTCAACCGTTCGTTTTGCTGCTCGTAAAAAGCGCGGATCTTTTTATTCTTCATCTGCTTGAGTTCCTCATCCGACTTGCGATACTTTTCTAGTCCCGACCGATCGATACCGTGCATGAGGGCACGCTTGATCTCACCGCGACGAGCGTCTTCGAGAGCTGTACGAGCAGCATCCTGGAACTTCATGATACGAGGTTTGGGGCGTGAGCTCTTGCTTCCTGGATTGTAGGAGTATCGGCCGGTTTCCAGATCGCGTGGACCGTCTTCGTATTGAGGGCGTGCATCTTCACCGATGTGTTGACCACGATGACGAGCACCTGAATCAGGATTCCATTGTCTTTTTCCAACCATCGCAACGAATACTTGTGGTAAGAAACGAAAGATATGAGGCTCAAGTGAAGATTAATGAGGAAGAAGAATATCAGCTCATAAGCACAGCTGTGAGCTGTTGTTTATTCCCGTACATGCCGCTGCAACCCCTTGTATAGGTGTAACCGGATATGACGTAGGTGACGTAAATCCGGGGTTGACAGTGCCAATGCAACACGCGACAGGTTCAGGAACGGCCTCAGCTCCACTGAATGGGACAAAATATCAAGGAAATAGTGGCATTTCCTACTATTTTTATTTTCCGTACTTGTTTTTTCTCAAAGCAAAAATTAAATGAACACGTACGTGTGCTTGGCGTGCCGAAAGCCGATATCCTTCAAATCTCGTCGTCATGGGTCAGCCTGCTACGACATGATGGATCTCTAGAGAGAGGTTCACGGAGTGCAGCCGGAAGTTAATTCGTTCAGTAATCGCGGAGGTTTTTCATCGAGTTAAACTACTCTTGGAGTAGAAAAAGTGCTTTCGTATGGAGCTACCTATTCTTAGCTGTGGTCATTGTCGCGTCTTTCCAAAAACTACGCGGTAGGCCACGTGACTCGGTGGTCGGGTTAGTAAGGTCCGCATCATCAGGTCTCATGCTCTTGCTTCATCATCTTGTCTTCTATACAACCCATGCTTGTCCCTTATTCATCGAGTACCTTTATAGAAATGAGACCCAAGAAAATGAACAAGGTTCAATTTGCCATGGCTTCTACGCCGCTGCGTTGCCCTTTGGAAATATAATGGGGACTAAACCGCCAATAGCTTGTCTCCTATCGCCAGTCGAATCATCCCTGTTTGCTCAAACTTCAAGGCATGGAAATTTTTAGGCATCGATTGACCAAGAGAAAGTGCTACGTTTCCTGCGACACGACGAATTAAGGAGATACGTAACATAAACACGCACAGACGCAAACCCGAGCAATTCTCGAATAAACGCCAGAGACCCTGGACTGTCGATCCTGTCAGGCGTGGAGACGCGAAGTTGTGGCTTGTCCTAGCCTGGATCGACATACAGCTTTGCCTTATCGATGCAGTATGGCCCAGGATTTCGACCGCCCTGACCACGCTCTACCGCCTCAAATAGCACAATGAGCAGAAAGAGAAGACGAATGCCGAGGCGCTTGTACTGCGTAATCTAGTAATCGGAACCAGAGTTCCGAGGGTTTTTAGGGGTCCTAAGGAAACCCTTAAGACTCTCTCATACTTGAATGGCAACGGGGAATTTCACCACAATCACAGTTGTTTGATGCTTTATTATGGCATCAAAGCTCTCGTACGTGAATCGAGTGGAGAAATTGACCAGCCCAAGAAGTGGACCTTGATCTTCAATTCTTCAACGATAAGGTACTGTAACACAAATTCGAGGGACCATGGAGAGCTCAGGAGGGTCGGAGTTCTCGGATCAGCCCGTGTCAGAACCTTAGATGATCGCAGCGTTGTATCAGCCTTGAACATCATTACCAACAGGGGCAAGCCCAAGGATTCGAAAGCGGCAGGCAATTCTTTACTCAGACCTCAGGCGTGGTTCATGCCGTTGATTTCTATCTTGACTAGGTAAACTTTATTTGAATGATCATCCGAATTAGGTTGGCACTGCTAACCTGTTAGTACAGATATAATAGCCGATCCCTTCTGGAAGTAGTAGACTAATTGTCTTGGACGTTTCAATGCATGGCACTGCCAGATCACAGACAGGCTGAACCGTTGTTGCATGACTCGATCACACAAAACTCCCGGCTCAGAGGCTGTGGCGTCAAACTTTGGTGGCTATCTCGGCAGTAGGTTAACCTGTGCTAACATTACTCGACCGCTCATTAGCTTCGTCTGCAACACTCTTGGATTCGGCACTAAATACGATTTCCTTACCCTTTTCGTCACTGAAGGTCTTCTCAACTTCATTGAGAGTGTCACTTGAACGATGACATTGGGCGTATCAACTATATCACTCAAAAGTGAAATTCAAGAACTCTGAATACATGCGTCTAAAACCTTCTCTTGATACCGCACAGTACTATCAGAGGCCATTTCGAATCTTTGCAGGTTTGACCAATTTTACTTCAAAATCGCATCCTTATTCTGAAGACTGCACGGTATTCACATGAAACCATCTAAAAGGGGACAAGCCTAGTACGACATGGCGCACGAAATGATTAAACAAATGGGACATTCATGCACCCAATAAAAGCTTAGTACCGTCATCCAGGTACCTGACGACGGTATTGGCATGCCAAGTTTCCCCAGACGGACTCGGAGATCGCCATCTAAATACTGCACCGCTCGCTTTTAGTCTATTCTGCTGTCACTCAGCTTGATTCAGTTCAGCGGCAGTTGCATACGCATTAACCCCTGTTTCCTTGTTGGTTTACGAAAATTATCGCTGATCTTATCTTTATCTATATTAGAGGCCTCATCCTGTCTTGTCAAGAAATGGTTATATAGATGTGGAATCCCGGGTGGAACCTCTCTCATCTCAAGCCACTTCATGCTGGCAGATAACATGTGAAGACAGAACTCATACTGTTATACCTTGAATTCATTCTTGTTTCGCCAATACCCCAAGCATTCTTTGTTGTTTTGCCTATCCAACGGTTACTCGATCTGCTCATTCTATTTTGTACTACGTCCGGACCAATCTTCGATGATGACTGCCACCAAATCTCTCACACCCGACGCTGGTGTTTTGAGTTCTATGATCATCACATTTTCTGTCGCTACTATTCTTCTTATTTTCCGTCTCGTATCTCGAAAGATCACACATGTCACTCTGTGGTGGGATGATTATTTTGCTATAATTTCCTGGGTGAGTTGCTGTCATTTGATAGACAAGCTTGCTGCTTATTCCATGATCTATTTTGCTGACTTTCTAAAGGTTGCCGCTTGTCTATACTTTAGTTTTGCAATGTACTGTAGGTACCCAAAGGAGGCTCGATCGATAGAAGATATCAATATACTGACTATGTTTCAGGGGCTATTGTAATGGGTCTCGGTCACGTCAAGGCAGATGTCCCCTTACCAGCCGCAAGAGTCGAAGAATACGCTCGCTTCGGTCTTTTCATGGCTGAGTTTCTATACGCCATGTCCCTAGGCTTCTCCAAGCTGGCCATTCTCGGCTTTTACTGGCGTCTATTCGGTAGTGTCGCCAAGATGAGAATTGGAATTTACATCCTCCAAGGCAGCACAGTGATTTGGCTCACCATTCGAACCTTTATGACAATCTTTCACTGCGTACCCGTCGAGGCTTACTGGAACCACAACATTAAGAACGCTGTTTGCAAGGTGGATCCTGCCAAATTCATGTTTGGTACCACTTTGGTTCATCTTATGCTTGAAGTTGCTGTTTTGTCGTTGCCTATCTTTCAAGTCAAGAGACTTAAGCTCCGTATGGGTCAGAAGATTGCTGTTGTTGCTATGTTCATGTTTGGTATCTTGTAAGTCCATTCATCTGTCTCCTCACTGTTGGTTTCTGTTAGCAGAATACTGACTCAACTGCAGTGTTTGTATCGCTTCAATTATCGTCCTTTACGAGGCATTCACTCTGGATCCCAAGACAACTGAAATGGCGAGGGACATCAGAGGAGTCATCATGTGGGCAGGAACAGAATCTAACTTGGCCATCATCTCTTGTAAGTCTTTCAGCTTGACATCACTCTCTGCCCCATCACTAACCTCTTCCTAGCTTGCCTCCCCATTATAAGACCTATCTTCCGCAAGGTCCTTTCCGGCTCATCACTCGACTCCAAGTCCAACTCATCCGGACCTAACCCCATCAGCGGTTTAACAAGCAGCAAAGGCATCAAGCTTACCAACATCACCCGCACGAAAGAAGTCGACGACAACAGTTCGCAGCGAGAACTAGCAGGTCTTGAAGACGGATCATCTGGTGACATGGACTTTCACACCTATCCTGAGCGCGGTGGTCAAAGCAACACGATTATCACAAGTTGCCTTAATGATCGGCCGGGCAGTAATCCTACCGAAGCGGGGTACGGTATCCAGGTCAAGAATGAGACTAGAGTGTATTATGAGTCTTCGTGGAAGAAGGATAGGGAAGCGATGAGACAACAGGGAGAGGATGCACCCACTCACGGTTATAAGAATGAAGCCGCTGAGGGAACATTGGGTAATGGGATCTATCGTACTGTCACATCCGAGGTCACACGTTATTAGTGTGAACTGACTATTTCTTCAACCGTTCTTAGTATTTGATCATAGAGGTCCTTTAATGTCAATTGCATTCTCCATCACACATTCTTTTATTCCGGCGCGAAATGGTTGAGGCAAAGCTGTCGCTCCTCTTATTACACGTCAATCGTTATCACTAGACGCGAAGTTAAAATGATGCTTGATAACAGAAAGGATCATTCTCTTGGTATTCTATCTAACAATTAACCTGTCAAAACCCAATCATAATCGCTTCATCACAAAGAATATCACAATACGTTTCCAACGCCAATCCCGTCATCTAATCCCACACGCCTAACTGTATCCATCTTAGTTACCCATTCGCATGGCATTCACAAGTCTATGTCGTGCACCCTCTCGGCGGTCGCTTCGTCCAGGGCTCTCGTTGTACGAATCCTGGCGGCGATTGCTGTCGTAGTATCCGTCAGTGTCTCCTAGACCGACCTTTGAAGGACGGGGAGGAGGGGGAGGAGGAGCATGTCCAGGTTGGGCTTGCTGAGCCTGCTGAGCCTGCTGGGCATGGTACACTGGCTCCCAGTCACGGTTGGGCTCTTGTCGGTAAGAGCCGTTCTGGTAAGAGTCCTGGGTTGGGATGGGAGGACGGCTTGATCGATGGTCGTCGCGCTCATATCGCTCATCGCGGCTGTCGCGGTTTGATCTGCGAACAGATTCGTGAGAGGAGCGACTTGGCTGTTGAGCGGGCTGTGTTTGGAGAAGCCCGCCTTGGGATGCACCATTCTGGGCAGTGCTGTTCTGAGGCGCGCCAACCTGACGACGTGTCACCTCACGAGGAGCCTGGTCCTCATCATCTGTCGGTGTGTCGTCATCTGGATCATCCTCGTATGCTCGTAACTCGCTTCGCATAGCGAGGCTGGCACAAATGGCCTTGGCTTCCTCAATCGCCTTCTTCTGGGCTTGGAGGGTCTTGCGACGGTCGCGGGTCTCCTTGTTCTCAGCAGCGATAGCCTCGATGGTAGAGTCTTGCATGCGGAGAATCTCAATAGGGTTGAATAGACGCAGCATACCGAGAAGAAGGTGTCGCTCGACAACCTGGGTGATGACGTTGCGGGTAAAGATGCGAGCTGTAAGATCGTAGTAAATAAGCATCTTCTCCAAGACTTCCTCGGCTTCAGTGTAAGTGCCACCATTCTCGGTGGCATCGGCACGCCATTTGCGAAGACGCTCCTCGTACTCGGGGTCAAAAGGCTGAATCTCGAGCTCCATGTCGTCAGTGAGACGGCCGAGCTCAGTATCGGCACTTTCGTACAATTCCTTCATTCTCAGTTCAAGGAAGTGCATACGAAGGGGATCACGCATGCGCATGGGCCAGACGTGATCAATGACATCCGCAAGAAACTCGTTGCAAATGACACCAACGTTGTCCTTGTACTCTTGTGCCAGGACGGGCCAGTTTCTAGAGTAATCCTGGAAGAGGATGTAAGGCGCTCGAGGGTTCGAGTCGAGGGGAAGTTCGTTACCCCGAATTTGTCGAAGAAGAGGCTCAACTTCATATTCGGCAAAGTCCTTTTTGCTGCGATCGCCAACAGTCGCGGGAAGAGGAGTGCCGTTAGTGTCTACTCCGTTGGCTCCATTGGCACCAGCAGGCTGGTTGGGCTGGAAGGTCACCTTACGACCGTGCTGTCGGAACCGTTTTGCGAAACGCTCACTCTCGTCGCGAATACGAGCACGAAGCTTTTGTGATGGTGTGCCCTTGGGGCTCGACTGTCTAGCAAAGAACCGCTCACCAAAGGGGTTCTTGTAGTTACCATTCACCGCAGGGGTAACAAGATTGTTGGATGCTGTGAAGAGCTCGCCCATCTGGAAACGCATCTCCTCTGGGGTGTCTTTGCCAACGCCCATAGCCTTAAGTTGGGTTTCGCAGCCTTCCAAGGCTTGTTGGATCTGGCGACGTAGTGTCTTGACATGCTTGCCAATATGACGCTGGAGCTGGGTGCTCAGTTTGGCACGAAGGGCACCAATACCCCACATCTCAGGAGGGAGAGTTGCCCATTTTCCACGAGAGAAGAACTCGGCTTCTCGGTTGGCGCGGTCCTCGGGGGTTTGCCATTGCTCACCAGGTCCAGGGTTTAGCAAAACATACCAGCCAAGCTTGAAATTGTTCTCTTGATCCTTGTTGGTAACAAGTTCGATAAACTTATCCTCAAGGCCGATGCGCTCGGTCATGTCGGGCTTTGTGAGAACGCCAATGGTGCGTGATCCCTTGGGGTCAAATTGACGGGCCTTCTTGAGGATGGGAGCTTGGACATAATCGTTGTTGCCGCCAATGACAGCAAGAATGATGGTTCGTGAGCTCTTCATGTATCGGTCGGAGAGGGCCTCGATAGTTTGGATGTCGTTCTCGGATTGATCACGGTTGGCGACACGAACAAGACCGGGCAAATCGACCAAAGTCAAAAGCGGCATGTCAGGGCCGCTCTTCTCGACAACTAGGATGTCGCGAGCTGCAAAGCGACCGGGGATACTTCGTGGAGCGATCAATTCTGTCGCATCTCGCATCATCGCATCGAAGGGTGTGTCACCGGTGACATCACCGCCATACTGAAGTAGACGGGCTTGTTCATTGTGAGGTCTGTTCTTGTCGGGAATGATGGAAACTTTTAGTTTGGTCTCTTTCGCTCGTCGCATGCGAATTTCTGTCGCAAATCGTGTACAGGCGCCAGCATCGCGAGGGAAGGGTGTACCGGTAAGAGCCTCGAGAACTGAACTCTTTCCGGCGGACTGGTCGCCAACAACGACGATTTGAGGAAGTTTGACATCGTCGAGCTGTGCGAATTGAAGCTTGTCGATAAGATCCAAGAGGCTGCGTTGCTCGGTAGCAAGGCCCTGGTCGCCCAGGGAAGATTCGAGTGAAGGGCGCATGTTTTGCCTAGCAGAAGAATGAGAGTCAGTGGCTTGCTGGGCGTCTTGGTCTGGAGGTATGACGAACAGAGAGCCCATTCTCTCGTAGCGAGGCAAAGTATAAGGAGCAGCAATAGCAATAGCAGCTGTAATTGTGTGTAAGGTGTGGTATTTGTATGTGTCTGGTACAAGTTTAAATCAAGAAATGGGAGGAAAGAAAATGGAATGGTTTCAGCCAAGGCATTCGTCATGGGTTATTTTATACATGATGACGCTCGGGCTTTGATTCGTTCTTTCTTGGCTGCCTCTGCGACGGTTTGCGCGGCTGCCAAGCGTCTTTTGGGCTTGGAAACCTCGGGTTCGCAGAAAAGTTGACTTCATTGAAATATAAGACAAATTAAACTATTCACTTTGTATGTATTTATCGCAGTTTGTAGCCGATCTATTTGTTGTACCCTGCAAGCTCAGGTCTCAAGTTTTCCGCCAGCTGATGCGCAGTCATTTAGCGTCATACCTTGCAGCTGCGCCACACTCAACAGAAATTTGGGGAAGACAAGGGTAACGAAGATGTGGCAACTCATCTGTGGCTGTGCTGACATCTGGTATGCGACGCCACAGCATCCCATCAGATAGATTTGGGTAGCCAAGGGATTTCCCTCGGTTTTGGCTATATTTCTTTGTTTACCTTCATTATGTTGCTGCCTTATCTTCCTACCAAATGGCTGCCTTTGAATACTCAATGTGTAAGTTGCGTGGCTGACAGCATCTGGAATGACGTAGCCCCACTACGTACATGGACGCGTCTTACACACCCTAGCCCTCAAACATTACTTTTAGATGAACTGAAATGTGTTGTCTGTCACAGCATGTTTCAACAGGTAACGAGATTGGGTTAAATTTTAAAACTACGAGGAAAGGTTGCAGTGCTGGGACACGCGGATGGCAGATTAATGATAACACGTCGGTAAAGACAATAGTTTTTGAATCTTACTTGATGGTTTGGGGATGTCACAGATGATGAAAGGAGTGGGGACCAACGGCAATAATAAAAGAGTTCCAATATATCAAGGCCAGATTTGAACACGATCAACGTATCCTTACTACCATTACTTATCGCCTACAATGCCATTCCGCTCCATAATGTTACCTGTGTGCGTCCCAGGGCGATGGAAAACTCGTTACTCCTAGCATAAGGGACGAAATAACTTAGTCACTTTATGTCGATTTAGATAAAGCTTTTAGGATATTTATTTCTGACACCCTAAGGTTTAGTCTTGAATATTTTGCCACCCCCAGGCGTGGGGGGACGTATACAGAGGAGCGAATTAGAATCCAAGACTGTGTATATGCTCTATGTACTGAGTCTAAAGCATTGGTGGCCCATGTTTGTCCTTTATACCCTTCTGAGATCGTCCCGCGACATCTCGTAAGTCTCCTATGATGAATCCGGATATGCGTCCCAGTCGTTTGCTTCACGCCCAGGTCCCCGAGATAAAGCTTCCTACCAAAAAGTCCCGGCTTAAAGACCTACTTCATAAGTTTGTCGGTCTATCAGCAGAAGTCTGGCGCCAGCAAAGATTTGCATGATTGCTTAATTGCCCCGGCGCGCCAGCTGCTCAACAAGTCTTTCCATGGTTCTGAGCACCTGGTTCAGCGTCGCTGTCTGAGCTTGGTGCTGCTGCATGATCTCCCCAATAAGACGTTCGATGTCCTGTTTGTGGGTTTGCTCAAGTGCTTCCGTGACGATCGGGATACGCCATCTCGGAGGCTGGGACTTCTTCTTCCCAGCTCCATTCCTGGACATCACCCTCGACCCAACCCTGAATAATAGCACACCGACCCTTGGAACTGGTGCCCATGGCAGGTCGAGTCAGTGGCAGTGGCAGTACGAGAGACCAGTCGACTCCGGTGTTGTTAGGAAGGCAACTCGATGAGCCTTGCGACGTGAGAATGGAGACGCACGAGCCGGTCGATGGGCCAGTCACTTTGAGATGCCTAGTGATGGTCAGGATATTTGCTACGATCTATCAATACCAACACTGAAGGGCAAACTTACGATCCGCGACGATAGACCATCAAAAAGGGTCAGTGAGAGCGGTAGAAGGGACGAAAATACTGTGAAAGCCCTTAACACTTGAAAGACTTGGTATGAGTTCAGAGAGAAGGGAGAGATACCTCAAGGACTTTTGAGCCGATGTGGAACCTTAAGGAGAGAATTTCCTGGTAGGTGGTTGGAAGGTGGGTTGCGAATGATAGGGAGAAGGGCGACACCTGGCGCACGGTGTAGTAAAGTGCCTGGACCTGCAACACCAGCAATTTCTGTACCATTCTTGTGACTGTCACTTCTTGACAGTGCTCGCCAGTGACAGATTTCGATTTCCATAAGCTGTTTGGCAGCCTGATGTTGCCGAGGGGACCCACTCGGGAATCACCAGATAAAATATCGTCAGCGCCTCTCGACTTTGATTTTCTTTTCTTCTCTCCTCACCGCAAATCCATACGTGGTCGTCCCCCCCCTTCCCTGCTGTTGCGGCATATTCGTATGCCGCATCTTCATCTCCCTCAAAAGTTCTCCTCGAGGCCTCGGACCTTCTCCCTTCAAGCCCTCGGACTGTACTTGTCACCTTCACCAGTCGCTTCGCAGTGCCTCACCAAGTAACATCGCGAGAGAACTGCTTCTTGCCCCGAAGAGGAACTTCCCACACCGCCCCAAGACACATTCACTTATCGCTCTTGGGAATCCTCAAGACCCTTCGTACAGTAAGTCTCCTGTATCAGCCCTCGCGGAACTGCGACCAACAACTAACGTTTCTGCATGGGCGGCTCCTGTTGAGGTGCTCCCCTTGCGCTGCGCTTTCCTCGTCCAGTCATTATGTGTGGTATGTAGCGCGAGTACTCTTTTCACCGTTAGTCTGTGTAGCATAGGTTTCCGGGGTATTAGAACTTACTGACGATGTGTGTGAGGATTTTGATGATGTGAGATGAATGAAAATAATTCTGTAGTGAAGTTAGAGCCTTGCATAAAGGCGGGAGTGGGGCCCAAAGACACGGAGGCCGGCAGTCACTGCCAGCTATCTGCCGTGCTGCACAAGCTAAGTAATAACTTACCTATAGGTTATAACTTATAAGAAAGAACTGTCCCGACATGGCACCAATTCACTTCCAAAATCCAAACTTGTTATTGCCCAGCTCTTTCGAAGTGTAACCTTGATCTGTCCCCAGAGGGATATTGGTATCAGGTTCAAATATTATTGCCCAGCTCAGACTGGGATACAATGCGTGATGTGACCCTGTATTTCAAGTCGCATCTGTAAAGACTTAAACATTATCCCATGATCACTTGAAAGACCCAGGGCATCTGCGTTTACGACAACACTAATGTATTACTGGCTTACTGGCAGTATAAAACTTGACTAGACTTGCTATGTGTATGAAGAAATTGCTTGCCATTATCTTCTGGTACGTTAAAAAAGCTCATGTCAAGGTTCGATATATCTCAGGCGCTCGGGGAGTCCTGGCTGTACTAATGTGAATCTTCCGCCAAATCGTCGGCCTGTATTCCAGATGTGAAAAGCCTGTGTGTTACATTTATGACTTTCATCGCGCTTGTAAAGAACCCGTGTTCGACATTCGGGTCTATCCAGACACACTTTGCGTGATAGAGATAGCTCATTTAGCAGCAAGACGAAGTAAGAAAAAGCTTGACTGGATTATAACTAGTTGAGTGATAAAGCTACAAGCTTTAGTTAACCTTTATAAAAGGAAATTCAGTTTTTACATAATAAAGACCTAATACCGTTAGGTTGCATAGGTAGATTATAACAGTCGGCTATGATAGTTATCAAGGACAGAGGCTGGCCCATGTGAAAAGTACACAAGCAACTAGAACAATCCATCCACCGCGCCCGCTTGAGCCACTATACGCCCGTAGGAGTGTTGATAAAGGTATGCGTAACATGCATACCATGCATATAACCACGCTTTATGACCAATCGGAACGAGCCCCTGGTTCCATTGATGTAGGGCAGAGGGCGTATGTTCGTCGTTTACCGCTTTGCAACGCCAGGGTCCTTATAAGTTGCATTGGTACTCCGTACTGGGTATTCAGGTTACATGCAGATCACATAGGGGTAATCTTGCAGCCAAGGCAACGTCAAGATGGTCCACGATACTAAGTGGCTAAGGTACATCATACGCAGGAGAGAATGGACGTGCAGAGCTGTTGATGTCCCACGGTGGCCTTTACATACTCAAGATTTCCTTCAGGGTACTCTGATATGATCAGATTCGTGAAGTTCGAATTGTTGGAAAGAACTGCAGGAACGCCCACAATTAACATCATAGCGTATACCAAGCGTCTCGATTCACAAGGGTCTATGATCAAAAGGAAGGCTAGGAATTACGCCGGAAATTTTCATAGACTGTCATCATAAACGCTATACTATGGGTTATTGGTGTAGCAAAACATCAATATTAGCCGAAACCGTTTCAGTAAGTACACCGACCATCTTGTTCAAGCTCGGTATTGAGTCTATCACAGGAGTAAGCATAATATCAAAGTGGTCCACAGAAGAGCGACTCAGTCGCCAACATATGATATTCAATGCAAGTGAAAGTCCAGGCTATACTAATAACAATCTTCCACTAAACCGTAAACACCTATTCCATCCAACGAAGTAACTGCTTAGACAACTTCTCGAGTCTGCACTTGAGTCTGGTGCTCCTCCTCCTTGGAGTCTCCAAAGTGAATTTGCTTCTCGACAGCAGCAGTCGCCTTCTCCTTGAGCTGGTCGTCCTCGAAAACTGTGATATTGGTTAGTTGCAGAAGGAGGATAGAATTCGGAAAACATACGGAAAGCAAGTTCCTCGAGGGTTCTGCCGCTGGTCTCGGGGTAGAGGAAGTAGACAATCATGAACTCAAATACGATCCAACCACAGTAAATGGCCAAGTACTTCCACTTGATAGCATCGAGGGCAATGGAGTTGACGTTGGTCGAGAAGAAACCGGCAAGCTTTCCAAAGATTTGTTGGACACCGATACCACGAGATCGCATGGCGTAGGGCCAGAGTTCGACGAGGTAGGCTAGAGTGATTGTTAGCAGTTTTCACGAGAGGCAGTTCCATGACATACTGTAAGTGAGAGCGTTGTTTCCAATGTTGTAAGTTGGGGCATAGGCGAAGTAGAAGAACAACGCAGCGATACCAGCAGGCTGGTTCTGTTCGCCTTCGGGGGTCGCTTGGATCTGCTGAAGGGAGACAGTCATAGCGATGAAACACAAGAACATCAGGGTACATGAGAGCATGTACATGTGTCGACGCTTGAAGCGAGGGACGATGAGAGCAAGAGCTGTAGCGTTCATCAAACTCCAGCAGGCGTATGCGAGGTTGATGCGTGTCTTGGTGTAGTCGTCGGTGTATCCCATAAGCCCAAAGAGTTTGCCAGAGTAGTAGCTCAGCAGAGTGTTGCCGGAGAGTTGAGTGAAAAGACCGATGAAGATTGTGACGAGGAATCGTCGACGCATACCAGCAGTGCGGATAACCGAGAGCCAGGACTGCTTGGAAGCCTCCATCTCGGCCTTGATGGTCTCGCGAATCTGTACAATTTCGGCTTGGACGAGAGGGGAACTGGCGTCACCCTCGGCGTGATATTTGACGAGAATCGCGGCGGCCTCTTCGGTGCGATCCTTCGAGACGAGGAAACGGGGAGACTCAGGAAGGAGGCTGACATGTGTTAGTTTTCGATATCTTTTGGTATATTTTCACTTACAAAACAGTGGCGATCTGAATCAGAGAGGGACAGATCTGGAGAAGAGAAGGGATTCGCCAAGCCCAGTTTGTCTTGATAGGAGTGGTACCCAAAGCAATCGCAGAAGCGGTAATTTGACCAATAAAGTAGGAAGAGTTGAAAAGAGAGGTCAAGGTAGCACGCTCCTTTGGATAACCCAGCTCTCCGATGAGGGCAGCACCCGAGATAATGCAGAACAGAATTCCCGATCCGAGAATTATGCGAGCGACGATGTACATGCCAACTGGATAGAGTCAGTAACCTGCAATCGCAGTATAGATTTCAGTAGTCTTTACCGTGCTGGGCAAATCCTTGAATAATGGCACCGACAACCATGATGAGAGAACCCAACATGATAGACCATCGTCGACCGTATTTCTGAGCAAACCAGGGTGCAACGGGGACAGCAAAGATGGAACCGAGCTGGTAGCAAGAGTTGACAAATCCAAGCAGACCAGGCTCGATAGCATATTTACCCTCGTCATCCTTTCGTCCGCCACCGAGATCTAGAGACTTGTCAGTGGATGATGACTGAGTATATGCTGTAGATGGCCGTACAGTGGTGGAAGGTGTCCGAGTATTGCAGAGTGTTGATGAGTTGCGAATCGAAACCAGAAGTCATCTCGACACCCATGCAACAGAAGAACAACCAGACGTACATCATACGAAGATTGGGCTTCTTGTACCATGGCGTCTTATCCTCCTCGACGAGGCGAGTGACAATCGGGTCGGCGGCAGAGCCCACGTTGACCATCGTGACGGTTGAGCTGAGTATCGAATCCGAGGTTGTAGTGAACGCAATGCAGATGCAAGGGACGTGGGCCGCTCTACTGGTGATGCAGTAGCAGTCGGGCTGTCAGTGCTGGAGAGGACTGTAACCAACAAGGAGGAATTTCGATGGGGACTCTGCAGATCATATTATATACCCGTTATCCTAGACATCTTCCCCCATATTCCCCACGGTTAGATAAGATAGAGCTATAGCTATAGCTCCAGGCTACTGCTGCCCTAACGGTAGGATTTCCGAACTCTCCGCACTCATCAGTGGTCTGGGGTAAAAACGTGGAGGCTCCGCACCCAAAACTTGCTTGACCGCATGCCCATGTTGCATCACAATGTGACATTTTGTCACTTTCAGTCAGCAACGGCCGCCACATCAGAGCAGTCGATTCGCTCGGGTAACGTCCCCCGGTCGGTCGACTCTCACCCGAAAACGGATTCTCGAGCCGAAGAGAGGAGTGTCGGCGAAACTCAAGTACGGTTAAACGGACCGGCTGATGGTGGGAGTGGAGAGTAGGGGGATTGATTGGGTTGAGCTTATGCTTAAAACCGCTGATCATCCCGTGTTTGGGTGGTGGAGGGATATGGATATGCCAGATCTAAAACTAACTAGCACCTGACGCTCTACCGAAACTGCGGGGTTACCTGTTCGTCTGTGTTGGAGGCAGGCGCAACATGAAAGCGAAAACAGGCAAGAGCACGCCAAGCAAAGAGCGAGGCGAAGGAAAGCTTTGCTCCGACCCCGACTCCTAAGGTGTTACTCCACGATTTCTCCATACATTTGCCAAGAAACAGTCATAAATAAGACAAGGGTACAACTTAGACCTCGGCCGTCGTACAATGACAAAGTTTATTACCAATTAAATTATTTATACGGTAGAACAGCCGGCAAATCAACATAGCCAGCCACTCAAATAAACTCTTTATGTCAGCGTTTCACATGGCTCACCACCATCACCACCAATTTTCCTCATGGCCCGATTTCGTACGAAACTTTTCTCGAAGCCAAGAATCCTTATAGGGCGTGACATGTCTAGTCGAATTTTTATTACTTCTTTTAGAGCCAACAGGTTGCATCAATCTCCAAGTCCCCTTGTTTTCAGCTTGTCAACCGTTCATCTGGTACGCTTAGTCCAGGTGCATAGTCTACCCGCTCTTCAGGCTAAATAGACGACGTTGAAACATCCGGACAAAGGGACAGTATTTATTGCCTTGGCAATCCCGGTCATTACCCTAGGAGGGTTGACAGTGAGCCCTCCTAAACTATAAATGGGCGTGGGGTGAAGCAGCGGTATGGGAAGCCATCTGCACGGGTATACTGTCTACTGTGGTTGCCATTTCCGGATGAATCCTTCGACCTTTGCTACCCGAATTGAGATGCTTGCTTTTGTTTTGTGATGGGATTTCTCTGTTTAACAATGAGTTTAATCTGTACTTTGACGTCCTTTCAATCGGACCGAAGGAGGGTGGTAAGGAATGAATCCGGGGAGCCGCATCCAATTGAAAGCGATGCATTGACACATGAGCCAAAACAAAGGGTCCTTTCTACCGGGTGTGATGCGTCTGGGGTTAGTAAATAGCAAAAAGAAAAGGCGAGCTGCATTCCAATTTGTGGTCAAGTCTGGGGATAAAGCTTGGCGGGCACAGAATCTGGGGAAGATTACAGTATGAAGTCGTCATTATGGGGTCTTTGACTAGTGAATAAATGGTCTTGTGATTGCCAAAATGGCTTCTCCTTTCCTGATAATACTTATTGTATCTTGGTGAACCAAGAGATTATGCTGCTGATCCATGATGGATAAAAAGCACAAGGGCAAACAATGCGCCACCTGCTCGATGCAGTAGCGTTTGAGTACATAAGCACTCTGGAAAATTTCGATTGCATGAACAGGGCGTGTGGTCTAGGGGTATGATGTTCGCTTCGCATCTTTGTTCTGATCACCAGACGGTATGCAATTGCGAAAGGTCGAGGGTTCAATTCCCTCCTCGTCCAGCCTTTCTTTTCTTTTGCCTTTTTATTCTTCACTTAACGGAAATGTCATGCTCTCATTTCACCGATTCAACCATCTTGCCGATGCTTCAACAACGCCTTGCGCTGATCTTTTGGGATGCCTGTCAGCTTGGAATCTTTTGTCTCTCGTCCCGTTGATTTCGTTTCTTCTATTGAGACGATGCGGGGTGTTTAACCCATTAACCATTGATATCTCCAGCAATTAAACCTAATCTTCATTTCCCTGTGCTCAATGCTTTTGTTGGATTCCTCAGGCTTGCAATGCCTCTACCACCAACACCTATCCCATACTGCCATCCCCTAAACCTTTGTGCTGTAGACTTGGCCATAATGCTTCAAAGCATATGCAACATACCGCTTATCGCTATGAATTCGGTCTCTCTCCAGTTGGAATTACCCTACAGTGTAGGGCTATTGTATGCCTCAAGTATTGCTCGTTATCTTAATCTTGGCTTGCTGCCCATTCTTCCCATTTCCCACGTCATAGCCCTTTTAGGATGACTGTGAAATACGTCGTTCGTCAAGGTTCGGAAAAATGCTTTCTATGCAATCTTGGGATGTTCGTTGCAGGTGGATGCGTTCGGGGTCGTGGGATAAGGGATGAGGAACCCGTTTGTATGAGTGATTCTTCCAAGAAGATAGCTCTTTGCTGCAGTTGTTCCAATCGCGTCGACAGTCTAGAAAGTTTTCGTTCTGTTTCCTGTATCTGTAGCCGCATATACTGCTGCCTTTCCCGCGACCGCTGATTTTGGCCCAGTTCGTCTCGGAGTCGTTGACCAATTCGTTGACCGAGGTCCTGACGCTCTGATTGATCGGTGGCTACCGCCGCCCACCGTATTATATCATGTTCCAAGTCTCTCATCTCAGGGGGTATTAGCATGGGGGCTTCTGGTAATGCCTGTTGTGGTGCCGGAACTTGCCGCGTAAGTGACGATTGAGCCGGCGGTCCTTGTCGGGGCATGGTTGGTATGTCGGAGGGGTACAGTAACTTGTGGTAGTACTGTAGCAAGTGGATTAGTGTATTGCTCGCTCTGATTCAACGATGCGATATCTCACGAGTTGGAGTTGACAATAGCTCAATCACACACCAGTTTATCAAGAGACTGGTCTTTACTCGATCCCAGGCGGGGTGCATGGACATCGCCTCAACCTTGGGAGAAGTCTATTGTGAACCTTGTAGAGATATACCTTTGGCGGTATCATTATTTCCGATTTGTCCATAGATAAGGCAAAGCTTCGGTGTGGCAAGGGTGGCAGGTAGGCCCGAGAACTTGCGCGCCTCACCTTGGGACTTTCAATCTAAATTTATATGAACGGACGACTTGGCGAGCCATGATTCAATGTGACTTTATCTCTGTAGCCTTGTTCTCTTTCTAAGTGGATATTGCTGAAGTTCCAATTCGAGCTAGCATACATATCGCACGCCGTGCAACGTTTTGCCTAGAGATGGCGGGCAGAAATATGGAGTGGGGCACCTTAGAACACCAGGAGACCTTCACGTTTTGTCCAAATCTGTTACTGCCGTTTCATCTGAAAGGCTTGATGTCATGAGGCTACGAGCGCTAGAAGAACTCAAGACGAAAGCTTAGGGTCTTAGAAATGAATAGCCTAAGGGCCAGTCTAAATTTTCATAAACCTTCTAAATTATTTCGTCTCTCATGATAGTGAAGATGAGTTTTCTATGGTCCTTTAGTGAGGGTAGGTGGCAGTTACTTCCCATCTCCAACAATAACTACAGGCCATGGGGACGCCATAGACGATGAGGCCGTCTGCCGGATGCATGGCGGCTGCTTCATCAAGAATATGACTTTCGCATACCGCTAGTTGAAGCTCCTGTAAGGCTGGAAGCCTGTCATGGCCGGAGTCGCGACAACGAAGTTGGCATATTGAACGACGTGTTTCATCAGCTTTGCAATATCCATCCGAAGGGCAAACCTCTTGCCAGAGGCGCGTTGCTGTCCTTGGTACTCCTCAAGAGTGATTCTCTTGTTGGCAATTTTCTTGACATCTGTGAAAACCCGGATGGACCTTTTGTGGATTGCTATCATCTTCGATATCCACTACTTGGGACATAGTCTCCTAAAATTTAGGCAAAAACAGTAAGCACCCTAGGAATCTGGTCTAAAATGTCGCAAAATCATTTGTTGATTGTGGTGCTTTTGCTTGCTGCCTTACAGGCGCGGCGTAGAAATCCAACAAGTCTTTGTTGTCATTCTCTCCGTCAAGCAGTTCGAGTCCTTCCCACTGGACGCCAATTACGCGGGCCGTCCACCAACATAAGGAATGTCGAAAATTCCAGGGAGAGGGGTCAAGTTCGTCACTCTCCTTGATTCTACGACCACTTAATAGTGAGAGTAGTTGTGCAGCCTTCTTGTCAATCGCGTAGCCACGAACAGACATTAGCTTGGTGAGACGGATCTGGGGCTGGGATGCCTTTGACACAGTTATGCTCTTCATGCAGGAGATTCGTTCCTCGATATTGTCACATGCGACGTTTGATGGTGCAGTGACAATCATAGCAGAATAGTCTCGACTGAACCCCAAGATAGAAGCGATAACAGCAGCGACATGTGATTTACCGGAACCCGCTGGTGCTGAAATGACTGCTACGCTGTAGTGAATACGAGAAAAGTACTCTTCGAAGCGCCTGTATTATCAGGGTCGTGCTGAGGGGGTTATGTCCGAGTATATAGAAGCGTAGTATGGTTGTCAGGGGAAGTGGAGCGTCTGATATTCGAGCAACAGGCTCGTTGCGAGATTGTGGATCTTTTCCCTTCAAAGAGGTTGGCAACGTCCTTCCTGATTGCGTGAAAGACATCGAAAGTTCCTGAATCGGGCCCAACAGATTGATAGCTGTGCCGGACCTTGGCCGGTTTTTGCGTTTGAGTTGTCTAGTGCTTTGATGAGACTTGGAAGCAAGGTTTTGACCAGATGGGCATATTTCGTATGCCGCAAGCACAAAAGAGTATCGATGAAAGTCCCGTGAGCGCTCAAGAAGGGTATTAGTGCTGGGAACAAGTAGACATCGGCAGAGCCGTTAAACTCTGCCACTTTCTCCTTCACCTATTCTTACAGAAATCACGGCGCCGCGTTGATCAAGGCCCTGAGACCTTCGTCCAGATCCACATTCATCTTTTCAGCAAGCCGCTCAAGAGGCGTAAGGTCTCGAGTACCATAAGGCGAATAAGCGAATCCTTTTTGAAGAACCTCAATAAATAACTCTCGTGGCAACTTTCTATAGTCGACCTCGATCTTGTTCGTGCTACTTTTGTAATCAGATGATATCCCCAGAAGGGCATATATCCTGTCGTGCTCTCTGGAACATTTGAAACCGTGGTTCGTGCACATTCTTATCCATCTACTCATCCTGTTCGTTTCGGGAATATCATTGCGTAGACGGTGAGTATACATGTGGTGATGAGCGGGAGTATCGCGAATATCTCGATAGTGATCTTTGTTAAGAAGAGGAAAATTCTCGGCGAACGTCTGGCCAGGAACAACCTTTGGGCCACAGTGTACAATGTAATCCCGAGAGAGGAACAGTTCCTGTATGATCCAGATCCTGAGCCAATAGGGTCTGCTGAAGAGAGAGATCAAAGCTTGAAACTCTTTCGTATGTGGGGGATAAGATGAGACCTTGTCCAGAATTGTTGATGGGTGTGATAACCAGTCCATGGCCATGTCGCTATCGTCTTTCGCGGGACCGATCCATGCAACGACACGCTTAGCGTTTGTAAAGGTTTCGCCCATCATGGCAACTTGGTGATTCTTTTCGGTAATATTCGATTGATTGATGCAGATAGCGTCAACCCAGATATCTAGATACTTGGAGGGCGACCTTATGCTTCTCAGGGCGTCATGAAGGTTCCGACGAATTTGAACAGGGTGGGATTTGATCGTGATGCTGGGATCATGTTTGCTCTCTTGTCCCCACTCGTAAGATAAGGCTTGGTACTCGCATGCATCTCGAGCCTCACAGCGCAGTGAACAAGTGATGGGTTCATCGCCGGAGCCTGGATGCAGTGTCAGAATGCGAATGTCGATAGATGAGTGTATTGACTCATAGTCGATAGGGAGAGTTCTTTCGGACATTTTGAAAATGAGGAACTAGGGTTGATGATGGTAACGTTGGCATGTTGAGATGGGAAGCCTGGATTTCCTTTCTGCCTAAGGCTTTGAAGCCTGACCTTTTGCCTTGCTCTGATTTGCTAACAGTCATGTGCCACGCCAGCGCATAAACTGAGGCAGACCAGGCAACTGGGATGGGATACCATACTTGATCAATTTCCCGGTAACATTTGCGAAGTGATTGTTCGACTTATACAGGGAATACCATAGTTTAATTTAATAGAAAACTTGTTTCAACAGTACGTATCATGAGGCTCTTTGCTGGCACAGGCAATCCAAGTATCAATTCATAATACCCTTGCCTTAGTCGTCCATTCTTTGCGTCAAACTTTTCATAACAAAACACACGGCTTGCGATTCCTTTTCTCTTCCTCTTTCTTTACCTTGGACGCACAAGCAGAATTAGGACAAGTATACACTGTGAAATATAGCAATATTTCGGGTGGCCCTTTAGGATGGCCAGGCTCCGGGGTTTCGTGGTGCACAATAATCGATCCTACTGTTTGACCAGTCCTTTTGCTACGCTCAACTACGTATGTCCCACAATACTCCCAGCGAACAAACTCTGTCTCATTGCAAACGGTACAAAGGTTGATTTGCTTTTTGCACATGTCGATAGATTCTGATATCAGATATTTATAGCTGTTATCAATGGTCTAATGCCTCTCTTGAGAACGATGTCCAAATTCTGTATTCGGTCTTAATGATCACGGAGTGGGTCTTGGAGAGAAGGAAGAGACCATCTATTTATAGTAGTTCATTCAGGTGAATCAGTTTACAGGCGTCAGAATATATGTCCGTCGCTTCGAGTGATGCAGCATGTATCAAGAACAAAACAGCCTGAACAAGCTGCCGCTAACTCGCTTTTGTGAACTTCCTTCACCGCTGATAGACGTAAAAAAAAGTGTGTTGTCTGACCTACACAGACTGGGGCTTCATGCTATCTCGACTGTTCTCGACTCCTACCTCAATCAATAGCTTAGTTGATCTCAGCTGTTTTTAGAACCAACATGCATATGGACCGGCCAGTCCGGTTAATATTCAATATTTTCGAGTCGTTCTAGACGTTGAACCGGTCCACTGAAGATAACTTTTCGTCCAAGGAATCAATCAATGTTGGTATATGACTGGGAATAACCAGGGTATAGATCCTTGAAGGGCCCGCTTTATTCGATAGTCTGTGTGCTTGACCTTGCCCAGTTTCGGCCTGCATTATGCTTATTGCTTCTTTAAGGTCAAGATGTGATTCGGGCTGTTGTCGCTTTGAATCAGCTTACCAGGATTCGATGAGGATTTCCTAATAAGAAGCCATAAGCCACACACGAAATGTTACATACTCCTCCAACAACCTTCATCGACAACTTGTCTTAAAAATGGTTGCTGTCAAGTTGCTTCTCACTCTTCTTGTTTTGGGCGCTCAAGCCCTTGCGGCCACTTCTTCCGTGGTGTGTGCAACAGATCTCGGCACCAAATCTGTCAAGAGCGTTCCTACTTCGACAACAACAACTGTGAACAAAATCACAATCATCAAAAAGGTCATCCGTAAGGTCAATGTTGTCGTAGTCCCTGTGGCAAAAACTACTACAATCCGATCGACCAGCACTGTGACAGTGACCTCAGTTGTCGATACAGATGTTGGTACAGCCACTGAAACCGAGACTAGTAAGTATTTGCTTATCTTCCCAGTTTGAGACGTGCCCCAGACAGTGATTAACGGACGTACTAGCGGAAACCATCACCACTTTGGCATTGACCCAAACAGCCACTACTACTAGAGCCACCACGACGACAATCACCAGCTTCACCGATACAACCGTGCTGACTGAGAACTTCACCCCTGTTGCTACGTCCACTGTCTATAAGTACATGAAAAGAAGAAAGGCTGCAGAGGTTCACCTCCTTTCCGACACCTCCAACGCTAATCCCCTGTATCCCCAACGTGTTCATTGTGTCAAGCAAGTTCCATCCTACTCTACCAAAGTAGTCAGCACAACCGTTCAGGGTCTCAGATCAACCCTCAAGCCTGCCACAAAGACAAAAGTGGTGAACACTGTGACAACGACGACTACTACCGTTTTCCCTACCGATGCCCCCACAACCATCACAATCACCGAAGAAGCCATCACTACCAGCTTCGAGGAAACAATGACAACCATGGCAGTCATGCAAACTTGTAAGATTCTGAGTGGCTGAGGCTTATATGCCTTACCATAAACTGACAGCCCTTTCTAGTTACAATCGAGAACATTATGCTTCGAGACACAGTTTATGCCGCTTGTCAAAGCAACAATATCCTCCGCACAGCCAACAGTGGAGGCCGCGTCGTTGGGGTGAGCGGTGATAACACAAGCACGCCTCCAACGGTGCTCGGTCATAACTACACCCCGGAGAGCTGCTGCATTGAGTGTCAGAAGTTGCCCAACTGTCGTGCCAGTCTCCTCGGCAAAGTCTCTGGCCTCTCTGCCTCGACCAAGAATACTTGCTCGCTCTTCCTTCAGACGGATGCTTCTAAATGCAATGGAGCTCAGCCGGTGTTTGCGAATTATGTCACGTCCCAGAACTGCCCTACGGATCCCCAGTTTATATGGAGCAACGGACCATGTGGTCAGCTTATGAACGGCGGTGATATCAGTGCTAAATGAGTATCAAAAAGGCGATGGACAGGTCTACTACTCACGATTTATGATTCTGAAATACTTTTATTGATTGATACGAATCTTTAAACATTTGACGATCTATGATAAGGCATATGAACTCTAAGACTTTGACTATCTACATTATGTTAAATTTAAAGTTCCCGCTATCTCTTCAATGACTTGGTTATATGCGGGAATTTGAACGGACAACGGCATCCGAGCTGACCTTTTCCTCTTCCTCTGTCATCTGAACAGTGTCATTGGTCCCAAAAGTCCTGCTCTCAATTGAGCTACGCTGAAGTCTGATTGGTGCCCACATTCAACTGCACCCTTAGACTGAACGATCAAGGCAACTGCTTTCTTCCATTCATGATTCGACGCCTCGAAGCCAAGCGCTGGCAGGTAATATAACCCTTGCGAGTTTGAGCAACAATGACGTTACACTGGCTGGTGAGTGATATTAATCAGCCTTCCCACTTATGCCTATACTGACTTGATATCTGGACTATTCACTCCGACAATCCTCCAAAATGTCAAGGAAATGGCATCGAACCAGCATAGTCCGTATGTTACGACCCGAGAGCAGGCGGTCGTAGAAGCATGGGGTCAAGGATTCAACGTCGGAGCGATCGTCGTTCTTATCCTGCTGGTTTTGTGCAATTACCGTAGGAAAACACTACTGCATAAGCTTATTCTTGGTGAAGTATGATCGTTCCTATCTCCACTCAATAGAGCTGACTGACCATTGGCGGGTAGCTACTACTCGCGCTCGGACATGGTTTCTTTACATTCTTTGAAGAGCCCGAATATGGATGGTACTGTCACGTCGAAAGATCTGTGAGGTATCTCGACTAACAGACACAAGGATCCTCAGCAGCACCGCGACGTTGCTGTATATCTCATACTTGATCCACAATCTCATCGCGTGGCTGAAGATCCGACCATTTCTACCAAGATGGGGTGCTAGAACCTTTATCATCACGCTTCTTACGGTCCAGCCTTACTGGATTCTCGAAACATGGGCAAACTTCCAATATCACAATCACCTTGGTAGCAGGATCTTTGATACTTCACGATTACTCGAACCATTGTTCAGAGACCCATGGTGGGTTTTCACAACCATCAAGTTAGTGATGGCTATCAGAGAAAACTACGAGTTTACGATCACCGGTCTGATCCGCACGAGCCCCCGGTTTGGAATCATGCTTTTATGCTTGCTCCTCTCTATCGCATTCCTAATCACGGATGTCATCTTCATGATCGTGGTGTCGAAAAGAGGCGGGATGAATCCATTCTGGAGAGTAAGCTTTGGGTATTGTACGTCTAAGATCAAGCTGACTATTGGCTCTAGCTCGCGCTAGTTTTCAAATGCGCGTCCGATGTCATCTTCCTCGACGACTTCAAGAGCGTGCTAGACCGAATCTCCGAATCAGCAATGAGAAAAATCACAACCTTCGAGTACCGGGATAACACGTCGCCTTCTACACATCCAGCTGCTTCTATGCCAGGATTTAACCGCAAAGGTTCACGATTTGGTTCGGCCTCTAGAGCCGAGATGGGATCAATACTACGACCGTTGAGCTCAAGGGATGATGGGCATTATGAGTTTGGACCGAGTTTCAGCCAGACGTGCGTCTGTGATGGAATTTCAAGACCTCGACATGAAGATGACATGTTGAGGGTTAGCTTCCAATCACCTTGTGATAGGAGTGGATCTGAGGACGCTGTGATACCAATACAAGAGGTAGGCCGTGGACATCTAAAGACTGGACTCATACTAACAATTGAATAGGACGACAGGGCAGTAGGCTTGCAAGATATTCCAACGGAACCTGTAAAAGCGCGGACAAAGGACGACCAGACACGTTAAGATACTCTAGCTTGGCTCAGAAATATACTCAAGATCTGTCATAGATTTCGCGCAACAGTGACAATGGATGAACATACTCATGATAAAAAGTGTATTCGAGAATGATGACAGGGTTATCGGAACAGTCGGTTCGTAAACTGCAAATATTTTCTCTAACCGTATTATCCATCTCTCATCTCCCATTTAGTCCTGCTTTTGTATCTCCAACGCGATGTTCAGCATACTCCTTGGCCACCAGGAATTCTTTGAATAATGGGAAAGCTCTTGTTGACGACTCATATGCTTCGTTATTCTTCCCAATTCACAAGCACCAATTCCGCCAATCCACCAAACTCCATCCAGCAACATGACCAAAACTAGCCAGTGGGCGAAGATATCTATGGCAAGTTGAGAGGTCTCGGAAAGAGTCTCACCTTCACACTGAATGCCCTTGTCAGGGACACTGTCCGGAATTGCGTCAAGGCCTGATTGAATCATATTCAAGAATTCTCCCGGGACTTTGTTTAGAAACCACATGATCGTCCGGCGCATCGGTTTTGGTGGCGTAGAATATGTGACGCGGGCCATGTAACTTCGCAGCCACGGCGAAACATCCGAGAGCTGGCTTAGAGCTGCCCAGCCATTTTCCACATCAGGTTGCTCGGAGGATACATGGAAGCTATTGTAATCGGACGCGGCCAGCTCTTCCATGATAATGCCCAGGGATTCTAATGCCACAAGACAAGCTTGGAGCTCGCTTTCAACCCTGGATGTTTCCCAAGACGGAGCAAGGTTTTCCGCTAAATGCAGTGTCTGCGCTTTCTTACGCAGTTTCTCAAGCGCGGAACTGGATGTCGTTGTGATAATAGGCATAAGCAGTCGCTCGGTTCGTTGCGTCGGTCCGTTCTCAGCCATTGGAACAATCCCACTAATTGGTTGATTAAGACTTATCGGTGGAGGGCTCGTAGTGAAATCACTGAACAGACTGCAATCTTTGGTAGAATGCAAAAGCCCAGTGTATGCCAAATTGGCGGCACGGATAAGCGTCATCCAGTGCAACTGTGCTGGAGTCGAATCTTTACATGTTTCACTCTCGTTATGCAATGTTTTTGAAAGCTTTATACGAACAGCATGATTAGCCGTGGCATAAAGAACCATTAGAGGCGCATTCGCAACGACGTGGTCGTAATGATTGGCGTGAGGAATGTCAGCTTGCGTCTGGCGAAGCGAAGCTCTGTGATGCTCGTCTGCGAGGGCCAATAGATTTCTGACTTGTCCTCTATCGATATGTCGGGATTCCGATGTGGAAAGAATATCGTGACATTTGCGGACTGCAGCAAGGGCAAGGATAGAGCTCATGAGGGGTTTGCTCCGAAATGCAAGGTTCGGAAAGCCAACCTGCAATGCGTAGAGATCTTCATCATCGTAGGCTAATGATCGGGCAGCTTGGGATAAATAGTAACTGAAGAGCTCAAGCTCTACTGCGTCGAGATCCACGGAGGGTGCAAGGCTTTCGTAGGTAAATATGTCGGAGCTCAAGTCGCAGTCCGGAGTGGGTGCGAGAAAGGGTGACGAGAGACTGGATGTTGAGCCCACACTGGAAATACTTGATGAAAAGAGGCCGGGATTCGGGATAGTAAGACTCTGTGGTCGACTCTCTGTGTTTGCTGTGTCTGATGTGGGCGATTTCAGAGCACGGGACTTTGGCAATCGAGGGTATTCGCACGGGATGTCCTTGTCGATGCATCGTGAGCATTGAGGTCTTTGCTCATCGCACTGTACATGTTAGTCGACGCCCGGGATGAAAATGGGTGTTGTAGATCTTTACCTTCTTTCGTCTCTGCTTGCATCCCAAACATCCATGTCTGGATTTTGTGTGCGACCTTCTTGATCTCACCCCATTTGGGCTTGATGTTGGGCGAGAATTGGGCGAAGAGGACTGCTGAATTGAAACCATATTGTTAGATAATTGTATAGTGAATTTAACGATGTTCAGTCCTTGTTAACCATTCGGGTTATATACTCACTCAAGCTGAACTTTTTAAGCTTATCATGTGGTGATGGATGGCTGCTTACCTTGCGCAAGGGCGCGGTCCACAATCATGCCGCAGCCTGATAATTTGATATAACCTCAGCCTTTAAAGATGCAGGCTACGTAATACCCGTCGAGCCAATTGATTATTCCGCTAGTTCAATGGGGGAGATCCACCACGACCTTGTCATTCTGTGGTGAAGACACGCGGAGTCTGCGCCTCGCTAGCTCAGCCCCCAAGATTTGGAATTCTTCTAGATGCGACTCTCCACAGGTGAGACGATGCAGCTAGGCACATCTGTATCGGTGAAAAGCAAGAAAATATGCAGTCGAGATGTTTCTCTGCAGCGGTCGGTGACTCATGCAGTTTGTCTTGTCATCATTTGGACGCTGTAATTCCGACTTTTCGGCTGCCTGCTCTTTTCCTCTCTGAGCTTTTAGCATGTAAGACGCCCTATTCCCAAAGTAGTAGCTGTTTCAGTCAGCATCTGGAAAAGCAAAAGAAAGCATCACTAAACATAATTTGACACCTCTCATTACGTCCTAAATATTCTTGTGCGGATTCTCGTGTACTATGAAGTGGAAACTGAATCCTCCAATTCGTTTTGTTCATCCGAAGGCAAGCCTGTCGCAACGCGATCGTCTCGCAAATCTGTTGGGCTAGGTCATCCTGAACGGTGATGGACGCAAGGTGAACCGGGTACCCGGAAATTAGTACGTTACAGTTAGCGCTAGGCGATAAACCCACTGGTTCCATCACTAGGTATTTGATACCTCGACAAATATCTAGTCAACGGTTCTGTCCACAACGACAACCTTTCAAATCGCAGAAGTATATATAACCTAGGCCCACGCGTGGGCTGACCGTTATGTTGAGACGGCGCTGATACATATACTTCCGGAACTCATCCTTAACTAGTAACTAGTGTAAGCCAGAAATGCGAAGACTTCAGCGAAGATGGCTTGCCGGAGCCTCGTCCCCGAAAGCCCGACAGGTACCTCTTCAACAGCATCAACCAACAAATATCGATCCCTGCAAGAGCAAAGGGAAAAGATGATCCGATTGATCAGTGTGCTACCCCAACTGGGGCTTATTACAGATGCAGGGTGAAGATGTTTGCCAACCACCACTGTTCGACGATTGGTTTATTCCTAGGTGGCTTTACAAGGCATTGTCAAGCCATTTCTGATCTCTTCCCCCGCTTGTTATTTTCACTCACGGTCTCTTCTTCAACAGACCCTTTGATCAGTGTACAGATCTCATTCTTCGGCCGTCAAACGCCTTGGGTCTTGAGCAAGTAAGAAGATACTAAAGTGAGTTTGATGACACTTAGCTCCTGAGCCTGGTGCCAAGACTAACTCTTTCAGCTCCTCAGCCGATTTGTAAGGCCACCAATATGGAAGGCTCCGAAACGTCTAATCCCCTTTTCGAACCCTACAAGCGCTTCGAGTCGTTATGGAGCAATTTAAATGAAATCGAGTCACGGAAACGTCGTTTCCAAGTGGTCGACGAAGAACTTCAGCGCGAGCTCAAACATTGCCGCCCTAATACACTAGGCGATATACCGATATCTAGCATGGAGCAGCTGTTCGAGGAGAGGATTCAGCTTCGGCGGCAGCTCGAAAATGACAAAGTTCACAAGTCACAGATCGATTCACAGATCAAGGAGGCTCTCGGACCAATAAAAGCAGCAATCGAATATGTCGAAGCAACTAGAATGCTCACTCCCAGTGGCCAACCTCAAGCCCAGCCTCCGTCCATTCCCACACCCGTGCGCAGCATAGCCACTAACGAGAGTCGCCAAAGTTCCCATCATCCCGAGATTGCAACGTCGGACCATATCCAACAAGCTACTGGAGAAGGAGATGAAGCTCAAGAAGATGGCGTTGCCTCTGATCCAAAGTCTTTTGCAGAACTTCCCGACAACGTGGACGAATCCGAGCCACATTCGGCAAATCAAGACCACGGTCGGCAAACACAAATCTCCGCCATGCGCAGTAGTCAAAATATAATGTCCACGTCCCTTGTCCCCGACCGATCAATCGACTTCAACGATGTCTACCAGAATGGCACAGCCGCAGTCAAATACCCTATCGTATACTTCAATAGTATACATCAAGATCATCCTAGGTGGTACATCTTGGAGTGTAAAGAACATGAACAAATATTTGCTCTCCTTGACCGAGCTGTTGAGCATCTCCTCTACGAGCATTACTCACCTAGCGTTAGTGCGAACAACTTAGATGCTTTGGACAGGCTGGGGACCCGGGTGACGAATTGCGACAACGGGCGGGCTTCGATGAACAATGTTCTTTACCACAAAGCCTCTCAAACCCCCCACCAACGATTGAGCGAAGACATGGCTCCAGAACGTCCAGCACCATTGCAGGAACCCACTCAGCACGGGACTTCTACCATAAGGCCGCAGAAGAAAACTAAGCGTGGTCGAGGAATCCCCCGGGGTCGTAGATGGAAGTATCCCAGTGCCTTCTCTGACCTTGAGCCTCGTGTTAGGAAGCTACAACCGGGTGACATCGTCGCTGTTTGGGTTGACAAAAGCAAGAAATTCGAACCTGCAATGATCATACCTTGGGGCGAATTTCCACGAGCCCAGGTGCATGAAGCACTGGAATGCTGGGGTCTCAACCGATCCATTCCAAAATGCTATTTTGAAGCAAAGTCGACCGACCTCGTTCCACCAGAATGGGCTCCAGGATATGAAGACCACGGCCCAAAGGCCCACAAGCGCGAAGTCCCAGTTATATGGATACAGAAACCAGAAGATTTTCCTTGCGACTGCAAGTCTAATTGGATTGCACTGAACAAGATCAAGATCTACGATCGAGATTGCCTACGTACAGCAAACAGGGAGTTTCTTGACGAATACATAGCAACCAATGACTTCTACTACGCCAATCATAACCCCCTTTCTCGACAATACATCACAGAAGCTGAACGAAAAGTCGAGCGTGCCTGGCTTGAAGGTCGTGATGAACAGGATAGGCGGAAAGGTACGCAGGAAGATATGGAGACCTAAATGTTGGATTAAAGGCTGATATTCTGTGGACTTAGTTACCGATGAAACACGAGACGGAGACTCTGAGGCAGAAAGCCCAGGCACACGAGATGGCCGTCGATACGATGGTGTAGGTATGCGAGGTGCAGCCGTTCGACCTACTATCGAAACTTGAGACTGCATTGGACGAAGAACAAATTGGAAGGGAATGCTGGTGAAAATCTTAACTATCTAGAACAGGAAGGGTAACATTCTATGTGGAGAATTCGAGAATCTTTAGCCCAAATAACGCTTAATTTATCTATTGGCTAACTACAAGATGGGAGGAAAGTTCGCCTCTAAGCTCGAGGGTATGAAAATAAATGATTTAAGGATATGCTCTAAAGACGGCGTAGAGCCCGTTACCAATTTTCGTCCCATGCTTCTGCCAGCCGAGTCTTTCTTGTTCCCTCAGGATTACTTTAAGTCGATCAAGGGAAACTTTGGTGGACCTGCACAGGTGCATACTTTGACCAAGTATACTTTGCTAAAACAAGACGCTCTGTAGCAGAGTTCTGGTCGTCACCATAGGCCCATTCACGGAGTAGCCGCCCATGGATCTCACCAGGTTGACAGAGTATGGCATGCAGCTCTGGGACCCATCTGTCCATGTTTCTTCTCTAAATCTTTGCTAATAATCTAAGTACCTACCCTAAGGTTTAACCTGGGGGACGGTTCTCTACACTCAGGGGTAGGAAGAAACGGCACAGTGATGCGATCACGAGTCTTGGCAACCAATCATGGCTCTTGCTTTTGGCACGAACCCACTCTCATCGACCGCAATTTCACAAACATGGGTCATTTAAGGCTGAAGGACCAGAATCAACCGCTAAAAAGACGATACGATGAAAAATGCCCAGGATACTACGTTACGGCTTACTGCTTGAGTCACTCGACTAATCTACGATATGGGTGACATTCACCTCGCTGCGCCCTGCGGCGCGGCTTGGCTTTAAAGCGCGTCTTCCTTCCAGCATCTCAACGTGCTAACCATCATCTTTCGTTAACAAACAGTCACTCGCTTAGACTTTACATTCGTTACATCGACCAACCTTCAAAATGGTCAAGACTGCTCTTCTCTCTGCCCTTCCTGTGCTCATGCTCGCCGAGCAAGCGCTCGGATTCGGCTGCGCAACACACAGCTACACCACCTGCGAAGACAAAATCGTTCACTGGTTTGACCCTGACGATGGCATGATCTGTGATCCTCTCGACTGCGGCGGTGGCCGAGCTCCTGTCAAGACCGGTGTGCCAGGATGCGCAAACTACTCGGGCACAGAGTCGTACGGCGGTACTTCGTACCTGTCTTGCTGGAAGCCCTCGACTACTCTGCGCACAGGCTTTGCCCAAGCGACTTCTGAGGCTGCAAGCGCCGATGCCGAGCCTACTAGCACAGCTACCGAGGTGGAGACACAGACTACGACCAAGAGCCATGCTGCTCAGGAAACAAGCACCTCTGCTGCTCTCATCGAGGCAACAATTTCTGAGCAGACTACTGTTGCTCCTGTCCTTCCTACGCAGACCCAGTCAACTGGCGAGACCGAGACGACTGCAAAGCCAGCATCTACTCCCAGCGTTATCCCCAACGCCGCTCAGGCTATGAAGGGATCTTTGATCGCTGCTGCTGGAGTGGCAATAGGCGCGATTCTTCTTCTTTAAGATATGACATGCATTATTATGACGGTGGTAGATATATGTTTTACATGGATTGATGGACTTGATGCTTATGTTCTGGACATGTTGGACAAGGTTAATCCCGTTTAATGACTTTTGCTTCGGTATCGGGCTCCTCAATAGATTAATTAACGCTCAATACTAAGCCTCTCGCTTTTTGGATCCCTGGAAGCCTCTCCATGCTTATCTTTATTCTTTCTCGGCTTTCGAAAACCAGTGGCCTTCAACCTGGCTAATGATACAGACTTGAAAACGTATTTGCGCTCGCCAGAGCCAACGCATGCCACATCGAGACGAGCACATCGTGAACATATCGGCTTCTGTAGATCACACTGAAGGAACTGGATTAGTGACTGATATGGGGGATAAATATGATTATAAGTACCTTTTTCTTCTGCTTGAGGCAATTGTTGCAGCCTCTGCTCTTGGGAACTCCAGGCATCACGACGTTGCAAGTTCTTTTGATTTTCGCTCGATAACGCGTCATTGAAAAACGAATTCCTTCCTTCTAGAAAACCTTCTGTTTTGATCTTATATGACCGTTGAGAGGCGTTTTGCTTCCCCACCTGAATATGATAACGCTGTGTTCAGCCATCTTGGGAATAGCGTCATGTCCTGATGTAGATCAAGTGACGCCGTGCAACACTACGATCCGCTTAGGACCTTGAAATCTGATGCGAGGCTGAAGAAAAGACCCTTGACTGGTTACCTACAGCTTACTGCTGAGTCAATTGTCCATTACGTGCTTGTAGATCATGTTGGCAGCGGCGAATATCTCAAATCTGAGCTTTATCTCGAGCGATCTCCCGATCTGACACGCTTAGTCTCTGACAGGTATCGAGAATGGTTTTGGTTAGCAGACTCTGTTATGCTTGTTCTCAGACAATCAACTCAGGGCTAAAAAATAGGGCGAGGGGCGCAAGGCCAGAACTAGTAGCATTAACAAGCAGGATGATGCCTTTTGGAGTTACACAAGTTAAGCAGTCTCCGAGACTTATATATTAATTAGCGATTCAAACCGACTTAAGAGCATCAAAGACGATAGTTAAACAGAGTTCCTCTTGGAAAGGCTTACTATTGATACACGCCATTACGATGAAGATCTGATTCGCCGTTTCTCCTAGTTTCATATCATGGATATTACACAGAACTTAAATACAAAATAATACCTACGAGAACTTCACCAATCAAGAGAAATCATCAAGACAGTCCGCTCAGCCAATGAGAGGCGATATCTTATAGAACAATGGATTCTCTCACTTCCAACAAATTGAGCGCACCATGGTTGAACAACCATGACGCCATACTTACAAAAAGCACTTTCAGATAATCTGATCAAGAAAATGAGCGTCTTTCACGTAGAATAAACGTTTGAACCTGGCAGATCATTTTCTACAGGTGATGTCATGCTGATTGCCCTAATCCCAACCTTGCCAACTTTAACCAGCCTGCGATCATTATCATCATGAGCTTCTACAACAAACAACAACAACAACAACGATGAATCAGGAAAGAAATTTAAGCATTTCTGAAGCGTCGAGTTCGTCAGCAACCGAACCAAGTCAAGCCAACACTCTACGACCTCTAGTACCGGCCGCACGACTACCGCCCGCGGAGAATACATGTACTCAAGCGTATCGCACGGCTCCTTTGGCGCGCAGACGAGCACCCGTGTCACTAGCCTGCGAGCCATGTCGACAGAAGAAAGTCAAGGTCAGTTGCCCGTTATGTCCCTATGATATCGACATCTAACAATTCCTAGTGTAACGGAGGTCGGCCAGCTTGCTCACAATGCCGCGCGAGGAAAATCGAATGTGTCTACAGACAAACGTCAGAAACAGGTTACAGAGATAAATATGAGACGCTGCTAGAGTCACATCCAGCCGCTATCGTCTATCGCGCCATCCAAAGTCGACCACGTACCGAAGCTCTCGAGATCGTTCGTCGAATCCAAAGCGGTATCGATGCTGAGACGTTGGCGCATCAACTCACCACCGCCGATCTTCTTCTCCAAGTACAGCTTGAACCCGAAACGAGAACCCGGTACGAGTTCATCTACTCGCCGCTTATGCCAGAGTATCTCCAGACGAATGATAACCCTTTCATGAAGTCCCTGATCCATGAGTGGAGTGATATAGACGATGCTAGCGCTATTGCATCTCCAACACTATCAGAGCCCGATCTGAGATATAGGGCACACTATTTGAGGCCACATCATGCTGCTAAAATTGTTGATTCTAGGCTGGACGAGATCATACCTTCGAAGTGGACTTCAGTCAACGCTAGCGATAGTATGATGAGAGAGTTCATCAGAGCCTACTTCCTCCAGGAATATGACTGGTTTACCTTTTTCCAAAAGGACTATTTCTTAGATGATATGGTTAGCGGCTCTAACCTCTTTTGTTCGCCACTTCTTGTCAATGCTGTCCTTGCAGTTGGATGCGTAAGTCCAAGATAAAACGGTGATGAATTAGTTCGTTAGTGCTGACAATTCTAGCAATGTCGAAATTATTTCTCAGCGCCCGCGGCGTTTTGGGAGCCCCAATGTTTTGGCTACGCGTTTATGGAAGAGGCCCGCCAACTCTGGATACAGGAAATCAACCATAACCGAAGCTTGACGACTCTACAAGCCGCACTTTTATTGAATTCTATATTCAACATGTTCGACATGGATTCGCTGTCAACAGCATATATGGTCGAAGCTGCCAAGATTGCTCAAGAACTGGAACTGTTCGAACCAACGACGTACATCCTGAACAAGAAGTTGCGAAATTCCTATGACCTCACGGCGTGGTCTTTCTTTCACTGGCAGTGGTATGCACCATGTTCTATGAATTTGAACAAAGCTAATGGTATCAGCACTTTGAGCTATCAGCTCATGACAGTTCCGATTCTCAGTACTCCGCCAAGGAACAGTCTCCCACATCCCAAGCACGATCCCGAATGGCTTGGCGAGATCTGGCTCAAATACCCGTCGAGTTCGGTCCTCATACCGCTTCAACTAGGTCTAATTTTCAAAACCAAGATGGAATTTGCTGTTGCCCTCAACGAGATCATGCTGGATATACATCAACTTTCAACGGATGAGAGCCTGACTCGGAACGGACCGGAGGCAATCCTGGAAGTCATTCGAAAGCTAGAAAAAAGGTACGAGGCTTTGCCAGAAGCTTTGTCGCCCTCCAATGTTGTTTTTCCTTCGCAACTTAAAATCCAGTACGTTATCCCACACAGTCTCGAAGCCGAGAGAAATTACTAATGTGGCTCATAGTCTACACTACTGCTTTGTACTTGTGCAACTCTACGAGATCCTCATGGCAGATGAAAGCTCCCGATCCTCTTCTGTCGGATTGAATAAAGAGGAGCTTTTTGAGTCCCTCTCGAAATATAGAAGATACTTCGAGACCGTTCTACGCATTCACTATCTTCGACACAGCTTCGAATATGGCAACATGATGCTGACCCGTTTCCTCGCCATGCTCGCCTTCCTAGCCCTGAACAAACTAGACTACCCAGCTGCCGAGTCTCAGAAGACTTTAAAGTCATCCGAGCTTGATGTCGGTGATACAGACTCCAAAGAGGCCCGGGCCACGCTCCTCATCGCTCAAAAGGGCCTTAGCGATCAGGGACGTGGATACTATCTACCCAAAACCCTGCTTCGAGATGTACTAGACCGCATGACACCCAGTGATGCGAGGATACTGCAAACTTATATCACCATTCCGCCAGAAGGGCCAGAGAAGACACGGGAAAGGAGAATGTATATGGAGAGTCACTGTCCACCAGATATTATGCATATTGCGAACGATCCTTCACAACGGCCGGATGGAAATTGGATACGGCGGTTTGCGATGCTGACACTGGGTGAGAAGTCTGCCCGCTCGATCTTGGGGATGATATCAGGTGGGAAACAGAGTTGAGTTTGTTTTGTGTATGCAGGAAATAGACTTGACAATAGGATATAGAAATATTTATAGACAATTGTGAAAGCTCTGACTTCGAGCTATATGTTTAGACAAAGCATAGCCCAGAATTGTGAGGGGTAGTATGATAATCTCCCTGTTTGGACTCAGCAACACCTGACCAGCAACGCGCATCCTGAACAGGGTGTCAAGACTTCTGCCAAGCCGCCTGCTGTTCTCTCGGCTGATGTAGACCAGGTTAGCCATGCATCCCAAATGCTGGCCTTGGAAACTGAAGCCAGGAAGAGAGAAGAAGAAGAGGAGGTAGAGAAGAGACGAGCAGCTGAGCACGAAGCATTGAAAGTCCAAAATGATAGGCACAAGCAGGCGGGAATTCTTTTCAATGACGAGATGGTCAGGATCAGGGCCAAGGAACCCACAGGTGCTGATTACGAGGCCTCGAACAATGACTTCGGTGGGTCTTCCTGGGCTGACGAGGTCGAAAATCCTCGGGAAGAGGGTTACTTCTCCTCGTCGGGGCAGCTCCCCGTCAGAGAGCCATTTAATGCTCGAAGGGAGGAGACCGTTAAGAGATGCACCATTCCCTTGCTATCTATCCGCCAGACGATCTGGGATCGGTCAGTAAAGGCCCCTTTCAACAATTGTTTTCTCGGGCCCTTCGAGATCGCCATTCCTGAATGGCTTGACTTCCATGATCTACTCCTCCATGATTTCGACCGAATCAAGAAAGAGAACCTGATCCGAACTGGATTGGTCATTGCCTGGCGAACCGAGAATGGTCGTCCTGTGTCTTTGATTGTTGGTCCGGATCCCAGCACCGCCTACGATGAAGGGTATATAGCCCTCAAGGCGGAGGACCTTCACCTTTGGACAGATGTACGAACACTCTGGATCCAGATTGCTGAATGGCTTGTGGGGGCCTACAAAGGCAGCTTTTTCCGCTTGGCTGACTTCCTACAAGGGAAGCTTGAGATGGTGTTAGCCCGAGGTAACATTTACCTCGAGTTCAGTGATGCGTGCAAAGAGGTTCAACACCAGTGGGATCGCATCACAGCCAATCCATATTCTGCTTCCCATGCGGCAGAGTACATGAGAGACAACTATGATCGCTGGATGCCGGAAATCTACGCCATTCTCTCTCAACCTCGTAGCGTTGTCGGCGTACTGCTACACGACTGGATTCATCAGGAGCCGGAGTCCTATCGGGAGCGTTTCAATGCCGTATGCGATATCTGGATCCCTCTGGCATTACACAATGCCTTTGAGTGGTGCCAGGATATGTGGGTGGAAAGCGAGCAGATGGATCCCTCTCATAGGTCCTAATGTCTACGCCCTACCACGGAAGCCTGTCAAGTACAGAATGTCCAATTCTGTTGGACGTTTACGGTGCTGAAACCTTACGCAAAGTCGTAAAGGCTGACGTGCTATTGTGCATACAACTTCAATTAGTCCGTGTTTTGGTAGTCATCTCGCTGCCTCCTCCGATACCGGACGGACTATTAATACTCCGGCGGGGTGGCTGCAACTGCCGACTCATTGTTGGTTAATTCCCCAACGATCCGTCGAGGGGCACCAAGAATTTTGTTTTCCCCAAGCAACAACAAGCAGACACAATGGCCAGCGATTCGACGCATACTCAATCACAAGTTTTCCTCTCTACAAGAGGTGGCGACTACGGTGTATGAAACGCCTAAAATTGATCTTTTGGCGACGCAGCTAACCTCCGAAAGCTCTCCTTCGAGACCGTTGTTCTCAAGGGACTGGCGGCCGATGGCGGTCTTTTCCTCCCTCATGAGATTCCTGCTGCGACAGAATGGGTGCGTAACAACAATTCCCTATCGAGATCTGCAGAAGGCGCAGATCATCTGGAGCGCGATTGAATAGTAGCGACTGACGAAACACTAGCAAAGCTGGAAAGACCTCTCGTACCAGGAATTGGCTTTTCAGATCTTTAGCCTCTACATCTCCCGAAGCGAAATTCCCGCCGAGGACCTACAAGGCATCATCAACCGAAGTTACTCGACGTTCCGCTCTGAAGAAGTTACTCCTCTCGTCCAATTGAAGGAGAACCTGCACCTCCTCGAGCTCTTCCACGGCCCCAGTTACTCCTTCAAGGATTGCGCTCTGCAGTTCCTGGGAAACCTCTTCGAATATCTCCTCGCGCGAAAGAACGAGGGCAAGGAGGGCAAGGACCGACACCATTTGACTGTTGTTGGTGCGACAAGCGGTGATGTGAGTCATTCGTGGCCTGATGCAATAATATCCTAACTGTTTTAGACCGGATCCGCTGCTATCCACGGTCTTCGCGGAAAGAAGGATGTCTCGGTTACTATTCTGCACCCCAAGGGTCGTGTCAGCCCTATCCAGGAGTTGCAAATGACCACATGCACCGACGCCAACGTTCACAATCTTGCCGTTACCGGTACTTTTGACGATTGCCAGGTTTGTAAAATTTGCCACACTGAAAACTGGCGCTAACGAATGACAGGACATCGTCAAGGCCCTCTTTAGCGATCCCGACACCAACGCCCACCTGAAGCTCGGTGCTGTCAACTCCATCAACTTTTCCCGAATCCTCGCCCAAATCGTCTACTACTTCTACTCCTACTTCTCCCTCGCCAGAAAAGACCCCAACTTCAAGGTTGGCGACAAGGTTCGCTTTGTTGTTCCCACTGGAAACTTTGGCGACATCTTGGCTGGTTACTTTGCTACTCGCATGGGTCTCCCCGTCGACAAGCTTGTTATCGCGACTAACGAGAACGATATCCTTGACCGATTCTGGAAGACCGGAAAGTACGAGAAGCAGCCCGCCAAGGGACCTGAGGCTGAGGGTGGCCTTGAGGTTGATGGTGTCAAGGCTCACGAGGATGGTGTCAAGGAGACACTCAGCCCTGCTATGGACATTTTGGTTTCCAGCAACTTTGAGCGTCTG
Organism: Fusarium nelsonii; assembly: GCA_014898925.1. NCBI lineage: Eukaryota > Fungi > Ascomycota > Sordariomycetes > Hypocreales > Nectriaceae > Fusarium > Fusarium nelsonii. The sequence continues at coordinate 138,953 of JAAVUC010000089.1, read as the reverse complement.
CTTTGGTTCTTGGCTTACGAGTTTGCTGAGACTGTCGGTATGGATATTGAGTTCAACCGCAAGCAAGCTGGTCAGGAAGTTGCCACTTGGCTCAAGGACCTCAAGAACAAGGGCGGTTTCGGTCCTGTTTACGTCGACGTTCTCAACAGCGCCCGCAAGACCTTTGAAAGTGAGCGTGTCAGCGACCCCGAGACTCTCGAGACCATCAAGGATATCTACCAACAGATCGGCTATGTCCTCGACCCTCACTCCGCCATTGGCGTCAACGCCACTCTCCGATCTACCCAGCGCGCCGAAGGTATCCCTCACATTTCTCTTTCCACCGCCCACCCTGCCAAGTTCGCTGGCGCCGTCGAACTTGCCCTTAAGGATGAGAAGGACTTTAACTTTAACGAAAAGGTCCTTCCCGAGGAGTTTGCTGGTCTTGAGAAGTTGCCCAAGCGTGTTTCTGATGTCTCAAATGACTGGAAGGCCGTGAGGGAGCAGGTCAAGCAGCAGGTTGAGAAGGAGCTTAGCGGACAGCGATAAATGTAGCGAGAAAAGGTGTTAATATTAGGGTTTCAGTTGCATATTTATGAGACCTTTACAAAAGAAACAAATTAGACATATTATTGGAGTTCAATGACATTCAAATGCTCATTTCGTAGTTGACCAAACACCGGATACCGTTCAGTGTACAATCTGGCTTGCGGAGGCCTTCAACTTCAGAAAAGAAATATGTACTGTTACTAATGGCCAACGTTACTCTAGCTGGGATACGTTCCACGGACCTCAACAATAACGAAAAGCTCGACTTCAGCTGCGTACACAGAGATGAATTTATACAGCCGACATTCAACTTCAACGACAAGTTTCTGTCCTACAAGTATCAAATCGAGTGTAGTGAGCATCTTTGTCCAGCCAATTCCAAAGTTATCGATGTTAGCAGCGATACATTGGACAACACCATTCACATAGACAACTCACTGGAGTATTCCAGACTCAGGAGAGCAGCTAAAGCGTACGGGAACTAAGAAGCATACAATCACATACACCAAGGTCGGAGTATTCATAACCCTGGTCTGTTGGGCGTGGGACAAACCGACATGGTCGAGTTTGACCAGCATAGGGCACGGCTGGCCCTATTCAAGGGTTGCAACGAAGGAGGCCAGCTTGACTCAGACCTGTCCTAATAGATTATGTAACCCTAATGCATATGTCTTTACTAGTCAGCGCTTTCTTATGTCGTTGGCTGTCTATGAGTGTGAACTTTGCTGGTTCTTCTAACATTTCCAGCATCATGACTTCGGTAGTTCCACGATAACATGAAATAAGCTTTTCGCCTACAAGGCCACTAAAGTTTATAGTGACAATAATGCCGTAACACATGCGTATGTTCTTCCTTATTCTATCACGGTTGCTGCTGGGTATCTCGAGCACTTACAGCACACCGCCTGAGTGCATCCGATAGCTTTCGGAGACAAGGTTAAGACTCAATCCTGCATGGGAATGCCGAGCCCGTCCAGTTTACTTTTAAGATCGAACCATGAATATACCGTATCTTATCTACGCGACAAAATGCAATGGACCAGTGGGGACGGGTAACTCGCGTAACTATCCACTGGTAGTTAGATTACTTTCCTTTCCTTTGCAACTGGATAGATGACCTGTTTGCAGCTCCATAGCCCCGTTGGGTTTTGCCAAGATGATTGCGACTGTTCTATACAACCTACCTTGAATAGCATGACATGGGACAGCTTGTCTTATACGCTCAATTTGATTAACAACGAAGCGTACAGACGCAGCCTGACTAGCTTGATCCTTCGATACGACTTAACAGGCTACAACAGGTTCGAGTATTTCATTGTAACGTATTTAGAACAGGTCAATTAAACTCATGATTTATCACTCCTCAGCTCTCTGTCGCTCTTGTATCTAACCTTCGAAGTTTGATACCATCGTCGTCCTGAAACATAGCCCTGGTTTTACCCGCTTGCCTCTGGAGGTCATCAAGGTTTGTTGATCCCGTCTCGTCATGCGATATGTTAGGTCCATAGAACAAAAGCGGAAGAATCGATGTCTTCCACACCGGTAACGCTGGGTTGGTATAGCTTTGGACAACCAGGCAGACCAACATTGCCGTGGTTACTGCCATCAGCCCAGCAGGCAACAAAACCCAGCGCCAGTCAAATACGGTACAAACGGTTGTTTCGTTCACCGTACCGGTGACTTTATCCTCCTCTGTCATGCCCCAAGCCACCGCTGCTTGGACGCGGAAATTGTTTGTGATGGCTGTGGTGAAATCTTGAAAAGCCGTATTCAAGGCTTCGTATGAGGAGTTGAACAGAGGGGTAAGCCACCATTGATCTCCGCATTCTGCAGGCGACCCGGCACTGTAACTTGGCTGGCAATATGCGTTGAAAAGATTGTTTTCCATGAAACTTTCGAGGGCCATGCCATACTGAAAGCCAATCTGGTATAAACACTGTTTCGGGACAGTGTAGTTTGTGCCGTCAATCTCTACTGGTGAAGAGTTCTTTGTAGGTGCACCTTTTCGAGAAAAGTTATCCAAATTGTACTCTTGGCCGTCAACCAGGCAAGGTGACAGAACGGCAGTCCGATTTTTCGTCGCAACTACCTTACTGCTGTTGTAATTGACGTAACTCAATGGTTCCTCACCGACGACTTTCTCGATAAGCTCTCCTTCCTTGATCTGAGCGTGGTACTGCTTCATACAGGGATAGAGGGCGCAGGTTGCAGCCACCGGATTCTCGTTCTTGTAGTCCTTTGGTAAATCTCCAGTAAATCTGTCGTCTGGACACTCCGCTTTAAGCGATGTGATGACCTTACAAGCGCTTTGGGAATAGGTCAATACTGTCACATTTGTGATGGATCTCTTGGCCAGCTCCGCAAATTCAGAGTCGACGCCACCAAGAGCCCAATCGATGTCTCCAGTCACGGCACTGATCAGGCGTCCACCTCCTACAGGTTGAAACCATTGGTTGTTCGGTAGAGTGTAGTTGACTATCAGATATTCTTCTTTCTTGGTAACGTTCAACTTGATTAATTCAGTAGTGTCCAGACACGAGCTACACATGGCGATAGAGGCATGTGTAACGCCTTTAGAAGTCTCTGCGAAAGTGCAATTTCCAGTGGCGCAAGTCGCCTGGATGTCAGTGTCCACTTTTGCGGGATTGACAAGGCCATTGATCATACTCGCTTTCATCTCGTTTGAAAGCTCATAAGCGACGACTGAAAGCTTTTGTGACGATCCGACACGAGGAACCCAGTGGGAGATTGGTAGGGAAGCAGAACCTTTGACTTCTCGTAGGCAAGGGACAGTCCTGACAGCTTGCTGAGAAAATGGCGCAATCGCAGGAGAAAGAATGATGACGATAGCTGCAATAATGCTCACAAGACGTGGAGGAACGTTCCAGCATAGCTTGATAGCTCCAAGGATGCCCCGGCTCGCATTATCGAAGTGATAAAGATCTGAAACAGGACGAGGTTTTCGAAAAGCCTGCCATCCCATCTGCCCAACGAGCTCAGCGACAACAAGCATCATAGAGGCTCGCATGAAAGTGCTGAGGATGGCGATGATGGTGTTGAGACTGATGTCGTAAGGCCATCGTTTTGTGACTTTGTCGTTGTAGTGAGCTGGAATGGCGATTGTGGCTATCAACAGCGCAATAGCAAAAAGAAGCGATGTAATCTCCCAGGACCATGATCGTATGGGACCACGTTTGGGCCTTTGTGCGGATTGAGGTGTTGTTTTCGATTCATTCCTTAAAAAAATGCTGACTTCGGCTTGCTTTGGGCCCGAGAATTCTGTGTCATGCCCGCTGCTGGGACGTGAGTTATGGTGGGACTCCATTGTGAAGATGTTTTGACGTGAGTTGGGACCTTGGGAGGAGAGTCTCTTTATCTACAAAAAGACGGGGCACGAGAATGCCTTGCTAGGCACGGCCCGTAAAAAATAAGGTATCCATTTGCTGATCTCTGGACCGATGGTTGTACAATTGGCTAATAACATTGCAAGGTGGTTGTGTTTCGGTATCCCTGTCTCGCTGATAATTGGTTTGATGGGTTGATCAGGGACAGAATTTGGTGCGAGTCTAGGTGCTTTTGATATTGAGGTTGCAGTAGTCTATAAATGAAACACAACAACCAACATACATATTTACAGCCAATCATTGGTAGGCATCTGGCGCTCGAATGGGAAAAATGGAGCGCGCCCGAATCCTTCGCCTGATCAGCGGCGTCTGTGCTTTTACAAGCGAAGTGCCGTAGAAAGACCCTTGGGCTTGTTGCGCGCGTCGTGATCATGATTTTGTCAAAGTCTGGGGTAGGCGGCTAAAGTTGAGCGCTTCGGTGCTGGATTAAGGGTCGACCGAGGATGGTAAGGAACAGAAGGGTGACTGGGGAATTCCGAGGAGAATTGTTTCTCATAGTTGCATTCTTTTGAGGGATCATTATGCTGGCAAACGTGAAAGAATTTCCTGCGCGTCGGTGGATGGGTGAAATAACAAATGTAGGCTGGTTGGTACCTGCCAAAATCTTCTTCCAGACATCGTTGTTTGATTACGTCACATCATCCAGCCATTCCAACTTCACGACATTTCGATGTATTGAATCAATTGTTGTTTGTATTATATCATAAAGCTACATCAGGAGAGGTTTCCCGCCAGTTCCAACGATGGCTCATCTTCATCCAATCGGTGCAGTTGAGTAGCTTATTTCTGAGAAGTGGTCAGTCAAGTTCCTCCCTCAACAGAAGATTGATTCCTACGCCGCAGTTCTTGCAGGAGCAGTTCTGGCCACAGTTGCACGAGCTAGCTCCTCCGCAGTTACAGGTAGATCCACAATCACAAGCCATGTTGATGATGTTCGGTTAAAGTTGTTGGTGTTTTGATGAACAAATAGATGTCTCAGTAGTTGTAGGAATTGGTTGGAGTTTAGAATGTCGACAGTGAATGCCTTGGGATTTATATACCCCAAACCCCCGCATTTGCATCGGAAATAACACGCAAGTGAATTAATGACCGACTTATCATGACGCATTCATGACCTTCTTTTGTAGTAAGTTCTCGTGATCGTTGGTGTCATGCTGTGGAGATAGACTTCGGCTTTGCCTAACTTGGATACACAAAAGTCACGAGATTGACTCCAAACCTGTATTCAACTGTATTACGTTTATACAAAGTCAACAAATCGCCATGGCTCGGTCACCACTGGGCCAGCGGACCATCATTATGATCAACGGAGGAAAGACTTCAAAAGATGACCGTGGGACAAGACGTAATCAGAGCATACATTGAATGAATCTAATCGCCAATTCCAAAGCTATCATCATAGCTCCAAGCCTGATACTCCCGACAGCCTCGATAATACAGCACTTAGCAGAAAGAAGGTCGCGTAAAAGCATATACCGATAGCACAAGACTCGACGCGAAGATAGTTGTCCATTTGATTCTCATAACTGAAATAGGCTGTGGAAGTGTTTACAGGTGGAGCATCAGGTCGAGACACCTATCAGCAGTTAGGCCTAGATCGTTCATACGACATGGAGAATATTAATAGAGTCTTATTTCAAACTGCCAGAGTGGGGAGATAAATAGGTAATCTAAGAGCCTGGAAGTGGTACAGAGTGACTTCTAAAAGTCACATTCGATATAGTAAGGATGTCCATGCAGCGATGATACTATACCATCTTTAAGCAACCTGATCATCGAAGCGTTTTGAACATTTGCACGTAGCGTTGCGCCCTTCTTCAACAGCAGGCCTGCGAGGATAGGATCAACGAAACTGGTAAAGGAGAGACCAGAGCTTCCTGACTGCCCCGAAAGAAAGATTGCTTGATGTATTATTTCCATAAGCAATTCATCTAAATCCTCGATCATCGTTGATGACTCGAAGTTTTCGTCTTTCAGGACTAATTTCAAAAGCTCGTATGAACGGTCGGCCATGACAGACTGCTTTTCCGTTTCGTTGTCCTGATCGACAGGCCGCCGAAAATATTCTTGGATGAACCGAAGCCCAATGCCTTTTAGAGCGCCTCTTTGGATGAAAAGCTTTAATGCAGCATACTTCTCGTCTAAGAGGAGACAAGCTCGTCCTTGATAAGATTCCCACAGGAACAGAATGGGCACCGTCTCAGGACCCTCCGCGATTTCATTCGGGTGCCAGTGTGGCTCGATCTTGGCACCATGCTTGAATAGATATTCGTATCCTTCAGCATTGTAAGACCCCATTTTCCTTGCGTAAACCACAAGTGGATTGAGCTTTGGATGTACAGGCAGGTCCAACTTCGCCCCAGCCTTAAGCAACATATCCATTACTTTTGTTGACCCACGAAGTGCCAACCAACACGTAGCCGCCACGATTGGGCATGCCTCCCACCTGTGTGGTTCATTCGGTTCTTCCAGGTATTCCTGTGTGATAAGTAGGGCAAGGGCGTTCACATCAGGCTTCCTGGATAGGAGCAGCTTGATGATAGGTAGGTCGGGCAACGGTACGAGTTTGTACACACTACGCCAGATGGCATTGGACAGAGTTGAGTATCCCCTATGTTTATTTTCGAAAGGTGCACAGGCGTTGGCTCCCGCATCCAGACAAGTGTTAATATTTTTAATGTCGGGAGCCCTTTCATAGTATGGGGCGAGAAGTGCCAACATTACCATCCAGTAGAACCGGCTATCTAGACTGGCTTGAAAGTTGACAAACTGGTCTTGAACGCCGCACTCGTAGCACAACTTGTAGAACTTGGGTTGGCGGTTTTCCTCTTCACTTCGGCGTTGATAGGTATATTCAGGATCCGGGTTTGCATCAAGACGCGCTCCGAGGTCAAAGAGAAGGTTGACGGTATCCATGTGATCTGAAGCGGTGATGATGGTTGAAGATTTCACACTACCGTTTGGTGACCTTACAACGTTAAGGTCTGCTCCAAGCGATACAGCCTTTCGAACAGCCGCATCATTGCCATTACGGCAAGCCCATTGCATCAATTCTTCAAGATCATCAGGCCGTGCCTGTAGGTGATGATCAAGGGACCGTTCACAAGATGGGCTGGCCTGCTGGAAAGTCCAAATTTCGACTGGGCCAAGATCGCTAAATATTTTGTCGATGATCTCGTTGGGCAAACTCGCAAAAGGGCTCATTCTAAGACTTGAGAACTCAGAGAATGCGTAATAGATGATGGAATGCAGTGAAAAAGGAGGAGAAAACTTGGTATGTTATCTTAAAAAGAAGAAGTTTTGCGGGATTTGCGCTTGCTGCCTGATGCCTATGAGTCTTCGAAGGATCATGAGCACAGACGACTAACTAGGTAATTCAAACCTTAAAAATCGTCTTCCTTCGTTTCATCGCAAGCCTGAGGCTACAAGAATAGAATCTAGTAGAAAATCTCTAAAATGTTCCTTCGAAAGACCAGCCATAGGTTGCAATGGCATGAACTGTAATAGAAGCGTTGGTGCGGACTGATGTCGCTAGCTTGCCGAGTGAAATAATGGGCAACAAAGATCCACGTGTGATGGACAGAGTCCTACCCGGATGATAGAAGATTGGCATGATGGAGCTTGTATAAACTTGACTGCAGACATCTGCTGTTGTGAGAATTGACCCCGGGCTCAACCGTGCTCGACTGTGGACGGTTTTCTATGCACCATCATCACCAACGAGCTCCATACCCTCGAATAGATCCAGCCAATCTTCCAGCCTCTCTTTGACGAATTCCCTTAGATCCCAGGGCTCATCTGAGACCTTCTCTGTATCATCGTCCCACAAGTACATATCTGCATCGACGATACTTCCATCTTCGAGTGTCGCTTTTACAGCCGTTACCTGGTAGGACTCACCCTCAAAGTCATCCAACTTTCTGCGCTGAGATTGTGTCTCTAGAACAACAAGATTACCGTCAACCTCGCCCGAGTCATGCTTGACAACAGCTGGGTAGTCGCAATGGCGGATAGCAAACCGCGCGTAACCGTGGACCTTGGCTGGGCGGGAGAGCTTGGCGACGGTGCTGGTATTATAGGCGTCTCCTGTGAGAGCCCAAGCAAGTAAAGGCATGGCTCTAAGGGTGCCGTAGACGAAAAGTGGACGCGGTATCGACGAAGCGGCCATTTTGTTTGAGCATATGGGTTTTTGATGTGAAGAATAAAGAAGATGAAAGTTGGGTTGTGCTGACGTGTCAACACTGTAGAGGGTTATACTTGCCGGAAACTATAATGTGACTGTTGGCCTTACTGGTGATGTAAACTATGAAAGAGCTGAGGTTTTGTGCGCTTCAAAGTTCTGTGTGGTACACTTGTCAGAGCAACAATAACCTTATCTGATCTTCTAGGCAACCATGTCTAGAGGAACATGTCTCTTAATCAGAGGCCTCGTTGAACTCAACATGTCAAACTTCTATAGACTCGGCAATCTGAGAAGTAGATTATTTTCACAATAACGGAACCCGTCTGATCCGAGTCGAACCATGGTTGAAGGCAAATGCGAACTGTTTACTGCCAGCAGCGTTGGCTTTCTGGAAATAGGGAGTGCCACAACGGTTCACGCAAGATCCTGTAAGTGGGAACCAATTGTATAACGGGATACATATCATTAAAACTCAATATCTATCATCATGAGATCAAACTAACAACCTCTAGACGGAAGCCTCGATCTGCTCAGCCTTAGCCTTCTCATCTCGTAGATCTACGCCCTCAGCGTTGTGTCGAAACTCTTCCTCCTGAAGCCTCAAATCATCCATGACAACCTGGTTAGCCTTCCAGATCGGCTTGGTCTCGAAAAGCTTGTCCATAGCTTCCAGGGGCACACCCTTGGTCTCAGGGATGCAGAAGAAGACAAAGAAGATGGAGATCACCATCAGAGAGGCGAAGAAGATATAGACACCGAAGCCCCAAGCTCGGAACATCTGCTCGGTGAAGCGGGCGATGATGAAGTTCCAGAACCAGTTGTTGGCGGCAGCGTTGGCCTGACCCAGAGATCGCGTGTTCTGATCAAACATCTCAGAGTTGAGGACCCAAGGTGTACCGTTCCATGATGGGGTGTAGAAAGCAGTGTACAGATAGAAGAAGAAGACAGCGGCAATACCACCAGAAGAGAGAGAGGTATTCTCTCCAGCGGCGAGTTTGGACTCGGTGTTGGCAATCTTGATGTATGCACCAATAAAGTACATACAGAAAGCGCCACCAGCAGCACCGATCATGAGAAGAGATCGTCGACCCATATGATCAATAAGAACCATGAGCCAGACAAAAGTCAAAGCAGTCTTTACAACGCCGAAGATACCAGTAGTGAGGAAGCTGGTGTTGGTACCAGTGATACCGATGGACTTGAAGACGGTAGGGCTGTAGTAGTTGATAGCATTGATACCAGAGCCTATGAATGTTAGTCATTGTCAGCTTTCAAGGATTAGGTTGGCTTACCGTTCTGGAATACAAAGAGAAGACCACCGAGAAGGAAGCGCCACTGAACCTTGCGACTCTTGAGAGCAGCAAAAGGCTTCCAGAAACCAGCACCAACAGAACTGTGGTATCGGTCGATCTCGGCATCGATAAAGTTAATCTCCTCAACGATATAAACATCATCTTGATCGAGGTTTCGCATCCAGCAAAGGTTCTTGATAGCTCTCTCGCGTTTGCCCTTTGAGAACAGCCATCGAGGCGACTCGGGGATGAAGAGAGCTCCAATCATGAGCAGACCAGCAGGAATGAGCTGGACAGCAAAAGGAATGAGCCAAACATTCTCGTTCTGGCCGGGAGCATAAGGGAGATGCTGGTTGATTCCGTAGTTGATCCAGAAACCGACAAGACCACCAGCCTGCCAGCCAAGTTCGTACAGGCCAACAAGACGACCTCTAATGGCAGGAGGAGATAGCTCGGAGATGTAAATCGGTGTCATGTTGGAGCATCCACCGACACCAAGACCAGCTAGGACACGACCACCAATGATAAGACCAAGACCGCGGTCACCATTGGCACCAAGCATCATGCCAGCGCCAACCATAAAGACGGCTGAGAAAAGGATGAGGGACCATCGACGGCCGAGGAAATAACTGCTGACATAGGCGAATAGAGAGCCAAAGAAGGCACCCGCTTGGTAAACAGAAACGATATTCTGCTTGGTGAGGGCCAAATTAGCAGGTTCGTAGTCCTCAAAGCCGAACTCCTGGACGAATGATGGCAAAGCGAGAGTGGTTCCGATAAAGGCGGAATCGTAACCGATGGTACAAGCAGCCATTGATGCAATGGCGGCGCATGTGTAGACGCGCCAGTTGTAGACGGCTTTCGGCGTAGGCCGATCTTCCTTGAGAGTCAAGATACCCATGACTGCTGCGTTTCAAGGTTCGATCTGGATATTGCCGATTGGAACTTTTGCAGCCCTTGATAATAAGGTTGAGAAGAAGGTTGTGGGTGAACTGGAGTATCGAAAAGCTGACCCAGGACCGGTGGGGGGCAAAGATTTATACCAGTGCGAGACGACCCATTTCCCCCTAGCGAGACTCCAAAAACTAGCGGCTTCTGGACCCAAGAATCGCCCACTCAACTGAGAACCAAAGGAACACTTCTCCAAAGCTGGAGAAACAGTCCGGGGTTTGCGGGGTTGAATCTGTGGGGGAAGAATATGCTTCCGTCGATGCATTGGATCTGAGATTGAATTTCCTGCTGTTCGGCATGGAAAACAGGGTGGTTGAGCATCACCGTGCCGAGAAGTGTGTCGTGGGATAAAGGCTTATCCTTAGTGTCGTGCCCGTTCTGGGGTCTCCGCGTCGTTACCATCCACGGGGTCGCGGGTCTAACCTTATTTCGCCAATCAACGGGGATAATCTTTCCATCTTGAAAGTTTATCCCTGCTGTATTGACTCGGCGAGATCGGCGTGTTTCTGGGGTTTACCAGGCGGTCTTTGACCGATGATATGGATTACTCTGACTCGCCTGAGCCGCTCTGAATATTGGGAGTTGCTGCTGTAAAGGGAGAAGTATGAAACGTATCGAGTTAGGTTTGGAAATAGTCTGAGGATAATCATATGTTCAATTGCGAAATAAACCAGCGAGGTAGATTATTGTCGCCGAACAGCTAGACATCTTGCAACGAAAATCTTCCGAGTAACTGACCTAAACGATCCTGAATTCGTCAAGAACGAAGATGTTGATCCCGTTGGATTTGAGCATTTTGCATCTATGGCGGCAATAATACCGACTGTGCTCACCAATTTGTGAGGAACTGGAAGCTCATGGCAACGTCTTCGAGCATGTCAAGGACTCTAAAAGACCTTGCGTGGATCCTAGGTATGCAAATGCACGACAACCTCAGGGTAGGGTTCCTGGTTCGGTTTCGTCACAAGATAATGGCAATACCGCCCAGCAAGTCGAGTCGTGTATGGCTAACTCAACCGACGTGTATAATGGACATAAATAGCATGTTTGGTGTACAGACTAGTCATTATACGATGAATCATGATAGAAATCGTCATAAAACATCTTAGATATTTTCCTTGATATTTTGCAGCAACCCTTCCCCAGGTAATCATCGATAATCGACGGTAAGTACAAGTATTGGTATCGATATTTTGCGAAATTTGCGCTGTGTGAGAGCGCAGATGCAGCTTGGAGAAATAATATGTGTTGAGCAAAATTTGATCGACACAACGTACAGGGAAGCATCTTCCTAGCGAGAGTGGACGTTTGTACCTGTCGAAGAAAAGGTCACCTCAGCTCCGGGCCAGGTCAATGCAATTTCTTTTTTTGTCAACCAGGACAAAGTTGGCTGTCATTGAATTGGCACCCTGCCATAATGATTATAATTGTAATATACTATGTGCCATAATCGCCTTGAAACATCTCACCTAGGTCACACCCCGGCGCAAAACCCAAATTTGTCATGAACTGCGAATCCACACCGATACCATCAGCGCAATCTATGGATCCAAGTTCATCCAGAATAGCGTCGTAGTCTAATAGCTGACTTGGCATATTCGACTCATGGGGTAGAGACCCTATCTGGCTGTTGATATGTGAAGTTTGTAGGGTGTGAAAAGTGAGGTTGGGTGTGAGTGTATATAGTGACTGAGAGGTTGCTGCATTGCGGTCTGCTGGCTGTTGACGCCTCTCAAACGACAATGCCTGCTGCTCTTTCTGCCTCTGCTGCATACGACCAAGCTCATGTTCTAGTTCCCCTGATGTGATAGGGGCTGGGTGGCTAGTGTGTTGAGTAGGATAAGAGGCGGCTGATAATTCATCCATGAATGACGGACTCATCACTGGATGACCTGGGGGAGAGGGATCCACTGAGCTTGGCGAATTATTGTTGTTTTTAGACGCATCTACCCCCCGGGTCTTTGGCTTCCAAGTACTCGTAAGCCTTTCCATGATTGTGTTCCACTTCGTAAGGTCGTGTTCTGGCATACGGGTCGCATGACCGTGCTGCTGAACTATTCCCATCAAAGTGGTTACAATTGGAGGTGTTCCGCCGTCTCCAAACTTTCCCATACACGTCTCGATAACCTCTAGGAAGTTGGACAATAGCGACGGTCGATGCCCAGGGACTAAATCCAGCGTAATGGCCAAGAATATGCCCTGTAGCAGATATGCAGAAGGCACCCTTGGCGTTGAGCCTCCAAAGATCAGGGAATTGCAAAAGGAAAAGCGAGAGTCAAGACTTTTGACGAGACCGTCGGGAGTAATACGCTGGGCATTGTGACCTTGATGTAAACTTTCATCCGTACTTGCCCCCCAAAGTCTGCAGAACGTAAAGAGTTGCTGAAACGTCGGGAGTGGTGACGCACAATCAGATGTGGATTGCTGCCCATCTTCAGATGCCTTTACAAAGCCTGGTATAGAAGCCCAAGGTTGGTCCAAACCTTGGAAGTCGCCTATCGTCACTGAAGGAAGGGCATAGCGAATGCCTGAAGTCACTTGACATTGACCAAGACAAAGCGACGCCAATGAGTCCAGAATGAAGCACGCTGATAGAACTTTGACTTCGTTGCGATTTAAAGAAGTCTCAGTGCCCTCCCTCACTGGATACATGTGAGATGCTGTCTTTTGATGGTATATAGCAAGGCGTGAGGCGCGGCCTATAACCATCCATGCCGACATGGTCTTGTTTTGACCCAAAAGGACTAATGACTGAAGGAGAAGTGAACTGATATGTGCCAATTCGATTGTTTCGTCGTCGGAGGGAACGAGTCGTTGGGCGACAGTCAAGATCTCGTTGGGGGAGAATCCGGTGTGGCGCGATGGATGTGAGGAAGACGCATCTTGAAAGGCAGAGACAGCAAAAACAGCCCAGAGCTGAGCGTGAAGGGCTGAGGCAGGGCCTATTTCAACAACGACGCCATCTGCAGGATATGTTAAGGCTGTGTTTGTGATAGTCGTAGGCTCAACAACTGGAAGCCAACTGTAAGTGTAGGAGACATATATGTCGACAAGTCGTTTCCAATGGGGAGGTAGCGTCAGCTTGGTGGATGATTGCGATCGGCTCTTGTCGTCGAAACTGTAGAATGGCACCACGAGGTGTGGTTGTGGTGGATTGATACCTAGAATCGGGAGGCCAGGCGATGGTCTACTGGTGACCAAGCTAGGTCCAGATGGAGTGTTGTCCTCTGACTCCGAGTCGTCTGCGGACGTTTCATTCTGTGGTGTTTTCTCGTCCGATAATAGCCTGCCAATATCTTTGTGCACTCGACTCTTATTCCATCGTCGATACAGTCGATGATTGGCTTTATCTTTGGTTGCGAGGATGCGAGTACCTTCCGCTCCGTCATCCTGTGTAAGAAGCTGATGCAGAGCTCCCTCACAACCTGGGACTTGTTCAAAGAGCCATGCGAGGGACAGCTCAATTGTCCGGAGGTAGCCCGTTTGAACACCTCTCTTCCGCGACGCAGGGGTGTATGAACATGCCCTGTTTTGTGATGTGCATGTTCCGCAGTGAGGACGAGCGCCATCACACCTTTCTCTCGCGGTACGACAGGAATCGCATGCAAGTGAGACTCGCTGACGTTTGGCAGGAGCTGTTGTTGCCGGAGCGCTGGTGATGTCCGCATCGTTCTCGCGTTTCCTAGGCGGCATTTCTCTTTGCAGCAGAAGAAAAGCTACCTGTGCCGTGAGGCGGGCAGGAGCATATCGGAGTAAGGAAGATACAGCTGGCGAAGATGGTTGATGTACAGCGCTGTTGTTGATGCGCAGTCCAGTCCAATCAATCAAGCTTAGCTCACATACGTAGCACCTCTGCCATTGTCATCAATGCGCATATCAATATGCAATACAGAGCAAATGCTATGGGATGCGACGCGATCTATGCGGGGAGAACCTGGGGTCCTGGAACAATTCTGATGCTGGAATTGAACTTTCCAGCCTCCGAGTCTGAGTGCCGAATCATCACCGATGTTATTGGATGGGGCGCCGAGGTGGGTCGGATAAAAACTTTCCCGACCAATTATCCCGTACTTGCCCCAGATTCTCTGGTGGGGGATCTGCCGAGCTCCCTGCCCACTTCACTTTGACGGGTTCTACGATCTTTGACAAGCACGCCGTCACTCACTCATCCTCTACGAACTCTCATCTTTACAGACTCATAGAGGCCCATTGCGAAATTGTTATGGCGTCACCCTAACACTTTGTCGGTCAAAGAACCCGTGCAAACGCGACGCGAGATGGCTGGTGTCAAAAGATCTCTCGGGTCCATGCTCGGCCATGAGGATGTCTTCCTGCGATCAAACGGACACAGCGGTACAAGAAACTTACACTATGATCATGGAATTTCCCGTGATAACCTCGACCCTTCAACACCCAAGTCACAGTCTTTCAATCTGAGCGATGCGCTTCATTCTCAATCTCCGTCACAGAACACCTCCAGACATGAGTCCCGCGCCAATTCCCAATCTGTTGGTCCTTCAAATACAGACCAACACGATGGTCTTACTCGCACACCGTCGCCAACATTTCCTCCCATGACTGGGCAGGTCCCAGACTTTAGTACAGATGCATCAATGATCCTTGTCGGTATGCGTGGTGCTGGAAAGTCAACATTAGCGGTCATAGCATCATCGGCCATGGAGAGGAAAGTCATTGACCTTGAACCAGCTTTTCAAAGGGTCATGGGTCTGTCCAGTGCTGCATACAAGGCAGAACACGGGGCTGCTGAATGCTACAAGCAACAAGCCAAGGTTCTACAAGGTGCCTTGCAGCGTCACTCTACTGGCTGTGTCATCGTTTGCTCTTGGATGGAGAGCCGCGTGCAAAGTCTCCTACGAGAGTTTTCATCGACCCACCCTGTCATTCATATCGTTCGCGATGCCGATGCCATTCAGAACCATCTCAAATTTCGCGACAACGCAAAGATACGCCATCTTCTCGACGTCAGTAATACCATCTTCCGGTCATGCACAAACTTTGAGTTCTTCAACGTTTCCGAAAAGGTCACGAAGTCTTCGGTCATCCAAACATCAATGTCGGAGCGATCTTCGGCTCCATATCTGACATTGAAACATGTCGAGCGCCATTTTCTCAAATTCCTATCGCTTGTATACCCAGCAGGGACCATACCGTTCGCGGATTCGGCATTTCCTCTATCAAGGATCCCTGCAGAGGATCGCAACTTTACATACGCTACATCAATTCCTTTGACGGATGTCCTTAATGACCGCGTCGAAGTCGAGGAACATGTCAAGGGTGCAGATGTTGTACAGATCGTCGTGCATGATCTAGCCGACCATGCTGAGCGAGGCACATTGACATCTGAAGCTAGCGCACAGCTACTCGCTGATATTACCAAAGGTATCGGGATTGTCAGAAGAAGTACAATTCTACCCATACTCCTTCATCTATTTCTCCCTCACACAGCAACTGAGGATGTGCTGCGTGTTTATCTGGACCTCGTTCACCACACCGTTCGACTGGCACCAGAAATGATGACAGTCGACCTTCGACTTGAAGATGTACAAATCTCACGTATAATATCTATTCGGAAAAGAACAAAGATTATCGGCAACTGTTTCATTATCTCGGATGCCCCGCCATGGGAATCTCCGATCTGGATGTCGTGGTACAAAAAGGCCAACAATTTGGGCTGCCATATTGCCAGGTTACTTCGACCAGCAACCTCAATTGAGGATAACTTCAGCATCAACCACTTGAAGACAGCAGTTGACGCTCTACACGGACCCAAGATTCCTCTTATCGCTTACAACTCTGGGCATCTGGGTCGCAATTCCCAAACTCTCAATCGCATCCTTACTGTTGTTCGGCCAGACTCACTTGAACGAGTGAACCCTAAGCCTCCAATTACACCTACCATCACGGCAGCGGGCGCGACAAAAGCACTCTTCTCGTCGTTCGTGTATGATCAAATGAAGCTTTATGTTTTCGGATCAAATGTCAGCTACAGTCTGTCGCCTGCCATGCACACATCCGCACTGAAGGCCTGCGGGCTACCACATACCTACGAACCAGTGTCTTGCTCATCTCTTCGTGGTATCAAACATTTAATTGAGGATCCGGAGTTTGGAGGTGGCTCAATTGGCCTCCCCTTCAAAGTCGAGATTATCACCTTGACCCATTCATTGAGTAACCATGCTAGGGCAATTGGTGCTGTTAATACACTCATCCCAATTCGCTTCTTGAATGAAGACGGAACAATTCCAACTGGTGCGGCCTTTTTCGACAGTGTCAATCGTGCCGGCCCTATAAAAGCTCTATACGGCGAAAACACTGACTGGATTGGCATTCGCGCGACAATTCGACGTGGTCTCTCTCCCGCCAACGCTGTTGTGTCTAGCACCTGTGGACTGGTCATCGGAGCAGGCGGTATGGCCAGAGCTACGGTCTATGCTATGCTTCAGGTCGGCATCAAGAACATCGTTATATACAATCGCACACGCGGGAATGCCGAGAAGATGGTGTCACATTTCACACAGCTATTGCAAAGGAAGGACCTGGGCGTGTTGAGCGCCGAGAGCGAACACTCACGTTTCCACGTCATCGAGTCTATGGAGGATCCCTGGCCAACAGAGTTCCGTCTACCCACAGTGATTATTTCATGTATTCCAACACATCGGATCGGAAATGTACCTGCTCCCGAACTTGCTCTACCTAATGAATGGCTTGGAAGCCGTACTGGTGGTGTTGCTATCGAACTCGCCTACAAAACGTTGGACACACCATTCCTGACTCAATTCCGAAAAGAAGCACATCGAGGATGGGTCAGCATGGATGGTCTTGACATGTTGCCTGAACAAGGATTTGCCCAATTCGAGCTTTTCACTGGCCGAAGAGCCCCGCGAAGGATAATGAGACGGATGGTGTTTGAAGCATACCCGGATGAGGAGGGCAAATCAAATTTTGAAGAGTTGCAACCAAGGCTACGATCACTTGATGAGCAGGAAACATAATAATGAACTGGTATCTAAACAACAAATTAAATGGTCACTTCCAATTCCACGACTGCTTCACTGAGACTCGATTTTGGCCATGGGTATGTCGACACTGTGCGCACGATTCATGGGGATACGAAGTACGGCAACAGTGATAAAGTAACGACGACAAGGCTTACGTGGTATGCAATCACTTTCGTGCACAGGCGTCGTACGTATCGGTGTAATATTTTTCTTATGAGGACATGATAGGCGAGGAATCTCCGCAACTCTGTCATTGCGTAAGCTGACCCGGTCATGGTTGAGATTTAAATCGACTCATCCAACTTCTGGAAGTCTCTGGTTTATCTCTACCTCTCACATCAAATACAAACTATTCACAACAATTCAGGATGTCGTCCGAAACTCTGAGACAGTCAATCGAACACACAGCAAGGCAGTTCTTCGCCGCATATGTCGAAACCGGGGAAAAGAATGATCCAAGTATCATCAACCGCGACGTCGATGAAGGCTGCAAGCGGTACTATCGTCCGCTCTCATTGTGCGACTTCTTCGGGGTCCCTGGCGACTGGTCCCACGATAACAAAGCTTACGAGCACGGGATCGCCAATAACCTCACGAAAGGATCTTTAAAGACGTGCGAGGTATCGAACATGACCATCGACGTCGACGTGCGCAGGGCAGCAGCTACAACTCAATCTGATATGGTTTTCAAGGATGGTGAGAGCTTTGTCATGGAGCACGCTTGGATCTTGGACTTTAACGAGGATGGGACAAAGATTGTCAAGGTTGTTGAATTTTGTGATCAGTTGGCTACACGAAGAATGGTCACCAAGGTGTATCCTGATAAATTTGGGAAGGCTGAGTAGAATTGAATGATTTTATCTAGGCATCCTAAGGTTCATCTGTTTATCGCAGGTTGCCTTTATCCTAAGCCCCAGTTTTGACTCTGTTTTTTGATACCAATCCTGCGGCAAGGTTCTATAGCGAGAAATACTTATAATACAGAAAGAAGAACAGGTGTATTGAGTTGTGATTCATATACTATTCAGTGACTCCACCGTTGTCCTGTCTTAATCAATTTTGCCGGGCCTGCATTATCATTGCGCTTTCCATGTACTGTACTTCTGATAAACATCCTTCCTGAAAACGTTTTTCAAGTCTGTCGCGACCTTGGTCACCTCGCCATCAAGTGGCAGCGCAGCGCAAACAGCCCCAACAGCACAAATGTCATTCTTCCGATCAATGAACCATGACAATGTCAAACCTCCTCCCCAACTCATCGTATGAGCCCCATACCACCCATCGATATCCTCCAGAGTTATCACACCTCCAAGCCCATGTCCTAGCTTGGTCTTCTCGTCGATACCAACTCTGAGGAAAGGCCCCAGTGGAGTGGCAAGCATGGCTTGATGCCCAGCAGAGGCTTCGGGACTAAGATGCTGCTGAAACATATCGTCTACAGTTTCAGGTTTGAGGATCTTGCCGTCGTTTGCGAGAATGGATTGGAGAATCTTGATGTAACTGGTAGCAGACATTGCCAGACCGTGACCACCAAAGCAACCACCTGAACGCCCATTGATGAAAGCGCCAGAACCCATAATGGCATAGCCGAGACCTTCAGGATCATCTGGGTTAAGATTGACGAGACGTTCTCTCAAATCCTTTCTGGTAACGGGATGGAACTGGGCGTCATTTTCACAGCCAAGAGGTTTCAGAATACGTTCTTGAAGACGTTTCTCCAATGTCTCTCCCGTCACACGCTCGACAATTCGACCAGCCCAATCAAGACCGGATCCATACATCCAGCCCTTGCCGGGTTGATGTGAGAGAGGGTAGATGAAAGTATCCTCGACGGTTTTCTTGCTTTCATCCTTGGGCTTATACTTGCTACTCCACTTTCCAATAGATGGTTGGAGAAAGTCATACGCTGTACCAGCGCTGTGCGTAAGGAGCATTTCCAGTGTGATTTTCTCAAACGCATCTTCCAGCACTGGTTCGTCATCTTCTGTCCAGCCTGTCAGAACTTTTTTCTCCGCCAGCTCCGGAGCAACGGTTGATAAGTCTCCTTTCAGAGTGAGAAGGCCTTCTTCAACACATTGCAGAGCAGCGATAGTCGCTGGAAGTTTAGAAGCTGAAGCAATACAAAGAATATCATCTAGCTTCTGTGGAACTTTGTCACCGGAAAGAAGAGTGCGTTGGCCTAAGGCTGTGTTGTAGGAGAAGTCTCCTGTGGAGTTGGTGGCGCAGATGATGGCTCCGTTGATTTTGCCAGAGTCGATAGCTGCTTGAAAGCTTTCTTCTATGGTTCTTGACATTGTGGTGATTGAGTATAATCTGAATTTGGATAGAGAAGTACTATCAAATATGAGAGAGCGGGCTATCGGGATGAAGGGTTTGAGTCTTGTAAGCATACTGATGTGAGGAGAAATGTATTTATGCTGTCTCTGTTAGTGTAAGACACCTAAATAATCCCCCGAGAGGAGGTCTGTGAGGCTTATTGATAGGCGACGCTACGGGGCATTTCAGCCAAACAGAATCTGGGGTTTCCGAACGGACAAATAAGCTTCAACTTGCTGACCCAAGGCATTCGGCTGATGAGTCAACAGATATCTAACTAACCAATGTTATTCCATAAGTTATAGCCTACTGCACACAAACTCGTTAATTCGATTTACGAATTCTATAAATTAGAAGTGATCACTCCTTTTGTAATAAAGTTTCACTGGAATTTATGCCTCATGGCAATATCTCCTTTGCAATTCATAAAAGTCTACAAGTGAAGTGATGATATTAAATGTACTTTGAAGATATTATGACTCTAGGGCTTTTGCATTATAAGGCAGACCAACATGTTACGTTGTGCTGAAAGTCCGTCACTTACCTAGACTATGAACCGACTATGAACTTGACTCGTACCTACTTCTCGCCCGAATTCTCTCCCCGTATACAAAGAAACACCAGGGTATAGGAGCCATCAAGAACGTACACCCTGCCAGAACAGTCGTTGCCCAACCTGCACCAAGTTTCTGAAACATCTGCAACGCAAACAATGGAAACGCAAAGCTCAGAGAATACCGACTTAGCATCATAGCCCCAGAGGCTGAAGCGCCATACAAAGGCCCATAGGCATCCAACATAAAGAGATTCACGCCGGCGTAAATCAAAAGACATGCCAACATGGTCATACCCTGAAAGATGATGGGGACAATCCAATGAAGCTGGTACTCAGCTGTCCAGCCTGCTATCAGAAGGCTCACAGGAAGGAGGAAACTCCCAATCATTGAGGATATGAGACGGTTCTCTGGAGGTAGAGGCTCATTTTCGTAAGTCTGATTCCATCGGATGAGACGTTTTTGATAGTATGAAAAGTCGACAAGGACGAATGGTGCGCAGGCAAATAGCGTTCCAAGAGTGATACCAAGGTATGAAAGCGATTCGCCCGTTTTGCTAAAGTTATAATAATGTCTGAAAATCCAAGGAACAGATATGATGAATGTGTATAGCAGTCCAAAGATGAAGCCATTATACAAGCTGACCAGGGTGACAATAGGTTCGGTGAACAGCATATGAAGAGGTCGAAGGATAAGAACCGTAAAGAAGTGTCGAATGGTTCTTGAGACGGATGTTTGCTGAGAGGAACTGTCTCCCATGCCCATCCTGATAGCTCTCCTCTTCAGAACGACCTTCTTGTATGTCTCTTTTGTGAATAAGACAGGGATGTAGAGTGCACAGGTGACTACCATAGCAATCCACTGCGTCCATCGCCATCCAAGCTGCCGCTCGACAAAGCCTCCAACAAGCGGTCCAATAGCAGCACCAAGGGAAGGAATGGAATAGTAGATTCCCAAACTTGCACCACGGTATCTTGGCGCGCAATAATCCATGATAGTAGCAGACGTGTTATTCACGTTTGGCGAGGCAAACATGCCTGCAAAGAAGCGACAGACAGATAAAGCGACGATATCCCTCGCAAAGCCTGATGCAAGAAGGAAAGCGAGAAAGATAGGTGTCGTAGCAACATAGACTGTCTTTCTCCCGTATGTTTCGGATAGAGGTGCACCAACTAGTGGTCCGCATGCCATGCCGAGGTTATACAACGACAGAGGCAGTACAGAAGATAAGCGTCCTTGGTGAAATTCCTTGCTAACGGATTCTTGAGCGGGCGCATATATTGCGCCGGCGAAACAGGACGCCCATGCTAGAGATGTTATTGAAGCGATGCTGAGGATTTTGGTTACTCTCGAGAAGTTCCGTGGGTTGTCTGGGTCTTTGGGCCCTGTCCAGTCGTAGGTTGCGTTGATGCGTCTTATTATCTGTTGAGTTTCTGCTGGTGAGGCTTGTTCGGGATCATGGTTGGTAACCTGGACCATTTCTGGCGAAGAAAAGGTTATTGATGCCATGGCGATAGACTGTGGTGTTTCGATGGACAGATTTGGAGAGTGACGTAGAGAAGAGAAAGATATAGGTAGCGTACGTTCGGCGAATTGTTCTAGTTGCCGAGGATCCCTTCTTCTACCAAAATCGTTGGAATATTTCAGCAATCACCAGGTGCCTCCTCTACGGAATATCAAGGATCAACTCTTACTCGAGATATGGATCGAAATACGGTGGTCCGTGAAGGGAACCAAAGAGTGTAATACTGCCGTCTCTCATGGGGCTTTAAAATATCAGTCCTATACTTGTATCGAAGGAGATAGGCTATGCCTTCATTGCGTCGCAATTCAATATGGAAGCAATACAGCCTATATGACTATTATTAATGAACTTATAAACACATAGCCTTGTTTAAATTCTCTATCGGCGAAATCACCTTGAAGCCGAATGCTTACTCCGAATGATCTGCATCGCGGATGTTCTCGGTGGTTGGAGAGACCATGTAAGGTTAGTCTAGTTTTCAAAAGCTACGAGACAACGGCACTAAAGATGAACACGATCAAATCTTGTCTCTCTAGGTCCGAGCAAGTCAGACGATACGACTTCTGCAGAGCCAAAGCCAGCTGGCATGTCGGACGTGAAAATCTCTCTTGATAGTACTCCATGGCTGAAAGATCAGTTGAGAGCGGTCCATACAGAGCGCAGCCAGCTGCGCCATATAGTTGATGAATAACCAATATATTCATTGTATAAACTATAAAATAGCAATGCACGCTCATCTATGTATTCAAAGTCATTCCAGAAATCACAGCTTAGCCTCAGCCCTCTGCGCGACCTTTTCCGCAATAGCAACATTCACCTTTTCAATAGGCATCTCCTCCAGTGTCTTGCCAGTCCAATATTTATCCTGCTCCAGTCCCTGATATATCAACGCCTCGGTACCTAGGATAACCTTCCATCCCTTATCCTCTGCAATAGCACCTAGTCTTGTGAACGGTGTAGGATTGTAACACATCTCAAGGATTGCACCCTTTTGGGGCTTATCGAGGAAAGCTTCTGTTACAGCTCGAGCGAGAATCTCTTCTTGAGTCACAGGTTCAAAGTCCGGTACGCACGCGACAATGGCACCTGGTACTTCGAGAGATGCGGCTTGCTCAACGTTCTTGACATGTAGTAGGCCGTCTCCATATCCTCGCGCTTCACAGTCTGCGACGACAGCTGCGACTTCTGCTTCGTCGCGGTTGACGAGATAAATAGTTGTTGCTTGCATCTTCTTGCGTAGAGCATAGATGGCACTTCGTGCTGCGCCGCCACCACCAACGACAAGAGCAGGCTTGTTGTGAAAAACAGCATCAGGATTCTCGATATTTTGGTAGAAAGAATCCCTAATGCCGATGACATCTGTGTTTGCGCCGCAAAAGATACGACGACCGTCTCTTTCACGGATGTAAAGAGTGTTGCAGGCGCCGACATCGCGGCATTCTTCTGTAAGTTCATCCAGGTATGGAATGATGGCGACTTTGTTGGGCATAGTCACTGAGGCACCTAGACAATGAATTAGCTGAGACTCATTTCGGTTGATGAGTGGATGGAGATACCGTAAAAGTCGGGATGTTGAGCCAGTTTTAAAAAGCCAGGAATATCGGCTGAGTCGAGGCGCACTTGGCCCCAGTTCAGACCAAGATCTTGGTAAATAAGATTATGAAGAAACGGCGACAGCGATGCTGTTAGTTTCTTGCCGAACAAGTATCCGTGGCGTTCAAGTTGTGAGACTTGGTTGGATTGGAGTGAGTCTCCGGAAGGAGAAGATGACATTGGCTGCAGAGACATTTTGGTGTAATAATACAAGAAGACTGAAAATGTTAGAAGAATAGAAGAGATAGAAAATGAGGCTCTAGTAAAAAGTGATTGAAACAGTGTGATTGATCGGAGGCTCTGCGTCTATTCAAGTACTGTCCGCACCAAACCATCCAGTAAGACAAAAGACAAAAGAAAGAATCATCCCCCCAGAAAAGTCCCAGTCCGAAGGTTTTTCCACTGAATATCCACCCACTAATTAATTCCCACTACTGTCATTACTCCACAGATCTTTTCATCCGGGGTAGCATCGATTCGGAGTAAGCTCTTAGCAAGCAAACCCATTGCCGAATCTTTAGCCACTGTATTCCCCACCGGGTAAACAATTAACCACTCGGTTCCGGGTAAGCATACACCATGCATGACCAGAAAACCCATGATGCAAGTCAGACCTGCGTAAACGTTCGAGACTATCTGGAAAAACGTATTGTACATGGCATTTGGCGGTTGGTACCGTCTTGCGACGGGTAATGACGACTCAAATGGAAGGAAAGATAACATGGTCATCTCGATTAGATGGGGGTTCAGATTGGATGAATGCTTCCTTTTATTGTCTGTCTACTCATTATATGAGAAGGGAACTTCCGCTATAAGTCTCTTCATTCAAGCAGCCACAGCGTCAGCGGTGTTTCTACTTTAATTTATCTCAATACTATCTCTATACAACTTCATATCGTCGAGTTTATCTCTTTACCACTTCTTCACTGCGACTATCACCAACTTCAAAATGTCCCACAAACCAAGCATATGCACAATGTCTCTAGGTCGTTGCTTTGCAGGCCACTCCCTCCCTCACAAACTGGACATGGCAGCCAAATACGGCTTCCAAGGCATAGAAGTCTTTTACGAAGACCTCGTCGACTTGTCAAAGTCTCTGCCTGGCGGCGCCACCAACGCAAATCAGGTCATCGCCGCTCGGACAATCCACGACTTATGCAAAACCCGTTCTCTCGATATCATATGTCTGCAGCCCTTTATGCACTTTGGTGGACTGGTCGACCGAAGTGCACAAGAGAAGCAGTTTGATGAGTTGAGACACTGGTTTGACCTCGTTCATGCTCTAGACACAGATTTGATCTTGTTCCCTAGTAGTTTCCTCCCCGAGGAGCAGATAACAGAGGACACTGACGTTTTAGTTGCTGATTTCACCCATGCGGCTGAGATGGGAATGCAACAGCAGCCTGTAGTCCGGTTTGCTTTCGAGGCGTTGTGCTGGGGAACGAGGATAAACAAATGGGAACAGAGTTGGGATATAGTGCAGCGCGTTGACAAGCCCAACTTTGGCATATGTCTCGACAGTTACAACATCCTCGGTCGAATCTACGCTGATCCAGCTGCTGAATCTGGAAAAACAACGGATTGCGACCAAGTGACACTCGACTCCATCAAGAGACTCCTAACCGACGTGGATGTCTCAAGGGTGTTTCTGTTACAAGTGGCTGATGGGGAGAAACTCAATCAGCCTCTGAACGAGAGTCATCCGTTTTACAACGCAGAGCAACCGACGCGTATGAGCTGGTCGCGCAATGCGAGGTTGTTCTATGGAGAGACTTCATATGGAGCGTACCTCCCAAACAAGCAGCTCCTTCGCGCCATTGTCCAAGGTCTTGGATTTGAGGGTTGGTTGAGTTTCGAGATCTTCAACAGGAGGTTTCTAGACACAGACAAGATTGTTCCTGAGGAGACGGCGAAAAGAGCTGCTGAGTCGTGGGAGAAGATGAAGACCGATCTTGGATTGAGGACTTCTGATGAAGTGCAACCACGATTACAAGCGATGCTGTAAACAATACCCATATAATTATTTTATTTACATAGCATGATACCACAGAAATAATTTTGTTTGTTTGACCTCATATTTACAATTTTGTCCTCAACTTCAAATGCTTAACAGCATACTCAATCGCCGCAGTGTACCCAAAAACACCCAATCCACAGATAACAGCCTCCGCCTTGTCGCACAAGTAACTGTGATGTCTAAACGCTTCTCTGGCATGAACATTGGTGATGTGTACTTCAACAAACGGAATGTTCACTCCAACAAGTGCATCGCGGATAGCGACGCTGGTGTGTGTGTATGCGCCAGCATTAATGATGATGGCATCGACGTTCCCACGCGCTTCGTGGATGCGGTCCACTATCGCGCCCTCCGAATTGGCCTGAAAAGACTCTATTGTGGCTGAGAGACTTGATGCTTGCTTTTCTGCGTCGCTTTCGACATCTTTGAGAGTTGTTGAGCCGTAGATGTGAGGTTCTCTCGTGCCCAGAAGATTGAGATTAGGGCCGTTGATGAGGAGCAGTCGACGAGACATGATGAACTGAGTGATGTGATTTGATGTTTCTAGTCATCCAGTATAACTTACAATCCCAATCTTATGAACCAAACCCCGCAAAAGTATAACTCCGTGTGTTGACCATTCATCTCCATCTTCTCGGCACCCACGAAACGTACCCCAAGCCACCCCGCAGCCCGGTTAAAGCTTCATCCCCAGTCTCCGCCGATCGTCACCATTGATCTGGCAGCTCCATGCTTCCCCACAGCGCATCCGATCCCGTTGTGCGGAAATAGAATTGAGGAACGGTTCGAGGCGGCTTTCTTTGAACAAAATAGGTCTATATCTCATGCATTGACGTTTATCCATCGCTCTGGAAAAACGATACCGCAAACATGGATAGCCAACAATTGTCCGAGATTCACGCCTTTGCGGTGCAATTGGGCAAGGATGCCGGAGACATGCTCATGGCTGCAGCCCAGCGCCGCATTGACGGTAATGGAGCTTCAGACAATACCGTGTCATATGTCGAGAAGGAGAACTCGGTAGACCTGGTAACCAAGACTGACAACGGTATGGTCCTTGATCCTCATTCGACTTGTAGCTGAGTGTATTAGATGTCGAGAACTTCATTCGTACAACTATCGCTAGTAAATATCCCGACCATGGGTAAGACTGCTCTTAGCCTCAATGCTGCAATTGCTGACCTTGTCAGCTTCCTTGGAGAGGAATCATACTCTGCTGGCGCATCACGAAACTACCTTGTTGGCGACAAACCAACATGGGTAGTCGATCCCCTGGATGGCACCGTCAACTTTACACATCTATTCCCCATGTTTTGTGTATCAATCGCTCTCGTTGTCAAGGGTGTTCCGATTATTGGTGTCATCAACGCTCCATTCCTCCGTCAATTCTTTTCATCATGTACAGGTCAAGGCGCTTGGCTGAATGAGACGCAAAGGCTACCATTGATTCGGAACCCTATCCCTCCAATGCCAGCAAATGCTCCAAGTGGGTGCACATTCTCATGTGAATGGGGCAAAGACCGCCGAGATATCCCAGATGGCAACTTGTCACGAAAGGTCGAGTCTTTTGTGAACCTCGCTTCAGAGAGGAGTGGACGAGGAGGCAAGGGTGGGATGGTTCATGGCGTGCGAAGCCTTGGAAGGTATGTCATACCGAGTCCTACAAGAGTAGCTTGCTGACCTCTTTAGCGCAACTTTGGATCTTGCTTATACTGCGATGGGTTCTTTTGACATCTGGTGGGAAGGTGGTTGCTGGGAATGGTACGTCGTAACCATACATGACTTCGAAAGTTGGGAATGCTGATATCAACAGGGACGTCGCTGCTGGCTTTGCCATTCTCGAAGAGGCTGGCGGCCTTGTGACCACTGCCAATCCTCCCAGCGAACCAGAATCTGCCGACATAACAAGGGCACATCTTGGTGGTCGGCTATACCTAGCAATACGGTAAGTGATTCATTGACAGAAAGAGTTATACTGACTTCCATCAGTCCTGCAGGTCCTTCAGAAACAGAAAGCGGACGCCAAACACAAGAACGGGCAGTAAGAGAAGTTTGGAAGCGAGTTCGAGAGTTAGATTATAACCGCCCAGGAGTATAGCTCCAGCTGGTTCATCAATAGAATAAAAGTACAAATCTACCAGTATGTTCTCGGAATGTGGCCGTACACCTTTGTTCTGCCATGCATGTCGCAATATGGCTGCTTACATATTGTCTATCTCCTCCATACGAGCAACAAACTCTTCCTGCAATCTCTTCAAATAGCCCGGGAGAGCTTCTTCACTTCCCGAATCTTGGGCTTGTTTCAAGGCATCCTGAAGATTGAGAATCAGCTTTCGTCTGGCCACAAGTCTTGACGACTCCGAACTGCGCTTGCTTGCTTCTCGTTTCATTCGGAGATCCTTTGACACCTCTTCTGCTTTGTCGATAAAGGTTTGAGGTAACCCAATCGCTCTCGCCAGATTTATACCGTAGTGTTCTTCGCCTCGGATAGCACCAGAAGTGGCCTTGTAAAGCATCGTGATATGCGGCAGCCCATCTTCTGTTGTGGAACTAGTAGCCGCAAGGTGTAGATTAAGAACCCCGGGTCGGTCTGCAAGAACCTTTGCCAATTCGGTAAAGTGAGTTGCAAACCATACGGACGCCCTGCTTTGAATCAATGCTTCAGACATCGCAATTGCAATCGCTAGCCCATCTCGATTACTTGTGGCTCTCCCCAATTCGTCAACCACTGCTAGACTCTTGTCGTCAATATTCCTGAGTATGAAAGCCATCTCGCGCATCTCGACAGAAAAGGTGGAGAGGTTACTCTCAATATTGTCGTCAAGTGAAACACGTGCAAATATGTTATGAATGATAGGGAAGGCGGCATATTCTGCAGGCACAAAGGATCCAATTTGTGCCATGATTTGAAGCAACGCGACCGCTCGGATGTAGGTACTCTTTCCACTCATATTACACCCAGTCACGATATGGAAGCAATATTGCTCGGTGGAATAATAGTCATTTGGCACAAAGTTGCCATTCATGTTCTAACATGATCAGTCGATGTAACTAGCAAGATCCTTTTACTGACCTTGTCAAGGACGGGATGCCTGGCCGCCTTTAACGCAAGCGTGCTGCTGATATCGGGCCTCACGTAGTCCCTAGTAGTGGCAAGCTGCGCAAAGGATGAGATCATGTCAATGAGGGCAATCGATTCGCAAACTTGAAAGAGGTGTTTCGCATCACCTTGAAGTTCCTTGAGTAAGTTCTGCACGACAGTATCGCTGCGGAGGACGACTTCGTTGGTGGTATCGGAAAGCCTAACGTTGAGCTTCACCAAGTCAAGGGTTTGGCATTCAATCTTGTCCTTCTTTCGCACCACGTTGATCAAGATATCTGGTAGAGCTTGATCATCAAAGTCAGCTGCTTGGAGGCGCAGCCAATATTTGCGGCCGTTATCATATCGGAGAGTAGCATTGAGCTTGTAGTTCTCTATCCATCGTCAGCCTAGATTCAACAAACAACATGAAAACGCACCATTCAAAGCATCCAAATGCAAATGGATCTCTTCGGTGAGCTCTTTGTAAGTCTGGCGTGCAACATCCAGCATTCCATTGATGCCTGCTTTGACTGCAAAGGTTCTCTGGTTGCGGAGATCAAGCGCAGACTTCATATAAGTGACATCTGCCTCGATGGTTTCTCTTATCTTGGTGAGGGTCGGACTCGTGATCTCTGGGCAGCAACGATCGCGAATCTTGACAAGTAGATCACATGTAGCGGGCCCTAACGCTGTGTAGAGTTCGGGGATCGCTTCGAGAAAGTTTTTGACCATCAACACTTGGTTGATTTGTTCTTCGATCTTTTGGACGTCAACGTCTGTGTGCACAATGATCAACTGTGTTGCTTTTAGTATAAATCAAGAGCGAAATACGGCTATTCTACCTTGGTCAAAAGCTTCTCTATGTCGAGAAAATGCTTAAGGGCTATACATGTCAGCGGCATTCCAGACGGGTTCATGAGTCGTACCCTTTCGGATCTCTAGAAACATGTCCTCGTTGGTTGTCAGCTCATCAAGAGCATCATAACGAGTTAAAACAAATCTCTCTGCATCAGTTGGTGGTTGGAGAATGTTGCTTCGAAGTAGTCTAGAGCCCATCGGGGTTGATGTGTGATTCAATAAGCCGAACAACGAGTCTTTGGACTTTGAGTTGCGCAAGTTCTGCATGATTTCCAGAGATTGAATTGCCGAAACGTCAATCATCATTGTATCTTCAGAAGGTCGATACTGAATACGAAGTGAGTGTGGCACAAAATTGATAGAGAATTTCTGTTGCATATACTTCATGGCCTGCGATCTGATAAGTATCCTGAAGTAATTCTGAAACGCATTACTTACCGCTGCAAATGAGCTGATGGCATAGAACTTGCCCTGCATAGCCACCTTCAAGGGCTCAATATCTTCTTTAAATGCCAGGTTGTGAATGTACTCCAACCCCTCTGTCTCAGACCATGCAGAACGATCCAAAGCATCGATTTGAGTGTCGGCAGTGAGATTTTGTACCAGAGAAAAGAGGGCACTGGGATTGTTTGGGGGGCAGGCCGTCGACATGAAGAGTATACGGGAAGGGGAGGTTAACTGAATCTGATGAATCGTTTTCACATATGCTCGATTGTCACAAATCTGGCTGATAACGACTTCGCCGATGGAAACATTGACAAAGGCAACACCTACCGAGGGTGACACTCCACGAGCCTCACTCACTGCACAAATGATATCATGTGCTTCATTGGATCCTAAGATTGAGGCCACAGCTGTGTTGCGTGATCTCCTTCCAGAAGAAGTACCTGGTCTAGATACAGGACGTGTAGTAGAAGGTCTTGAGACATTCGGGATTGATGGAGAGTAGCCTGAATAACCGCTAAGGCTGGTTGGTGGTCTCCTGTTGCGATAGCCACTTGATGTCGCAGAGTTGTTGGCATGTCCTCGGCTACCACTGCTGCTCTGGAAATAGCTTGAAGACTGACTGTCAGTTCTAGATGGAGCCGAGTAAGACATTGTTGCTCCCTGGCTTTGCGTATGCCTTATTCACATCAATCGAGATTCGCTCTAGGGTAGTGGATGGCAGGATGAAGCAAGGACAAGGACAAGATTGTATTCCAGGATACTCACGTACATCCTCTGTTGAGAAGAACGATCTGAGTTGAGATTACATGTCGCAGGAAATAATGAGCGCTCTTGCCTGATCAGGCCATCCACAGTTGAGGTTCTGCGTGTTCGAAGGAAGGCGCCATCAAGCTTCGGCAGGAAGTCGCTACGCACGCGATTTCCATCACCGTGAAATGCAACTCGCCCGCTGCCACTGCACCAGAACCATATCGCGCCTGAGTACAACTGATTCAAGGAAGGCCAGTTTCATCAAGAATTGAGGTTGATCAAAAACGTGTGCCTGTGTTCACTTGACTTTTCACCTGGTAAATGCTGTAAGGTTTCGGTTGTGATGGATTATTCTTTCACATCCAACGTCTATATAATTTTGATACACAGCACACAACAAAACACGACTTATCACCACCTTTCGGAATTAATCACCAAATGAACGCTCACAACAGCATTGTTTGCTCTACACGCCACAAGCACAACGGAAATAAGAACTACCGAAATTTACCCGATACGGAGATTCCTCACCCCCCGCTGATGGGATACGCGCGGCTCAGGTCTGACACCGGTCAACGCCCAAATCCACACATCGTTGAGCTCCGAACGCGTTGATCGCGTCGAACTCGGGCATCATGTTTGGCATCCTCGAGGCAGTGTCAGTGCCCCATGCGGGCATTTTTAACAGCTATGAAGACCTTTTCAAAGAGCTCAGCGACCGTATGGAAAAGGAGGGATACAAAATCGTCAAGGCTAGATCCCATCGAGGCAAGGTGGGCGGTGCAGACATCCCAGGAAACGACATAGTGCGATGCGATCTCGTTTGCGATCGAGGCGGCCGGCCGTATCGTTGTATGGCGACGAAACACAAGACAACTACTAAAAAAACTGATTGCCCATGGAAAGCAAAGGCCGTCCATCGCAAGACTATGGGTGGATGGGTTTTGACAATTACCTGCGATCAGCACAATCACGAGCCAGGCACTCCCGAACCACCAACTCCCGAACCCGGCAGCGAAGACGAGACAAATGTTGTCGACGACCTGGAAGCCGAGCAAAGTTTGGATGCGGTTGGCGAGTCGCTTCTGCCATGGGCAGATGACGGGCCGCAACCCGATCTTGAGACCCAAGCTGCAATCCAGGTTGCAGGAGTCTCTAACGCAGTCCTCCGCTTGACTGGTGATACCTTTCATCAATTCAAGAGCGAATATCGCAAGATGTCGCATCCAGAAAGAGTCGGAATTCTTTCACAACTCCAGCTTCGTATCGCCGCGATCTACGCTGTTCAGAATGAGGACTTGCAGCGACAAAAGCGCCAAGAAGCCCAAGACAAGCGACATCGACAAATTGAGGAGACGAAGAGGCAAAGTTCGGTACAAAAGCAGCGGGCTAGGCAGCGTCGCCAGCAGGTTGTCGAGCAGAACCACCAGCAGCAGCAACAGCAGCAGCAACAACAACAAATGCATGCTCAACACATTCAACAACAACCACTGCCGCAACAGACTTCTCAAGTCCAAGCGCAGGCCCAGGCTCAGGCTCAGGCTCAAGCACAGGCCCAAGCGCAGGCCCAAGCCATGATGCAGTCGCAACTGTATCTTCCACAGAATCCTCAGCAGACACCAATTCCTGTACCAACTATGGATATGCCACAGTTTCAGCACTATGCCGGGCCGCCTAAGAGAATGCGCGGACGATCACAAGGAGGACAGAATTAGGAAACGGGAGCCCGAGAGGCATATGACTGAGTATTTCTGCCGCAAAGCAAGCCAGAGAATGAGTTATGGGTAGGGGAAACTAAATCGCACAGTCGACAGAAGTCAAATAGGTGTATGGCGTTTCCAAGGAAATGGCGCTAGGGATAGGAATGGAATTGTATTTTTTGCTGTTTCGGGTCAGATTTGACTCTAACGGAAACATGCGGGGTTTTGGGCCAAATTTGTTAGCAGGAAAGATAGAATGGAACTGGACTATCTATGGATAGGGATCAGCAGAAAATTTGAGCTGAGCGTAGGGTACATAAAATAAACGGCCTGATAGCGGGCTCGAGATGACATAAAGTGTCTAAACTATTGTGTCTCATGCTAAAGAGTCGTTTTACGACCCCAAAGCATCTGCTGCAGCTACTCACCGCCAAAACTTTCTACGATTTTGCCAATTGCCCCACTATCCCGCTCTGAATTTCTCCAGGCTACAGTACGAAGTAACCAGACGAATATTCCACGATGGCGACAATTGTGCCTCCCCCGTCTAAACGACAAAAGAGAGAGACTCTCGAGCGATCGCAGATTCAACAAGATGTTACAGCGATTGCCGCTGGGCCAGCTGGCTCCTTCAAGGCTCGATTTCTTGACGGTGATGGCAAGCAGATGGCCGATGTGATTGAAGTTCCTCTAGCCGACGCTTCAGAGAAGAATCTCTCGCTATTATTGAATACTCTACTCGCAAGGGTATGTATGTTATAAATGTGCCGTGGCTATTGCTAACTTTGGCCAGGAAAAGGAAGAATTTCTCCCATATCGATTCAGAATTCACATTCCCGATAGCGAAATCATCGTGGACCAATACCCTACCGATCTCCTCCAGCTTCTTCGTAACCATGGTATCGAGAACCCTTTCGAAACGACTGTCACCCTCAGCGCTGAGCCGCAGGCCGTCTTCAAGGTCCAGCCTGTGACGCGCATGTCCCACAAGATTCCCGGTCATGGTGAAGCTATCCTCGCAGCACAATTCAACCCCAAAAACAGCAGCCGACTGGCAACAGGATCTGGGGATAAGACGGCGCGGATATGGGATACTGAGACTGGAACTCCCAAGTACACACTCTCGGGTCACTCGGGATGGGTGTTGGCAGTCGCTTGGTCCCCTGATGGCGCACGACTTGCTACTGGAAGCTTTGATAAGACAGTTCGTCTCTGGAATCCCGATACCGGAAAGGCTGTTGGAAACCCTCTGACGGGTCACTCAAAATGGGTCACCAATATGGTTTGGGAGCCTTATCACCTCTGGAGAGATGGTACACCACGTCTTGCCAGTGCTAGCAAAGATGCCACAGTCCGCATATGGGTCGTCAACACAGGCAAAACAGAGCATGTCCTGTCCGGGCACAAGAGCAGCGTCAGCTGTGTTCGCTGGGGAGGAGAGGGCCTCATTTACAGTGCAAGTCACGACAAGACAGTCCGAGTCTGGAACGCT
Organism: Fusarium nelsonii; assembly: GCA_014898925.1. Lineage (NCBI taxonomy): Eukaryota > Fungi > Ascomycota > Sordariomycetes > Hypocreales > Nectriaceae > Fusarium > Fusarium nelsonii. The sequence goes on along the minus strand of JAAVUC010000089.1, from coordinate 105,242 downwards.
GAGAAGGGAACTATGGTGCACACTCTGTCAGCTCACGTTCACTGGGTGAACCATCTTGCTCTCTCGACAGACTTTGTCCTAAGAACTGGATACTACGATCACACACCTGTGCCCGATACAGAAGAAGGAAAGCGAGCCAAGGCCAAGGAGAGGTTCGAGAAGGCTGCCAAGTTCCAGGGTAGAATCGCTGAGCGCTTGGTCACTGCCAGTGACGACTTTACCATGTATCTTTGGGATCCTGCGCAAAGCACGAAGCCTGTCGCACGTATGCTGGGTCACCAGAAGCAGGTGAACCATGTTACATTCTCTCCCGATGGTACTCTTATTGCCAGCGCAGGCTGGGATAACCATACTAAGCTCTGGAATGCTAGGTAAGATCCCTAATACCCCTCCAAATATCGCATACTGACTCAAACAGGGACGGCAAGTTCATCAACACACTCCGCGGCCACGTGGCTCCTGTGTACCAGTGTGCTTTCTCAGCAGACTCTAGACTTCTCGTCACAGCTTCAAAGGATACGACACTCAAGGTATGGTCTATGGCCTCTCACAAACTCACCGTGGATCTGCCGGGCCATCAAGACGAGGTGTACGCGGTGGACTGGGCACCGGACGGCAAGAGAGTCGGCAGTGGAGGAAAAGACAAGGCGGTCCGGCTCTGGCAAAATTAGAATCCCCAAAATGGTGTTTGTTACTCTTACAAGTCAAGATACCCCTGAAGTGATTCACATGAATATTGGACTGCTGCGCCTTTCATCTGCTGTGCATTCTTGAAACCGGATAGCTTCGTCCCAAAGGGGCTTTGTCGGAGACACGGTAAGGCGTGCTTATCTTTGGGGAATTCGATCTTAAGAGAGAGGGACATACGCGCGGCATGGTGGGATTTACTCACGGGCGACTTCCGATTCTCACGCAACCCTACTGGAAAAGTGAGACTGCTTTCTGTCAAGCGGGGATTTGCAATGCATGCACGGGAGTTGGTTTCAAGCTTCTAGACCTGGGCTGTGATCCAACCTGCAGGCAGTCCCCACCAGGTCGAGTGCACCCTCGATGAAGAGACCAGCACGTTTGCAGGAAATGTGGCATTAGATGGCTGTCGCGCTGATAGGTTCGCTTGTAAAGGGATGGGGCACGGCATTTGCGTGATGGTGCAGTGATTTGACAAAATACACACGTGCAAGGAAGACGATGGAAAAGTTGTGGAAAAGAGCCGTAGAAGGTGAAGCTCACGATGCGTTGGAAATGTCTAGAAAGTGGTGTTGTGGGGTAGTATCGTCCTTAGTTGAGCTAAATTCTCTGTCTTTGCATGAAAGCCTGAAACCGATGAGGCCCAACTGTCGAAATGTCTGGAATAGTCTCTAGCTCCAAACGTGTCTATTGTATCCCGAGTCATTTTATCTTTCAAAATTGCTTCAGTTATAGCCTCATGATGCATGCATTCCGATCAGGCCTGAGCGCCCAGCCTTGACCGGGCCGGCACTGCACTGTTGTTGAAGATTTCTTTTTTCTAGAAGCTGCCTTACAAGCTGCCATCAGCACCCACGAGGTTACCCCGCTGATCGTGAGTGGATGATACGATTTGCAGACCCCCGGGAAGCATCGGGGTTTGAAGATCAGTTAGCATAAATGCGTCAAATTTCTCTGCGGGGAATTTTGGATCTACGTGATTATCAGACCAAGTTCTAATCTATAGACTATCAGTTACAATAAAATCACCCAGGCCAAGAAGAGGAATTGTTCCCATGGCCGAACATGTCCCGTTTGAGATGACCCGTCCGGTTCCGTGATGGGCCCCAGTCTTCCGGCCAGCTGCGGGCTCAGGTGAAAGCCGAAGAACCCTGTTGTTAAGGCCGAAGTTTATGTTGTGTGATGTTACGGACACGAAAGTCCAGGGTTGGAAAGTTGGAGAAGCAACGCGTTGGAGATGCGACATTCAAATGATTTGAGATCACGGCATAAGCCAGTGACTTTTTGGTTGATGTTTACATCTATTGTGACGGTATAGTTGCCGGTTGCCGATACTGCCTGAGTCACTTCTGATGCACTTTGAGAGCGTCTTGTATCGATTTTCCATGTGACACGGACCGGATATGTTCTTTTACCCCAAACATCAAGATCCTGGTTCAGGCACAGTTCTCATTCCATGCCTGTTGCTCCGAAACATTCTTGCCCAAGAGCTTGAAGCGGCATGGAATTACTCCACCCTAGGTTGTCCAGGCTTTGAAAACATCAAGATTAGGAAAGGGTCCCCTGACGATCTTTTTGGGATTGCAGGAGTTTAGAAAGTTTATCGTTAAGCGCTTGACGGCACGGGTGATTCATAGCCTTCGTGATACGGGTGAGCAAAAGAGGCGCATACAATAGGATTGCATGGTACAGGCCGGCTATCGTTATGCGCCTTTCCCAATCGCGTGGTTCATGCGGTTGTTACTCACAGCTCTCGGGAAACAAAGCAAATGCATTCATTTCATGCGAAAGACTCGGGAAGTAGAAACGGCCCGTGTAAGACGGCGTGAAATGGTAGACGGGCCGGTGCACCCAGCTTCTGACAAGGGTATGAAGAGGTGATGACTTGGGAATATGAGGTTGCTCTGCAAGAAAGGGACAGTGTCTTAGCAAATCATTTTTGTTTACCTCGGATATTCGGTGATGAAGTGATGAAGAACTGATAATCTGGTCTTGGCGTGCGTTGACAGCCGTTTGTGGTGGTGCATTGTGAAGCTGCTGTCATGATGGATGCATACTCGTCTGTCAAAAACAGCAAGGTTCATTATACAACAGACAATAATACGACAGACCAGAGAAGAGAAGAAATTGACGGTATTTTGTACCTTTCTATAAATACAGCAACTGATTCTCCTGCATGTGCTGCATCTCGATGAGTTGCACGGACTGGAGTAAATGTCCCGGGTAGATGTTCTGATCAAGGTTACACTTAAGCATCAGGTAAAAGAGCACAAGTGCATGATCGACGAAAGAGGGCGTGCCGATTTGAAAGGCCGCGTGGTGTTCAATGCTTGGGGTAATTGTAGACTACAGCATAGCTTACAGGCCCGAGAGGTTGGAGACAGACGGCCTCCCACCAATATCACCGGTCAACTAACTCACATCAACTGGAGGTATTTTGTCAAAATTCCCCTCAGATGTAAATCTCCTTCCCTATTGATCCACGAATCCAGGCACAGTTTTGCACAAGTCTTTTCTCCAAGTATCGAGAAACGTTCTTGTTATCATTTGTCTGTATGTACGTATCTCACCACCATCACGATCCGGTATCAGACAGAATTGCGGAATCTATCACCCGGCCAAACAAAAGCATTTTTGGCCCGTACTATTCTGTTCTGTGCCTTGTTGGTGGCAGGCTGTCATCACTGCCCCATCTCTTGTCTTGGCTTGATCTCTCATCATCCATACATCATCCTTGTTTTTTCTGTCCATTGTCTTCTATTCTGGGGCCCGTCTTTTAGCCTACCCGCTATATAACGCCTAAAGAGCAATGACAGGCTGGTATCGTGGGCCTGAAACCCCACAGGCCGTTTGTGCATCGGTCCATGCTCCGATTTACGATTTATCACGACACGAGAAGAGATTGAAGAGAAGTAAGTAGAGAAGGAAAAGATTATAGATCAAGTCAATAAAAGTAACATTTAATGCCGATATATCCATTGTTCTACTGTATCCTTTTTTGCCCTTCCACAATACTACACACCTCAGGTTCTGTAATCTGTCCCCTGCCATCAGCTATCAACTTTCTTGACTGACCTACATTGGGTCGTGGATCACGGACCAAACTCTCCTGTCTCGAGATCCTCAACAACTGATCCCGATTTCTTTTCTCTCAAGCTACGTCACGCTTGCTCTCGTGTATGTGTTTTTTTTTTGTTGAACGCTTGATCCGTCTGTATTTTCTTGTTTCTGTAGCAGACCTACTGCAAGTCTTTTCTCACCACCCATGAATTGAGTATCGGCCCTTCATCACGTCCAATTGTTCGCTTCTATTCACATCGTTCGTTCGTTGTGATTCTCCACTTGGCGGTTGATTCTGGTTTATCAGGTACCAACGGTTCAAATTCCAGGCCCAGGTTTAGGTCCAAGGCTTGAGGCTCAAGCTCCCCTTGTCTATCATTTCAGCACATGCCCCCCATCTCCATCTGCATCGCCTGTCTCCATGCACATGCACCAACTGTCGAACAAGCATTACGTCAGAGTGAGTGCTTTGCTTCAACTGGCTATTCCCTGTCCTTCTTTCGTACATTTATCCATCCATCCATCCATACATACATACATATAACCACGGCCTAGACCTTTTCCTCTTACAGGGCTCTTTTATAGGTTGTCTCCCTTTTCGGAAAATACCTCTTTCTCAATTCTATCGAGACCTTTAATTGCCAATCGGCCCCCCGATCTGTTTGTTTGAGCAACGATCTCGGAGCTATCCAAGCTTGGTCGTGCCAACTCTATAACATAACCACCTGACGAATCTCACGACACGGTCTAACAACGGCGACGTCGGAGATTTTCTCGTTGCATTTATTTTCTTTCTCTTTTCATCCTTGCAAAAGATCTCCCTCCCCTTTCTCTGCTGCGTGCAATCTTCCATTTGCGGTACTATTCGCCACTTTCGGTCCCGTTAATATCTGAGCGCATCAGCATCTGCGACAAAGAGGCGTTTTGTCTGCAACAAGCTACTTCTCTCAACAAAAACCGACGCCTCCTCGATTATTCTCTCGAATTTTCAGCTTTGCAACCACATGAAGTCGTCATACGAGATACCTCAATAGTATCAACATAAATCCGTTGCTCGTCTAAGCTTGGGTCCAACATAACTTTCCCTTTCGACGACACGACAAACACCAAAAAAACATAACTCATAACGCACTCGACACAAATTTGCCAAAATGACGGTCTTTGTGTGTTCTCTGTATGTGCCTCCCTCAATGTTTTTCTTCCCCGCTTGTGCCCCTCCAAAAGCCCACCAAGCTTTAGCGAAAAATGACGAAAGCTAACATGACGATAGCTTCCTCCCCAAAACCATACATTTTACCCTCCCCGGCACTCCTCCTCCTGGTGTTGACCCCAGCCGAACTTCATTGTCAGGATCTTCAAACATTAACCTTGGTGGCGACACTCGAGCTTCATTGTCCGGAGCTTCAGCCCCCAAGACTGCTCCTCTACCTCCTAAGCCTGCTGCTCCCACCGGCGGACGACCTGCGCCTCTTAACCGTCAGCCAAGTCTCTTCCAGAAAGAGGACATTACACCACCCCGAACGCCGACTGAGGAGGTTGATCAGAGCCTGTTTGCGAACGAAGATGGAATCAGAATACCATTCCCTCAGAGACCCGGCTCAAATGCTGGTAGCGGAAAGCCATGGGGCAGCCGAGCCAACCAGCCCAAGTCGCGAGCCAGTTCTCCTCCTCCCCCCGCCTCTCTATCCGAGAACAACCGTACAATGCAAAAGGCCCGCGAACTAGGCCGTCAGGGTGTTTTGCAGCCCCGATCTCTCGTTCGAAGCGACAGCCACGACCGAGTCTTTGCCTCTGCTGGTTGGATGGTCGTCAATGCTGATCAGGGTAACGGTGGTCTTCGCAATGCTGCTGATGCCGCCGCTCGCGACGGTAAGATTGACGAGATTACATGGGTTGGTACTCTGGGTATGCCCACTGATGCTCTTGAGGGTACCCAACAAAAGCAGGATATTGAAGATGTCCTGGCTACTGAACACAACATGTTGACCGTGTTCTGCTCCGACAAGGATTTTGACGGACATTACGCTCACTTCTGCAAGCACATCTTGTGGCCCGTTTTCCACTACCAGATCCCCGATAACCCCAAGAGCAAGGCCTACGAGGATCACTCATGGAAGTACTACGTCAACGTCAACCAGGCCTTTGCCGACCAGATCGTCAAGAACTGGAAGCGCGGCGATGTTGTCTGGATCCACGACTACCATCTTCTTCTTGTTCCTGGAATGGTTCGCAAGAAGATTCCCGAGGCCAAGATCGGTTTCTTCCTGCACGTTGCCTTCCCTTCGTCCGAGGTTTTCCGATGCCTGGCTGTCCGAAAGGAGCTTCTGGAGGGTATGCTCGGTGCTAACCTCGTCGGTTTCCAAATCCATGAGTACGGACGTCATTTCCTCCAGACTTGCAGTCGCATCTTGAACGCCGAGGCTACACCGGACGGTCTTCAACTTGAGGACCGATTTGTTGATGTTATTCATCTCGCTATTGGCATCGATCCTGTCAGTCTCCGTGAGCACCTTGATGCTCCGGAAGTTGCCAAGTGGCTTCAGGTCATGCAGGACCGCTACAAGGGCAAGAGGCTCATTGTCGCTCGTGACAAGCTTGACCACGTTCGTGGTGTTCGCCAGAAGCTGTTGTCTTATGAATTGTTCCTCAACAAGAACCCTCAATGGCGTGAAAACACTGTTCTCATCCAAGTCGCGTTATCATCCAGCGAAAAGAGCGATCTCGAGGCCACCGTTAGCGACATTGTGACCAGAGTCAACTCATCGTGGGCCAATCTCGCGTATCAGCCAGTGGTTTATCTGAAGCAGGATATCGACTACGCTCAATACCTTGCTCTTTTGACCATTGCTGATGCTCTCATGATCACCAGTCAGCGCGAGGGTATGAATCTGACCTCTCACGAGTACCTCTTTTGTCAGGACGGAAAGCTTCTCCCTGAGAAGAAGCACGGTTCTCTCATTCTTTCCGAGTTCACTGGTACTTCATCACTGTTCGCCAAGAATGAGCTTGCCGTTAACCCTTGGGATTACCGAGCATGTGCCGATGCTATCAAGCAGGCTCTGGAGATGGGCGAGGAGGAAAAGGACCAGCGATGGAACAACCTCTACAGCCGTGTTATCAAGCATACTGGAGCCCACTGGTTTACCGAGTTCCTTGGTCGTCTGGATATTGTGTATGAGGAACAGCACAAGCGAGACCAGACTTCTGTTCCTCGACTTTCTATCCCTGCTCTCTCCTCAAAGTACACCAAGGCTCAGCGTCGACTTTTCATCATTGACTACGAAGGCACACTTGTGGCTTGGGGTCCCGTCAACCAGATCATCCCCATCAGTCCTCAGCGAACACTGGATGTTCTCAACGACCTGCTTCTAGATGAGCGCAACACCGTCTATGTCATGTCTGGTCGACGCCCCGAAGAGCTTGACCGTGTCTTCCGTCGCGTTCCTAACCTTGGTTTGATTGCCGAGAACGGATGCTTCCTCAAGGCCCACGGAGATGATTCATGGACCGAAATGGCGGATCTCGATCATATCAAGGACTGGAAGGAGTCAGTGCGACCCATCATGACCTATTATCTTGAGCGAACTCCCGGAGCCGAGATTGAAGAGCGCCGCTGCAGTTTGATCTTCCACTACAAGAGTGCAGAGGATTACGAGACCGCTTCACGACAAGCTTCAGACTGCGCCAGCCACGTCAACGACGCTTGTGAATCTCAGCGCGTGCACGCCATCGCTCTCGATGGATGTATCGCTGTTGAGCCTATCGACTGGACCAAGCGTACTGCCGCCAGAAAGGTTTTCGAGACTCTTAAGGACGAGATGAGCTCTAATGAGGAGCATAAGACGGCCGTTGATTTCTTGATGGTCATTGGTGATGGACGAGAGGATGAAAAGGTGTTCAAGTGGGCCAACAGACTACAAGATGACGGCTCTGTACAGAACGTTGTGACAGTCAGTCTTGGTAACCGCAATACCGAAGCAACAGCCACCCTTACGCAGGGTGTCAGTGGTACGTATTTTCTATCTCCAACTTTCAACAGCATACTAACTTTTACAGGCGTCCTCTCTTGCCTCCAGCGCCTTGCCTCACTTGAGTAACTGGTAAAGTGTTGTGGGATTCTTGCGTGTTATTGTATTGCATTTTGTGCCGTTGGCGTTGGGTCAGCGGGCGCAGGGGTAAATAAGGAAACGTCGCGTCAGATGCGACGACATCAAAAGAATAGTTCGATATGAGTTTTGTTTTGTTTTGTTATTTATATCATACAGGAAAGCCATGGTTATGATGGTATGGTTTCAATGAAATGAGGATAGGCTTTACTTTTGTGATTTTGCATCTCTGCTCAACCGTATTGCGCATGTATATTTGACGGGATGATCGCCCGTACGATAAGGATAAAAGAAGAAAGCATGAAACGAACGAATATCCATCCGTTGATGTGGTTCTTTGACGAGTTGTGCCTTAAGGCGCATTCACTACCATCAGACGAGCACCAATATGAGTAACACCATCCATTTCATATCATCCCATCGTTCCCAACATTTCAGCTTTTCTTATCCACTCATCATGACATCACAGCTGAATTCATGAAGTGCCGAGCGAATGACATGCCACCAAGACAGCCAAACTAAAAATGAACTGTTTAGAAAAAGAACCCCGCGGTCAATTGCGACATCGGCGAAACGTCTAATTGGGAGTCAGCGGGGTCCATCAATTAGACGATCAACTAAGAGACCTTAGTAAAGAGCTTATAAATGTAAGTGTCGCTGGTATAGAGGTGAAAGCAATTGTTGACTTTTCAGCTAAATCATCTATCAAAATGTCCGCCTTTCCTCCTCCGCCTGTGAACACAATTGACTGGTCCAACGTGGGTTTCAAGGTCCGCGAAGGTGAGCTCCTACTCTAGATTCAGCTGGATAGATCTAACAATTGCAGTCAATGGCCATGTCGAAGCTACCTACTCTCGCAGCACAGGGAAATGGACCCCTCTTCGCTTCGTCGCCGACCCTTTCATGCGCATTCACGGCATGGCACCAGCATTGAACTACGGCCAACAAGCCTACGAGGGCCTCAAAGCTTTCCGCACCCCCAATGATGAAGCCATTACCATCTTCCGTCCCGATCGCAATGCAAAGCGTCTTCAGCACTCTGCAGAAGTTGTTTCGATGCCTCTCGTTCCCGAAGATCTGTTTCTCTCCGCCGTTCGCGCCGCCGTTGCTCTGAACGCCGAGTACGTACCACCACACGACACGGGCGCAGCCCTGTACGTCCGTCCTCAGCTTTACGGATCCAGCGCGCAGCTTGGACTCTCGCCACCGGATGAGTACATCTTTGCAGTGTTTGTCATTCCTACGGGCGTGTATCACGGTGCGCACCCCGTCAAGGCCCTCATTCTCGAAGACTTTGATCGCGCGGCGCCGAATGGAACAGGTAATGCAAAGGTTGGTGGAAACTACGCTCCTGTGCTGCGATGGAGCGACAAGGCGCGTGACGAGGGATATGGTATCACGCTGCACTTGGACAGTGTGCGGCACGAGGAGATTGACGAGTTCAGCACGAGCGGCTTCATCGGTGTCAAGGTCGATGGGGATGACGTGACCCTCGCTGTACCTGATAGTAAGAACGTCATCGACAGTGTCACAAGCGATAGTATCCAGGAGCTTGGTCGCAGTTATGGATGGAAGGTTGAGAAACGCCCTATCAAGTACGGCGAGCTTCAGGAGTTCAGCGAGGTCTTTGCGGCGGGTACGGCTGCTGCGCTTGTTCCTATTCGATCTATCACGCGCCGTGTTGATGGTAAGGAGGAGGTTGCGACGTATATCAAGGAGGGATCTGAGGAGCCTGGGCCTTTGTTTGAGAAGCTTCTGAAGCACTTGAAGGATATCCAACTGGGAAGAGCTGAGGACTCGTTTAGCTGGAGATTCCCAGTTGGACCCAAGGATAAGGAGATCCAAGGTGCTTCTAATGGAGGGAATGGAGATGCCACGACAGTGGATCAGATGGACTAGAGATGATTTGACGAACTAAAAGGTAGATTGAATGTTTTCACAATACTTAATGTCAGAAAGGATAAAAGTTTCGGATCTTCTACTGTGATGGCCACAACATCGCAACGCAATCGTAGATATCGAGCTCGACATTATTGTAGTCACTTGACTGTATGGTTCGATTTGACATATTAGAGTAGGCTTGTTATAGCAGATAGCCTTGACTGAACGCAAGAATGATGTTGGACGTTCTGTATACCTAGATACAGTACACATTCAAATACATTCTTACTCCTCTGAGACACATATTAACAAAGACTTGGCCCTCTTTCACGGACTATATACCAGTTCCTTTTCGCCCACCATTCGGTACTAAATACCACCGAGGAACAATTTCCGCTACTCATCTCTCCTATATGTATCACCAAGTCTCCCAACCAAGGTCCTCAGCCTCCATAGCCTCCATAGCCTGCATTGCCCAGTAGTCGCGACATCTATCAGTCTGCCAGCAGGTAAACCATAGATCAGGATCTTGTCTTATCCGTACGGGGTGTTCCATTGGATCCCATCTGACCACTTCGCCTTCTTCATACTCGATAGGCACAGGGTCAAATTCCACAACGCGCAGATTAAGAGCTTGCTCGTTATACCCAGGACCTGCAGGGCCCCATTTGACTTGTTCGTCTGTGCACATCAGGAACCACTGACGATAACCTTGAAGCTCATCGTCTTTCAACCACGGTAGCCCGGGGAGCTTTTGCTCGTTAGGACCAGTAGGTTGAGGCTCTGTGTCATCCTCATGAAAAAGCGACCTGTCAGATGAATTATAGCCCTCCGAGCTATAATCGGTAAACTCTTGGGACTCATCGGATTTTTTGATGGTTGGATCTTGAGCTGCTTCCATTCTCCTCGTCTGCTCCTCCTTCATAGCCGCCCTTTCTCTTCTGTACGTCACCCTCCTAGCTGTTCGCCTGTCCTTCGTGGCCGCTCTCACCTGGCGAATCTGACGCCACACGGTGCCTCTAGAAGATATCTCTTTGCGGTAATGTGCAATACATTCCTCTGGAGTGGCGTCTGGTAGGAAAAAGAACTCGAATCTGAAGGATTGTCCGAGATAAGGGTCGTAGTCACGGTCAAAACTGTGTCGGAATTTGGTAGCATCAAAGTCGAGTGGAGTTTCTGAATTGACCATGTAAATTACCCAAACAGACAGAGTAGGTAGTCGCTGAGCGATTGGCGCGTGCCATGCCATGATGGCTGGGTTACCATCATGGTCCTTGAAAGTAACCTGGTGGTCCACCCATTGCCGATCACCTTTCCTGCGCATGCTGAGCTTATTTGTGGTTGAAGTGATTGGGATGGATATTGGAAATTGTTGTTGTAGGTAGGGAGAGTTGAGCATGCGATTCGGCTGATCGATTGGCAGCAATGTCGAACCGAGGATTGTCAGTAGTTAATATGAGGCTTAAGAATAAGAGAAGGGTAGTTGGAATAAATACTATTCGCATGGAGATATATACCATTTTAGTTGGGTGCTAAGACCATGTCCGTTTTATAGTGTATCCGCAGTGTGCCTGGTGTTGCCTGGAGAGAAGTCTTGGCGAGGACAGAAGCAGGCAGCTGTACATATGTTATAGGAGGTGAAAAGCACCTATTCTTTAAGAAAGATCATAATAATTAATTCTCACTCCTCGCATCATTTAACTTGTAGTGTATGGTAATTGTGGACTGCTTCATTGAGACTAAAGTCACAAACTTACCGGACAGTAAGAGCTGTCATCGATGACCACCAGTATCGCCAACCTCAGTTGAACGAAAACCTCTCTTGACGCGGAAATGCATACAGTGAGCATTATTTGGATTGAGTGCATTTTGGTATTCCCTCTTGCCTATTGCCAAGTAGTACGGACAACGTATGCGTTCTTCTGGTACGTGCTCAGCTTCTTCATGATGCCACAATCACAGAGTCTAGGGGGTGACAGAAAGGTTGACCTCCGAGCTTTAGGGTATGGAAATAAATGGACTAAGGCTATACCCTAAGATCACATAAAGCGACTGACTAATTTCGTCTCGTATCCTTCCATCGACCGAGTTGTTTGACCCCCCAAGGAGAATACACCGTCACGAAACCAGAGAACAGTGTACACAAGACGATACAAACAAATTACGAATTATATTCTCTCTTCTTTACCGAGGGATAAAAAGGGACCGTCACAGCCACAGTCTAACCCCCCTGCCATCCACCATGTGTTAGTCGCACTCGCGATACTCACCCGTCTCGTCTATCTCGAGTTCCCTCAGAAAGAACCCAAAACCATGTTTGCCCCTCCCGCGAAACCCCCGTAGCTTGGGTTACGGCTCGCTGCATCGCATGGTACAACGGGAGGATGTTCAAGGACCAGGCAAACATTGCACCCTTTGGGGTTTGCGGACCCGAGTAGAAGCGGGAGTGTAACAGACGGCATTTCATATATACTATGGGGTCAGGCCACTCCTGATAGAAAGAATATGACTCTACTCGACTTTTCTCTATACTCAAGCTTATTGATCATCGAACTCTTCAATCTGAAATGTGCACATATTCCTTCCAGCGCATGGTATGCTGCTGCGCCAAAGGCCCCGAGTGCCCTCAAATGACCCGCGGCCGAGCCATCATCGGCGGAGAAGCCTTCCACTATATCGACATGTTCTACGCTGTTGACGATCTGGGTTCGGCTTGCGACTACCAGCGTCGACTATTCGGACGCAACGCCGGCCCTACAATGCACTGTCCGCGGTACGCCTTTGACGATAAAAGGATCATCAAGGGGAGTTTTCGAAAGAGTGAACTTGCTTGTGTCAAGTGTGCCGAGACTTGTGCGCCCCCGAGTTGCAGTTGGCAGGCTCCCAGGCCAGAAGTCAAGGAGGAGGGAAAGTAAGGAAGAAAAAGCAAAGAACACGGGAACCACGACGAGGTTATGAAGATACAGTTGACATTGAGATAGTTTGGGGTGGTTAAAATGCAGGTGGGTAGCAATAAAAGAGGCACACCGAAGGAAGTTGCCAAAAAGTCTTTAGTATAAGTGTCGCCTAAAGCTGACCTAAAGCTTTTGTTGCTATCCTAATCCTTTGATGGCCAGAGTGTTTTGGTGTATCTATTTCTTTGCGACCTACCTAAATGGTATCATTAAAGCGACTGCGTAATGTCCGTTTGTTACATTTGCTCAATCCAAGTTTCCATCCTTCTCTAGTTTCTCATTGGCCTTTAAATAACTGATGATAATATTACACCCTATGAACGGTTGGGCAGATGATAAACAACTGGTGACAATGTAGGTTCAGATTTACCTACCAGATCATCCAGACCGATTGCACTTTCTTATTTGGTTGAAAATCTTCGTCCGCCATTTACCACCCTTCCCTCTCTCTTCTTCTCCCACCCTCTTTCCTCTTGAAGTTAGGTAGTCAGTTATCTTGCACGACAGATCTTGTCACAACCTGACATCACTTTCTTCTTTGTTGTTCATATCATCTATGCCATCGTCGAGAAATGAGTGAAGACCCCGTCACAATTGATGGTAAGTTCTTTCCTACCCCTTGATCATAGAGTATATATGATTCTGTTGACTAACGCTATTAGTTACATTAGGAGAGCGATTCGAAACTGTATGGAGACTCTATCGCGAAGGTGATGACGATTCTGCCGAGACTTCTGCAGAGAACCTGCTCCAAGAGCCTCGCCTTGGAAAGTTTTACAGGGCCAGCCTGCATATGCTTCTTTCTACCTCTTGCAATGATTATGTCGAACATGGAACCGAAGCAGTTCGTCTTTACACCGAGATCTCCGAACGCAACGATCTCACAGAAACCGAGCGTCAGGAAATCACTGGGTACCTTGAGGAAGCCAAAAGACTTCTCGACATAGCCCACCAAGATGAAGAAGCATTTGATCGACAGCTTCATCACATACTGTAAGACTGGCCGATGAAAGAACATATGAGTATTTACTGACACTATGTACCAGTACTGGAGGGATAGAGGATGAATATGGAGAAGCACAATCAAGAGGTGTCTGATATGACCGGACGGTCCTTAGGGGGGACAAAAAGGTGAACTTCTAAGCTTAGAATAACAAAATAAGCAGATTAAGAATATACTCTAAGATGTGCATAAAGTGACTCGCTAATTTCGTCCCTTGTGTTCTTATCAGCCAAATTTTCTGACCCCGAGAGACGGTCCCAGCCCTCTTCTTCTCCGCCTACACCGACCGAAACCCAGCGAACCGACAACGTCAAAGAGAATTCTATCGGAACAGGAATGACCTTAGAGACGATGAGCCTTCACGATATCATTAGATACAGACCCAGGTCCGCGGTGAATGATTCTAGATCGGCATGTAAGTAGGTGGGCAGATAATGTGCTTCCCCTCCTTTCATGGAGAATCTTGCAATCCACTCCTTCTGCAGATATCGCTAAGCCGGTACTGGTATTGTAAGTTCTTGTTGTTGAACTACTAGGTACTTATTCACTTGAATCCATCACGATAACATCGCCGTCGAAGATACCTGGGCTCTTTTACTTATATTTGTCCTTACTCTAATGTGACAGGCACTGGGGAAATGTTAAAGATTGCAAAGATAATTGTTGGAGAACCTCGAACTGTCAGATGAGTATAGGGTAACCATATCCACATCTGCAGCAGTATCTTGGTGTTGTCCCACATAGCACGCTAAGATCTCAATCTAACTTGGCAAAGCTTGGAGTTTCTTCATCGACGATCTCCCATCCAGGGTCTATCCCAGTCTAGGCTCAACGAATCACTCACTCGATCATCCCCAAAAGAGTCTCAGATACCGAGGCTGGGTGCTGTGGCAGGACGTCGTGATGTCATTATCCTAGCCTCATTGAGAGCACAATACATGGATAAGACAAAGCAAGGCATCATTCATCGTAGATTTCACATTCTCGATAAACCAATCATCGAACTTGTAATAGTCATCGCCAATCGCCGACCTTGATCGGGCTTCCGTTCGCGATCTCCCTCTCAGGGTCGTAGACAAGTCTTGTTCACCGCGTCATAGAAAGATCCTGGCCAGTAAGACCCAGCCAATGCAATGCATGACAAGATGAATTCCCTGGGGAAGTGGAATGATATAAAAGGGAATGTGGTCTTGTTCGTGGGCTAGTCAATCGCAGGTTAAGCACGACAACTTAGCAGATAGTCAACATGGCCCCATCAGCAACAGACACTTCTTTCGCGGCTCACGTAGCCAGCCAGTTCCAGTCTTACGAAGAAGACCGACAGGCGTCTTCCAAGGAGACCTTGTACACCACAAGCAATGGCGTCCCTATGCCTCACCCCTACGAGACTCAGCGATGCGGCGAAAACGGACCTCTTCTGCTTCAGGACTTTCACTTGATTGACCTTCTGTCTCATTTCGACCGAGAGCGTATCCCTGAGCGAGTTGTTCACGCCAAGGGTAGCGGTGCTCACGGCTTCTTCGAGTGTACCGACCCGCTGGACGACTTGTGTCTCGCGGATATCTTCTCCGCCAAGGGAAAGAAATGTCCTGTTTCAATGAGATTTTCGACGGTCGGAGGTGAATCTGGATCTCATGATATGGCCCGAGACCCTCGTGGATTCTCTGTCAAGATGCGAACTGAGGAGGGTGTAAGTGAACATTAGGTGGCGGCGACAACACCAAAACTCGCATCATCACTTTCTAATACTACGAGAATGGTACTAATAAGCGTTTAGACCCTCGACTGGGTGTTCAACAATACCCCCGTATTCTTCTTGAGAGATCCTGCCAAGTTCCCTCACTTCATTCATACTCAAAAGCGCGACCCCAGTGAGTCACCCACCACATACGATCATATCACGATAACTAACAATACAAGGCACTCATCTCACTCATGCTGATGATTCTTTCGCCGTCTGGGACTATCTTTCCCAAAACCCCGAGTCAATCCATCAAGTAATGATTCTGATGGGTGATCGCGGTATCCCAAAGTGAGTGTCTGCTACTAAACATGATCGAATCCGATAGCTAACGACAGAAAGGGGATACCGAAAGATGCATGGATATTCGGGGCACACATTCAAGCTTGTGAACAAGAACGGTGATTGGGTGTACACTCAGATCCACCTCAAGTCCATGCAAGGAACCGACTTTGTCACCCAGGAGGACTCAGCTGATTACTCACCTGACTTCTCCCAGAAGGATCTCTACGAAGCGATCCAGAACGGAGACTACCCCAAGTGGACTCTTGAGGTACAGACCATGACTCCCAAGGAAGCTGAGGAGTTGTGGGAGAAGCAGAAGATTAATGTCTTTGATCTTACCCACATCTGGCCTCAGAAGCAATTCCCTCGCCGAAAGGTTGGAGAGTTCACTCTTAACGAGAACGCCATTAACTACTTTGCCGAGGTTGAGCAGATTGCCTTCAACCCTGCCCACCTGCCCCCTGGCATTGAGCCTTCGGCCGACCCTGTTCTTCAGTCAAGACTGTTCTCTTACCCTGATACCCACCGTCACCGCATTGGAGTGAACTACCAGCAGCTCCCCGTCAACGCAAACCGAACAGGTTACAAGTTCGGCAACTTCCAGCGTGATGGACAGATGGCTTTCTACAACCAGGGTTCTCGACCCAACTACCTTTCCTCCATTGATCCCATCAAGTTCCGTACCCGAACAGTGGACCTGGACAAGACACACGGCCACTTCACAGGCGAAGCCATCACATTCCTCACCGCTATCCGCCCCGAGGACTTCAACGCTCCCCGTGCCTTGTGGCGAAACGTCTTTGACGACGCCGCTCGTGAGCGCTTCATCAACAATGTCACAGGCAAGATGAAGTTGTGTAAGCAGGAGGAGCCTTTGAAGCGACAGATCGCTATCTTCCGCGAGGTTGACCCTGAAATTGCCGAGAGACTAGAGAAGTCAACTGGTATCAAGGGATACGATGGAATCAAGGACATGAGCTTCAATGGAACACACAACTCTATGAACGGAGAGATGAAGCTCGCCAATAATATCATCGCGAACAAGGGGAAGAGTGCTACTGCACGAAACGGAGCCCCGGCGAAAGACTGCCACTCAAGGCTGGAGACGAATGGAAAGTCGAACGGAGTCAACGGTAAATAAGATGTTTGGAAACAAGTAGTAATTTGAATAGCTTGATAAAGCCTTTAGTGTAAACACTTTGTATTCATTGGCCTCATTGCGATGGGAAATTCCTTCCCTCCCCGTATCAAACCTTCGGTAACGACATCAACCTCTGCCACAGCACTGGATAAGCACAGACCCAACAGAAAAGTAAAAGATCCAACGATTAAGAGAGAACCATAAACTTAAAGGCTCCCCCCTTTAGCGGCGCTCCTGCTGCTTCATGTGTCGACGAATACCACGCATGATGATCTCCTCGCCAAACTCGGGCCAGGTGTGACAGTCTTTCTCATCGCTACATACGTTTAGCAAACACGTCACTCAGTCTGTGGACGATTGTATCTCACATTTTCAACTGGACTCTTGCCATCGAACGCAAATTGTCAGTGATTCTTTCTTGCTCTTTCTTCAATTCCTCGGCCTTCCTCAGACGATCGTCGTTGGGATCGGGTGCGCGGATGAGATCGTTGGCGTATATGACCATCAAATCATCCAGGAGCTTTTCCAATTCTTTAAACCACATCCTTGCACACCTTAGGAGGGCATCGTCTGGAGTGGCATCGGTTTGGATTGTTGCCTCGGTGCCTGCTGGGGTGGAAAAGGGGAGCACATCTCAAGCAAGAAGTTAGCTAGCTAATGCGGGTCCAAAAATGGTTGAGATGGAGACTTACCTTCGGGATTTTCCTCGCTCATGGTGATGGTAATGGTTGGTGTGCGTCTTTCCTGTAGAGTCAAGGATTCGATAGGTTATTTGTGGTAGGAGTCGAAATACGGTGAGAATGGTAGAAGGAGTTAATCCTGACCTATTGTGCATTGAGGACAAGAGAGACAGGTGCACTCAGAGTTCTGTCGGGTGAGTGCAGCTGGCAGCAAGTGAAGGCATGGCAAGCAGCAAAAGCAATGAACCAAGCAAATCGTATCAAAAATGTTGACTTTTGAAATAAGAGTGATAGATGATAAACCAGTGATGCATTGAATTATGCTGTTATCGGTCTCGTATAGTGTCATTAATTACAGCTGTAGCATTCTCGAGGAAGAGCACTTTCGATAATACACATCCCTAAGTGGTTGAGAATATGCACTATCTTGCTATCACTGGATAACACTACTCTTTCTTGATCAATACCACACTGTCTGATCTTCAAATACTTACCTGATCCCTAACTCCAAAGCCAACAGCCAGCTGTCGACCCAAAAAGCAAACCCTTACAACCTCCTCAAGCCTCGCCAGTACTTACCCTTCCTCTACTCAACCATCTCTGATTCTCCATCTGGAAAAGAATCTCCCCGCAAACTCACCAGTACTTACCGTCGCTTACTCCTCCGGCTGGAGAAGAAGCTCTGCGTCCAAGAACGAGATATACTCACCACGTTCAAACTTCTCCAGCTGGGCCTCCCAGTCCGGAATACGATGCTCCAATCCGAGTACACGCTTCAACAAAAGCTTCCAGGCTGACATGCCGCATACATCAGACTCATGATTCAGACCGATGATCATCTCGACGATATTCTTGAACTCTTTCTCTTCTGCACGGGCAAGCGCTACGATGCGAGCTACGACTTCAGTCCAGTTGCGAAGAAGAACGTGGTCAAAGGTCATCTGGGAGTAGCGAAACTCTACAGTAGAAGGGGTGCCTTCAAAGTCGTCTGCGAATGGGATACGGACGGGCTCACCTTCATGATCACGCAGGGCGATGGCGAGACCACAGCGACAGATTCCGCCTCGTTTTAGAGCACTAGACAGCTCCTTGAGACCCTTACAGGCCCAGATGGTGCGCAGCATCTTGTAAAACGTCTTGGGGTCTCCGCCATTCCATGTACTCGGATACATGGTTGACTCCAGTGGAATGTGTTGCTGGAAAGCTTTCACGTCCTCAAGTCTAGCAGAGATCTCGTCTTGGACTGCAGCTTGGGAACCCTCGCAGATCGGCGTAGTCCAGTCAGTGGCCCATCTTGAAGGTGCCACGAGAGGCAGAAGCAGAGTGTTCTCAAGAAGAACGACAAGGGATGCAATCTTCTTTGCGAGATAGAGTGTCATACCTTCTTCGACGCCAACATGGACATGCATTCCACAAGATTCATCTGCAGTGATGTCAACACCCATCTGACGAATAGCCGACAGGGCAGTCTTCATAGTAGCAAGACCAGAAGATAACTCACCTTCGCCAAGAACAGGCGTGCAGATCTCTACACCCGGCCAGCAGCGCTGAGCATTAACAGGATTCCTGTAGTCGAAGAACTCCGGCTTGAAGAGGAAGCAAGCGTTCTTGAGCATCATGTCAGTAGGAACTTCAGGGCGGCCCATGAAACCCACACCACCCAGCATGTCCATCTCAGTGCAGATGGGACACTTTTCGTCAATCTCGTGAGTACACTCGCAGGCGACAGGGAAGGAAGTGCGCTTTGCGAAGAGATTGGCTATGTGGTAGCGTGCTGCTGCTATGGGAGCGCTGGAGTTCCAGAGGGAATGATAGGGAGTGGGAGTCATGAATTCTAATTCGACCCCGAAGGTGATTCCTTTCCATGAGTGAAAAGTCATTTTGACGGTTAGGAGTAGGCAGAGGTTAGTTGATAGATGTGGTAGATGTGGTAGATGTTTACAAAAATGATATCAGAAAGATCAAGATGGTAGCAAGATGGTATCTGAACAATTTTATCCTGAGGATGGTTTTGATAGTCGAATTGACGATCTCTGGCCTGATTTTATAGTCAAATTTACGAAGATGTTCTTCTCTATTGATCCCATCTGTTTTGTTCTACCAAGCTTTATTTTGCAATTGTCCTCTCGTTCAACTCTCTTGTGTCCAAGAACATCCATATTGAGACGGCCATTTTGACATTTGGAACACATAATGAACTATAGGATATGAACAAAACCATAGTTTGAACTAAGACAGCTCTAAACAATGCATTGCTTATTCGCACAATAACGCTGGCTTCCACAAAGGGAGTACAATCGACAAGGAGCTTTCATCTCAACATCACTCCGTCCGCAGATCAAAACAGCTGAAAGTAACAGACCCAAGACCCCTGTTCCAAAAACCGAGACTCGCAGATGCAAGTGCTCATGTGCTTTTCACATATTACCCAAGAATAAGGAACCGACCCCGGATCTACATTAAGATTGGATTGCGATCACCATCAGATCATAGGGAACATTTACACAATGGAAATAACCATCACCTAGTAAAAACGTATCAATGCACATAAGGGCTTGTCAACTTTATCCTCTTTAGTCTGATCGTCTTCAGCTTCTCTTTCAACGGCACAGCAGCAGGGTTTAGGTCAGAGCGTACGTAGATCATCGCGACGGTGTCAAAAACTAGCGATTTTTTCAGAGCGCGCGGATCCTTCTACTAACGTGATTAATGAAGGTTTCCGGATGCAGGAGAGAACTAAAATTGACGGTGCGCGGATAGCTGATTTGGATATTTCCGGGAGACGTGGTTTCCGGTTGAACTATTGTGAACAAGTCTTTATGCCAAGGATGATTGTTGATGATTTGGAGGACTCTCCCCTAAGCGAGTCAGTTTCTTTTCACAGTTTCTGAGCTTGTCTTTTGTCGATCTGCGCCACTGGAGGATGCCGGTCGAAACAAAGCCACGCAACCCAATTAACCTCAGGTACAACATTCCAATGACGGCAAGTTGAGGCTGTCGATTCGTTAGAAAGGGTCTCATATTTATTCGGGTCTTGAATCATGCCTCGCATGGAAATGAGACATGCTAGGATTATGTTCCAAGGGATTGGGTGTTCGCCCTATGTAACATATAATCCCTGCTATGTCTCCAGACAAAAGGTCCCCATAGCTGAGATACGGTGGATTCGGCAATGGTGGGGAAAAGAAACGAGTGCCGGTACAGGACTTGTGGATTTGATAATTAGCATCGTATTTGTATCTCGAGATCCCAGAATAGTGGTTTTAGTGTATGGATAACGCCTTGTGGCGGACCAAAAGGTCTGTAACATACCGAGACCATTCCAGGAAACAGAGTTGTTCCATGATTCTTCTTTGAGACTCTGATCGTCAGGGATAACAAATCATCTTTGTCTCAACTCATTCCTCCATTGATATTTGACACAAAAAGCCACATTATAAATAAAAATCTTCATCATTCACCTGAAGCCTCAGTCCTCATCTCATCCCTCTCTTCCTGTGCCGTTATGTAGCATCCATTTCCCAACGGACCTAGCCAGATGCACGCTACGATCGCCGTTGATGACTCCACTTGGCATCAAACTTTAATCTGGGAGGTGCTGGATCATCTATTGTCCAGCCCTACACAGCATCCAATTCGCCTGTGACGGGGATAAATGATCTACAAGGGGAGGGGGACCTGACTCGCTCTGATGACTTGACAGTCTTCCGATTCGTTAGAGGCGTCTTAGTTGGACTGAAACTATCACGCTTGGGCCCTGCGGCACGGGTACGTAGTGCAGCCGTTGTTACCAAACTTGAGTTGAAGATGAATTACGTAGCGGTCAGAGACTACGATATGTTAGCTTGGAGATGGACCATCTAAATTGGTGAGTGTATGTAGATACAGTAAGACTTTGATGCCATGCAGAGTTGACACTAGCAAGGCGTCTTTGAAAAGACTCCTCATCCCTCTGCTTTGCTTCTCTTCATCCTCACCTCCCAGTCACTCCTTTCTCACGACAACATCCATCATGGCCAAACTAGGCTTCGGCTCAGGCCTGGATGGCATCTCCCAGATGACCATCACCGTCGTCTTGGTCTTCCTCTCTATATCAGTCTACAATGTCATTGAATTGACATTTATCATCTTCGGCACATTCAAGCGTCACTCAGGTTTATATTTCTGGTCCTTTCTTATTGCGACATGGGGAATTTTTGTATACTGCGGTGGCTTTCTGATAAAGTACTATGCGTCCGCTGCAGTAGGATATCTCGCAGCCACATTCATTTCTTTTGGATGGGTTGCTATGGTGTCTGGCCAAAGTCTTGTGCTCTGGTCTAGATTACATCTTGTTCTGAGAAACAGGTTCAGGCTGAGATGTGTGCTGTACATGATTGTCGCCAACGGCGTTCTCATGCACGGCACTGTTATTCCCATGATCTACGGTTCATTCTCAAAGAACACTGTCATGTGGGTACAACCCTACTCCATCATGGAGAAGATCCAGGTGACCATCTTCTTCATCCAGGAGATCATCATTTCTGGTTTCTACATTTCTGAAACAGTCAAGCTTATGCGTCTGGAACGCACCATGGGCAACAAGCGCGGAAGCAGACGGTTAATGAACCATCTCATCTACGTCAACATCCTCATCATTCTTCTCGACATTACCATCCTCGGTCTCGAGTACGCCGATCAATATCAGTACCAAACATCCTACAAAGCCTTCGTGTATAGCACGAAACTCAAGCTCGAATTCACCATTCTCAACCGTCTTGTTGAGATGACAACCGGAAACAAGGATGCTAGCTCTGGCCCGAGGAGCAACACGGTTGGCACATCAACAGGCAACAGAACAGGCATTGCTCTAGATAACTTTATCAGCCACAAAAGCGATAAACCACCAGGAGACGTGTCGTATAGAGCTTATGTTATGGGCGGCGAGGAAGGACAAGCACAGCGTGCACCGCGCGATGACGAAGTTGTCATGACTACTGAAGTGATCATTCGAAGAGAAGAAAGGGAAGATGATGGAATGAGTATAGGAGCCAAGTCGTCTGCTGAGACTGTGGACACGTCAAAGGATAATCACTACGAGAACGACACGAATTTGTCAAAGACTTCGTCCGAGTTGAATTTAGCGACGCGCGGCTTTTAGGGGTTAAGGTTTGTCTAGGTCAGGGCCTATGCAGTTTGTAATTATTATACCCGGTTATATACCACCATATTATCTTCCATTATCAATACTCTGCCGTGCATACACTGCGAAACCCTCTCAGTTCATGAAACGATCCTGTAGTTGGTGACAATTTTATTATGCTATTTGTCTAGTGAATCACCTTGGCCGGCTGCATGCCAGGTAATAAAGTTCAACTTCAAATTTCCATCCCCAAAACTCTACTTTTAGAGCCTCATGTGCCCTCGGATAATTTTACCTTTTAGAGCAGTATAAATTGTGCGGAGTAGTCCCACCAGATTCGATTCTCTCCTCTTCACCAAATCGTGTAGTATCTGTTCTTTTCAGTGCGACCTGTGATGAACACTCGGCATCAAAGAGCCTTGTTTGGCTTCTACACTTGAACCATGATGCCATATGTGAGCTGAGATCAACGAGGTGGAAGAAAGAACCTCACCATAACCATCCCCAGTTGTACCCTTTCCACCAAATCACCTGTTATACTTGACCATAGCATCCTGTTCAACATTCTCCTCCTCACCTTCAACCTGAACAACAATTTTCCCCAAACTCTCATACCCTAGCGCTAGATACAATAGCTTCCCCATGGGTGTAGCACACAAGGTCAGGTGCCTGTGACTTTTGACAGCCCGATGTCTGCCCCATTCGCATATCATACTCGCAGCTCCCCAACGTCGAAAATCGGGATGGGTATATAGTACCCATAGCGGAACTTGGCCTTTGTCGATGGGGACAAAATAGCGCTTGAATTCTTGTTGAAGTGTAGGGGTGTAAGCTGCCATGCGTCTGGGGTTGGCGTTGTGTCGTTCGTTTATCCCATGGTCTAGGTTTGTGAGTCTTGTCCCACGATAGGGAGGATGCAACGTACCACTGGGAGCAAAGTCGCTAGTGACAATTAAATCCCATACGCCGACCGATACAGGCTGCTGTATGATTTCACCATCATCTTCTACAGGCGCTGTAACTACTATGACATAAAACTTGTCAGGCCGCCCGAAATACTCTCCGTATTCTTCCTTAGTCCATTTCCAGAAGTCATCAGGATACTTGTCCCGATAAGGAAATCTGTGATCTGTAGCCGGATCATCAGGTAAACTGTTTGCAACAATCCAGGTAATATCATTTAGATCATCCATCGTCGCACGACAAAGTGTCAAAGGTCCGCTGGAGATTTTTGCAGAGAGAGTCAAAGGCCCGCCACCCATTGTTGTGTATGGAGACAAGAATGTCTTGACGACTCCAGTCTTTGTTGCGTCCTGTGTTTGTAGTGTAAATGACTCTAGAGAAGATAAACATCCCTATATATCAAGCTCTTGATTTGGTTGTTGTCAATCGGACGTGTCTTAATACTCGGTCCCGGAATAGAGGCAATTAATTATCAACAACGTAATAAGCCATCTGGTTTCTTATCAATCAGATTTTACTGGCTTGTGTTTTGTGAAATGTACCTCTTTTGTGCATAAGGCTGAAGTCATGATGCAAATCGATAAGGTTGCTGGAGTTCAAGTCAGACAGTACGTACATATGCTAGGATCCTCCACTCGCTTATCAAAGCTCCTCAAATACCTCCCGAGACGACTAATACATGCCTGTTCATATCTAGAATATCTCATCAAGAGCAAGAAGGGCGTACGCCCTGGTTTTGTCGTCGCTGGGGCATAGCTTCTGAATTGTCGTCGATGTGGCAGAGGTTGCGGGCGTCGAAGAAGGCATTTTCTAAGCCTGCAGGAACGGATGAAGGATATGTTGGGAAGCACTTGTTTTCCAGATTTAAAATTGCGATCGAGTGTTTTTGGAGAGTACTTTGAGATGTTGAGGGGGAATTTGTGTGTTGAGATCGGTGTGCGAGTTCTATCAAGCTCTATCAATCGACAATAGTACAGCCTCTGCCACAGACCTCAGCTATCATCGGCCAACTTACCTATGCGTTGGATCATAGCTATCTGGTTATGTCTTGTATCTCTTTAAACGGAGGCACTACTTGATGCTCTCATTTGTTCATTGTAATTATCCCATCCTGTGATCATGAAGGCGGGTGGCTTGTAGTATTGAAACCTGCATTGGACATCCATCATGAACTCAGACTGAACCCTTTGCGTTGTTCAAGATGTGTTGCATCAGATTGTAAAGGTATAACAGTAACATCATCGTTCTTCTGCTTCCAAGACACTGCCATTTGAAGCGCCCCCAGAATCGAACTTGGACCCCCTATTCTCACAAATCCCCAATACGAGTCTAGTATCTGCAGTGCAGATGCCAGCAAAAGTTCGAAGTCATGTATCAACAAAAGCACAACGACTCTGAAACCTTGTCCTAGTTTCTTCGCATAAACAGGCAGGTCTCGTGGTGTTGCTGTAGCCTGAGGTGGTGGGCGGCATATGCACGTGACCACCCAGAACTTCACCACCACGGAGGGAAGGACGACGACACAAGCTCATCCCCCACCCGTCAAAGGAAACAGGATCAAGCAAAGGTACTTAAGTTGAAATAAAATGACCACTTACAACAAGGGGGTCAGCGATGATACATCAAGTTCTGCTTACCACTGAAGAAAACATACTCTCTCAGGAGGGGCAATGTTTAAAAACAAAGGAAAAGAGAGATCTGAGAAACGCAGAGATTTCTGAATTCCATGATTGCTTTTGAATGACGATTCAAATAGAGTTTTTATTTCTTGCACATCAAGTGACGCATTTGAACTCTACAGTCTCGCTGCAAAGTATCTGAATACCCTTGGAATTATATGCCCAATAGCGTTTTATGGGATCCCACAAGCGTACTGAAATGATCGATCACCTTGGGTGAACAAGGGACGAACCTCTGTACCTCTTGTCTCACCTTGTAGTAGCGTCACGGCACAGTAGAAGCAACAAGACGAACCAGAGTCTATGGGCCAGCTGGACGTTGGGTATTGTTTAAGATGCCATGGCTAGTGAACCTTCGAGGTTGTTTACAGAAACCGCACGATGACGGTATTCAGGGCATGATTTACACCACGTCTACATCTGCGAACAGGAAAGATTATACGTGATTGAGGTAAACAAACGTACTTTTGACCAACCGAATATCTATATACATCGTCACTACCTTTTTATCCTCATTCAATCCCATGAACTAAGCCATATCCATATTTTTCAACTTATCCTTGGCCCTCTCATTCTCCATCGCTTGGTCCATGACAGCATTGGGATCCTTGTCACCAACATCCAACACCTCAAAGTGGCCAGTCTCCGTAGCATCACCAGTCCTGTAACCACTGTGGGCGCCAAACACGTACCACACATAACCGGTGATACAAGCAGCTGCGATGAGGAACCCAAAGACTGTCCAGTTACCCATAGAGTACATTGGTGATGTGGTGGAAGGGAAAAGGAAGGGTGCCGTGATGCCGCCGGTGTTTGAGATGGCGATCATTCCTCCTGTTGCGAGAGCGGTAGCTGTTGAACCTCGGACGGTGGCTGTTCGGTGCTGTAGATGGTCAGTATCTTGATTGGGGGTCGTTCGGGATTGAACTTACAGCAACAAAGGGCAGGACAGCAGCATTAGTACAGGCAATCAGACAAACAGCAAAGTATCTGACTCCCCAATGTTTGACCAATGCGAGAAGAAGGTATCCAGTTCCCACAAAAGTCAATCCGCCAAGGACATGCTTGGAGCGCTCTTTAGTCTTGTCACTATGCAGACAGTTGCCGACGATGATGAATACGGCAAAAACATTAGGAGGAACAGTAAGGAGCTGGGCATGCGCTCCCTTGAAGCCCAGAGATGCAACGATGGTAGGCGCAAAGTATCCAAAGGCGTTGAGGGAGTTGGCCATGAAGAAGTACGCAATGGCAAAAAGCCAGAAGAAATAATCCGAGACAGTCTCCTTAGCGACCTTGCTGTCCCAGTGCTTATCGTTCATTGAAGGAGCGTAAGGACCGAGACGCTTGACTGCAAAGGCACGTTCTTCGGGGGAGAGCCATGAGACGGTTTGGGGGTCTGCTGGGTGTGAGCTGTGCTGGCGTTGACCAGTGGGGAGGGACTTACAATCGGGGAGGAAGAACCACACCAAAACTCCGACAATTACAGCAGGGATACCTTCAAGCACAAAGAGCCTGTTTTGTTAGAAATGGGACTGTATGATATGTAGGTGAACTTACCATTGCCAACCAGACAGACCTGCTTTTCCATTGAGGTACGAAATACCTGTGGCGAGAAGACCACCAAAGGCACCCGCTACAGCAACACTCGAAGCAAATATGGCCATTCGTGTCGCTCTCTCTTCAGGTTTATACCAAAAGCAAAGGTACATCATGATACTACATCAATTAGTCTCACTGCCACAACTTCTTAGAGGATTCAACTCACCCAGGAAAGAAACCAGCCTCTGCCAAACCGAGGAAGATTCTCACAAGCAACAGCCCAGCATAACTAGACACAGCAGCAGTGCAAATCGTGACAATGCCCCAAGACACCATGATTCTGGCAATCCATTTACTTGGCGAAAAGTACTTGAGGAGGATGTTACTCGGAAACTCCATAAGAACATATGGCACGAAGAAAAGAGCGACTGCGATGTTGTATCTTTGGCCGGTTAGGTTGAGTTGAGTGACGATGTTGTGCTCTGGTGTGTCATTGTTGAGAGTACGAGCATTGCCAAGGTTGACTCTGTCGAGATAGTCTTGACAATAAGTCAGAGGTTATCGATACTCAAGGCGAGGAAACTTACTGAGGAGATATGTTATGCAAACCCATGGCATGATTCTCAAATCTTGCTTTCGAACAATCCTCTTTTCCATCTCCTTGTCGTTGAGATCAACCGTCTCTAGAGCAGGGACGTCTAGAGACGGTTTTGGAGAGAGAAACTTATCCCAGTTGAACATGATGGCGATATACAGTTAACACATTCACTGAACAATGAACGACGGAAGGATAGCAGCCTATTTAAATACTGATTCTTTTTCTACAGCCACCATTCACCTACCTATAGTAAGGCTGGTCTTATCACACCAACACATCTATAATGACCTTACACTATGAAGAATATTAAGTTCGCAGGGATGTTCCCTCGCGATAACGGCACTTGCAGCGGGCGCAGCGCCATTACCCCAGATTTGACCACTCTTTAAACAGTAACGAACTGCATGCCATTCACTTGGCCGTCCCACTGAGATACGATACCAGATAACGGCCGCCGGTCAGTCGCCGGTGGGTACATTTCTGCAAAGGGTTTCGACCAAAATCGGTAAAATTGTCCGAAGATGCTACTCTTGATCTGGTGTAGATATGCATACATGGGAATCTACTGCGATTTTACGTATAGTCTTGACTCACTCTCACTTGCTACTCGGTTAGTAGCCGAAGAGAAAAAGTAAACTAAATAACGCACATCAGCTTCACGAGACTCAATTGCTCGTATACCATACCTGAAATACTGAATAGAATCAGTCACGGGACGGATCTTCTGTTGCCGTATGTTCTGTTTGGTATAGTACATCTGCGAAACACGTTATGCACTACACTTTTGGAAGCCGAAGCTGTCAAGTTTGCCGAGATAATTGAAAGGTATTTCTCCGCGGCCGATCTCGGGACGGATGTTTTTTCATGGTGCGCGGCTTTTATTCTATCGTTGATAGAGACGAGATAAGAAAATAGATAAGATTCTTACTTGATTTGTTTAATTAATTGTCAGTAAGATGCTCTTACTATCGGGAATTGAGATAGATGCGGTTAAGTAGAAATACTGTGCATCCCTCTCTAGTAACATGCAACATGAGGATTGCCCAGCTTTCAACTTGCATCAAACATTGAAACAAGTGTTAAGTATAACCTAGGACTTGTCGATACAGACCTCTTGTTGCTGAGCCTATTGGTGTCTTTGTCTTGTCTCACTCTCAAATGCATAAGTGAGATGTGATCAAGTATCTATTACTCCTCATTCAATCTTACACCTAACATGTAAGACAAGATAAACAAAACACTTGCAGTATTTAACAAAAGATCTCACTCAATTTATACCAAGCAAAAAAAAAAAAAAAAAACTTGTATCCATTTCGTCAGACTAACATGGATCACCCATCGATCAAGCCGGCCCCTCCGAATCCTCTCACTTATTCATGACTAGCAATTATTCAGAACCTGATTTTATCTTTAATTTTTTATCACCAAAAATCGACACCTCAGTTAAAGTCGCTCACAATGCAATGGCGTCCTTCACTTGCCTCCCCCCAGAAATCCTCCTGCAAATCATAGACTCCTGCATCACTAGCCACGCCCTATCCTCACTAGCCCAAGCCTCTCCAGCGTTCTGCACTTTTGTTACGCCCCTGCTGTACAAGCGCCAGCTCGAAAACGCAGATTACCACGTAACTTTCCATGCCGCGAAGCATGGAAATTTGAGAGCTTTGCAAAATGTCCATCGCTACATGAATCTGAGGGTGTACAAGTGTAGCAAAGCAAATTACGACACAGGGGTTTTCGGGGCTGAGAAGCAAAAACGCAATGGGTGGTTTTGGACGCCCCTTCACGAAGCTGTCAAGAGTGGAAACGTTGAGACTGTGAGATGGCTGCTTGATCACGACATGGATATAAATGCGCCGTCATTAAATTTTCATGATCCTGGGATGGGAATTACAGAAGGGCGATATCACATTGACTTCGGCGACAGGTTAAGTTTCCACATGTTACCGCTGGTTACTTTCTCGCCACTTATAACATCGATATATCACCGTCACCAAGACATCACAGAGCTTCTTCTCTCAAGAGGTGCTTCGATACATATTAATGATGTACGTAAGCTACAGCCTTGTGGGACAACGGCGCTTCATGTCGCTGTAATAAATGCCAACATCACCGCTTTGAGACTACTCATCGAGGGAGGACACGCTGGACCGAATGATTTGGATGCCGCTGGTTTTCCACCATTGGTATGGGCCGCTCTCAACGTTGGTGCCAACGAACGGGTACGTGAGTCGATAAAGGTTCTTGTTGAGCTGGGAGCGGATCTAAATCATGTCATGCCGTGCGATCCGTGGCTAGGATCGAATCACAATATGGCGACTTTTCTCACAAAAAGAGGAAAACCAGATGCGGCGCAGGAACTCATCAACTTTGATGCGCAGACTGTGGTTGAACCACAAGAAAACTAGACGTCATAAACTTCCATCAGTTAATATCACAAAT
The DNA here is from genome assembly GCA_014898925.1 of Fusarium nelsonii. Lineage (NCBI taxonomy): Eukaryota > Fungi > Ascomycota > Sordariomycetes > Hypocreales > Nectriaceae > Fusarium > Fusarium nelsonii. The sequence goes on along the minus strand of JAAVUC010000089.1, from coordinate 75,361 downwards.
TAATCTCTAAACTATCCTTATTCGCGCTCCTTGGACCCAACAGTCGATCTGGAAGATGAATTCCTCAAAGCCTTTCCGCCTTCCGGCCCCGACTCAGGAGTATCATTCGCGCTGCTTTCCCTAGCCAGAGGCGAAGGGAAATCAGGCGTGACAGAACGTGAATCGTTACCTGGTCGTTTCGGCTTGGAGCTTGTAGACAGTCTTTTGCGTCCTTTCGAGATTGAACCGCTGCTGGATCGTCGATGAACTCCTTGCTCTTCTTCGAGACCGGGAGTCGGGCTTCTGGTTGAGCTTGTGGACGGGCGACGGACACTACTACCCCGACGTCTACGTTCTCGTTCAACAATTAGATGGCGTGGTCCATGAGGAGCAGATTTCTCAGGTTCGTGTCGTCGAGGCTGTCGTCCAGGGAACCACCAAGTCCAGGGATACTGCGCTCGCACAAGCTGATTATCCCTCTCCTTGACCTTTTGTCGCAGCAGCGCACGACGCTCATTCTCCTTCTCCCAATACTCCGTCCTGTAGAGCTCCCAATTCTCGCGAAATGTCGCAGAAAAAGGCTTAGCAAGAAGCAGCAGCTTGACGTAGTCACCTCCAGGTGCTAGATCCTCCTCGTGACCGCCTTTCTCCTCATCATCGTGGGGCAATATCAGCGTGGGATGGGTGTCGCTCGTGATCTGGAGTTCCTTCTCCACCTCGCGCAAAAGGCTCGGCTCGACATAGCGGTAGGATGAACTAGCCGTGTGCGAGAATAGCCCATACGTCAAAAAGAATCCGATTGTCGAGAGAGCTTCGGCCCACCATGTCCGTCGTATTATGATCAGTTTGCAGTTGAAGCCGCGCAGTCCTCTGTTGGAAATGACAAACCAGCGTCGCGGCCAACGAATGCCGCGCTCCCAAATACCGGTTGCCCATACGAGAATTGCAGTGATGATGCCGCCCATGAAGCACACCTTTTCAGCACCTTCTACAGCCCAGTAAATAGAACCACCAACTCCTCGGCCATCTTCGCGGGGCGCGAGAAAGAGGGCATACCCAAAGCCGGCAATCCAGAGAGACAAAAGTGTCAGGAAGAAAGTGTGATGTCGTTTTCTCGCTCGTAGTTCAAGGAATTGCGCACGGAGAGATGCTTCGAGGATTAACAGGTTGAGATAGATCATAGACGGAGAGCTGGGAGTATGGTGAAGAGGATCGCCCTGCTTTGCGGTAGTAGGCAGGATTGGACTCGCGCCCGCGACATCTTTGGCACCTTGCGTAGGAGCAGAGGCGCCCTTGACGATGGAGTCGACATCGTCGGACATATTTCGATATCAAGGGGGCTGAGGGGCAGCCGGTCAAAGACAGCTCGAGGCCATGCACTGATGTCCAAGGGAGGGACCGATCGGGTCGGATCGTCAGGCGGTCAGATCGATTATCAAGATTTCTGAATAGTGAAGGAGTCTAGTATTGTCAGTTGGTAAAGTTTAGCGTTGAACGTGGTCGAGACTCGTGATCTGATGTGATCTGGGGGTGGTTCGGTTTCTTTGACCCGCCCTCTCTTTAGGTTGGTCAATCGTCATCACAAGCCAAAAATTAAAAAGCCGTGTCCTGTCCTGTCCCCTGTAAGGTTGAGCTTCAGTCGGTATTCGGTTCATTCTTTAGCGGTCCAAGCGCCAATTGTAGTGGGTTTCCCCAACACGTTGAACAACGACGGTTGGTGAAGAATGGGGGTACCTACTAATATGGAAGTCATTTTTTTGTTAATAAACCGACTTATTCCGTTGCATTTCTTTGACATATGCCAATACCACGATCCGATCCCAGATCCATTTCCTTGGAAACAATTTCACTCAAACACTCAACTGGCCTGCTACTCTTTGTTATCTATGTCGCTTACTTTGCTTCTACTCAGCCTCTTTTTATCTTATTAAATTCCGCCTTCACTCCGCAATCTTACTCCAATTTCCCATCCTACCGCGGACTTGACCACGGATTTCATCTCCAACCCGTGCAAAACCCGACAGCTGTGCCTTAACTCCGGTCCGGCCCAGCCCTCCCACTGTTGCGTCACGGAAAAAGAGGCGTCATCCATAATTTTAAAGTGTTTTCTTAGACAGATCAATTCTCGGGGGTCCAGGAATATTAACCCCCCTTTCCCCCCGCGGAATGCTTAGGCTTCATCATTCTTCTGCGGTACTACCTTTATCGCGACTTTCGACTATCACCGCTTTAATCCCTGCTACTTCACGAACTATGAGTACAGACGGTACTGTTAGACCGCCGCATGGTGGTAGAGTTGATGCGCCAGAGGAGATTAAGCATCAAGCTGAATTGAAGCCTTCGCATGCATTTCTGTTTCCATTGGGTTACAAAGATGCTGCGTATCAGTGGGTAAGAAATACAGTGCTGTGGCGCAACTCATTGAGTGCTAACGTTTTGCAGTGGACGAGTCTGGCTCCTCAAGCCGTTGAGCGCAACCTTCTAAGTCTCATGCCGCACCTCCGAGAAGCCAACGACAGCATTACAAACATCGACACCCCCGAACGACCTGATCCCTACGGTTCAAGAGTATGGCGACGATCAATGGTTCAACTTTCGGGCAAAAACCGCGCTTTGAACGAAGTTTCAGTCGAGCGAGTTGGAGAAAAGACGGAAGACGCTCTCGTCATGATCCACGGATACGGAGCCGGTCTTGGTTTCTTCTACAAGAACTTTGAGCCTATTTCTCGCATGCGAGGACTCAAGCTTTATGCGCTGGATATGCTAGGATGTGGTAACTCGTCTCGACCTGCGTTCAAGATCCATGCGAAGAAGAAGGAGGATCAAGTTCTTGAGGCGGAGGGTTGGTTTGTCGATGCCTTGGAAGAGTGGCGAAAGGCGAGAAAGCTGGAACAGTTTACTCTGCTTGGTCATTCTCTTGGAGGTTATCTTGCAGTCTCATACGCCATCAAGTATCCCGGTCGCCTCAAAAAGCTCATTCTAGCTTCGCCAGTCGGTATTCCAGCTGATCCCTACGCCGTCAACGCTTCGATGCCCGAACCAAACACATCAACGATCGAGGCCGAGATGATGCAAGACCAGCAAAGCACGACCGACAAGTCTGGCACTCTTTCCAAGCACAAGCCCGCCTCCAACGTCCTTCGACGACCTCTACCGGGCTGGTTCGTCTGGCTCTGGGATCAAAACATTTCTCCTTTCAGTATTGTTCGAATGAGCGGTCCACTCGGCCCACGATTTGTTTCAGGCTGGAGTTTCCGCCGTTTCAATCATCTCCCACCAGCTGAATCCCAAGCTCTCCACGACTATTCATTTTCCATCTTCAAGCAAAAGGGCAGTGGCGAATATGCCCTAGCTTACATCCTCGCACCTGGTGCATACGCTCGTCGACCTGTCATCAACCGCATCCAAGAAGTCGGTCGTCAAACAATCGAGCAACCTGATGGTACCAAGCTCAAAGAGATGGGTATCCCCGTGGTGTTCATGTATGGCGAGAACGACTGGATGGATGTCGCTGGCGGTATTGCTTCCGAGGAAAAGCTCAACGCAGCAAAGCAAAAGGCTCTTGAGAATGCCACAGAAGAAGAAAGGAAGAGAGAAAATGGAAGTGCAAAGGTCCTTCTCGTTCCAAAGGCCGGACACCATCTCTACCTTGACAATCCCGAGGTCTTTAACGATATGATCCGCAAGGAGCTCGAAGAGACAAGAAAGTCAGAGAAAAGACTAGAATAGAACATATCCGGAGTGTATCGAAATGCTGTCATGAGTGCTAACGAGGGAAAAGAGACATGGGAAGACGATATTGGGTTGGCGTTTGACGGATTCGACTGAGGCCGTGGTAGCTATTCCACTGGCAAATGGGCGTTTTATCATTTGTTTTTGTTCTTTTCAAGCTTGCACTTTAGACTTACATATACCTATTTTATCGCCTGCTTATCATGGCGCTTCCAAAGTAGTAGATTGTACAACAAAGATACTTCATTCATATTCGATCACGGGCGTTTCCTGGGCTAAGAATTTGAAAGTACAATCTGAAATGGGTTGCCTATTTCGTCCCTTACGATTCTAGGTTCAATGATTGCCTAATGAACAGGTGGTTATATAGGAAATAATATTGAATTTTGGGGTACAAAAATGCGTGAATAATACCATAGCCAAGATTGATGCGAGGCTTGTTTGTTTCGTCTACAAGCCATTCTTGGTGATGTTCTAACGAGTGAAGGCGTGAGCTTGTAAGCAAAGAATTAGTTGATTTAGCTAACTGGTAGATCCTGAGGCCTATAGTAGGTCTGGACACTTCGGATTCACTGTTATGCCAAGACAACGAGAAACCAATGCATCAAGTCGATCGATTACGTAGAGCTGTTCATCAAGAGCTTAAGGCAGCCCCCACTCGTTCTAGTATAGAGTCGTGCAACATCAGCAAGTGGAAATGTGATGATACAAGAAGTTTTTGGCGTGCTGTAGGGTAAGCTCTAAATGCTTGGACAACCCCCGATTTTATTGCATCAACAACATTTATTGAGAGTGCAGATCTTCCTTTTCTGCACAAATTACTGCCGAGTGATAAGCAAGCACAGATACACAAGCAACCATATGCAACGTAACAGTGCGATCATGTGCTCCCGTGGTATATTGTTTTGGGATAACGACATAAACGCCAAGTTTTCGTATGGGGTTGCGAAAATTGAAGCGAAATTGGAACGAATACGCGGAATTGACACCTTCATCGCCAAGTCGATCTTTAATTGCACCGACTAGAACCTCATTTCAATACTACAACGTAATAAGATCTACTCCTTTTTTTCATACACAGTCTGACTTTCTCGTCGCGATAGCTATCACTGAAGTTAGGGCGGCTGGATAGGATAGTAGCAGATGAGACCAAAGCTGAGGGCAAAGAAAATAAGTCGTCTAAGAGCAGCTCTAAGATGGCACAAAGGGACCAAAATAATTTGTCCCTTAGCCGACAGATTTAAGCATTCTCTGAGGGTGTGACCTAGGTTGGGGTAGCACTAAATCTAATCTCGCAACATGGGCTGTTCCTAAGCCCCCATACCAAGATCTGATACATGACAGAAGCGCCGACCCGACTTACCGGTACTCACTTCAAGTGGTCAAAGAAGGCAAACAAAAGAAGAAAAAACATTGGCATTTTATAACTTTTGTTGGTTCGTAGCGCGCGGCTCGAGGCTTCTATTCCTGGTGGCTTTCTTCATCGTTCGCGCCTAAGACAAGGACAAACAGAGAGTGCGAGGTGCAACCAAAGCCAATGGATCTGTAGCCGCCGAACAAAGTCCAAACACAGGGGGCTGTTTCACTGTACACAGCAGGCAAGCCACTGATGTCATTGGTCTAGACCCATCTGCAATACGTTGATGTTGCTAGGATTATCCAGTTTTCGTACTCAGTGGGGCTGTTGGAGGTAAGAAAACATGACTGATAGAAGCATGGACGACAGAAACAGTCGACCAGTCCATGCAGAAATAAGCTAGACTCATACGTGACTTATTCTTGTACTTTAGAGCATGGAATTCAGTCTTTCTGTACTGATCAGCGGGGGTATTGTCCCGTCGGCAAAGTACTGCCCGGGATGATCCAGTAAAAACCCCTGTTTGCTTCCACCCTTATCCTGTGTCCTATCACATACTTCCGGCTTCCCAAATTGGTATGGGTAGCTACATATTCGTTGGCAGGGCCCCGAGGAACCAGAAAACTGGGCTGGTAGAGCCATAAGAGACGAAATTAGTGAGTCACTTTATGCGTCTTAGGCCATGCTCTTGGTTTATTTATTTGTGTACTCTAAAGCTTGGAGGTCAACTTTTCTGTTCCCCTCCTAGCAGGGGCTCCTGCCATGACGCGACGGGAGGCAGGCTCAAACCGAGATATCTTGGAACGAAACCTTCTTTTTTGTTACAATTCCTCCCCATACCCTCTTTCCCCTTCATGACTGTTTTTATTCTTGTTCTTAAAGACGTTTACTTTGGAAGCGCTTCCTACCTCGTTATGCTGTTTACTTGATCTTCGATTGGAGCAGTTTCCTATCACTCTTTTGAGAATAGACTTTTATCCTCAATACTGTTCCCCTTCTGGGGCAAATCCACACAGGTCGCAAAACAACAGACATACCAAAGTTCTCGCCATCTAAAGATTAGGGGAGCGACAAGAAGTTCAAGATTAACTTTAGACAACTCTTAAAACGATACTTAGACGACAATTAGTCCAGAGACTCCCTAAATAGGATGTCTTCTACAGAAGCCGACGCTTCGGCGTCGGCCACCGACTCAGCAACCGGGACATTATCCTCAATAGCCAGCTCGCTGGTATCTACAGCGCTCTCCGAGAGCTTCGGAACCCCGTCGGCGACGACCTCTGAAAGGCCTACAAGAACATCCTCGGGCGGTCTTGGTATCACTCCTGAACAGACCAGCGCTGCGACTAGCGATCGCGGTATCGGAATCACCACCTTCCTCACTGCCTTGGGAGTAGCTGTTGCTATTTTCACGGTCCAGTTGCTGGCATTCCTCTTCCTACGTAATAAACTCGCTCGTATCTTCAAACCGAAAACCTACCTCGTCCCCGAACGAGAACGAACCGAGCCCCCTCCCACGACGATCGGTGGCATGCTCAAGACACTATGGCACTACGACGATCGAGAAATTATCAACAAGTGTGGTCTAGATGCCTATTTTTTCCTTCGATATTTGAAGACCCTTCTCATCATTTTCCTGCCGATTTGCTGTGTGGTCATGCCGATCCTGATTCCCATCAACTTTATTGGAGGTATTGGTCAACAAATAGATGTCGATGAGGATAGTCGGCGTCTAGGTCAGGATGCCGGTAGACCTACTGGTCTGGACACACTCGCATGGGGAAATGTCAGTCCGAAGAACACAAGCAGATACGCAGCTCACTTGTTGATGGGCATTCTTGTGATCATCTGGGTCTGTTGGGTATTCTTCATCGAGCTCAAAATTTACGTCAAGGTTCGTCAAGATTACCTTACCAGTGCGGAGCACCGCCTCAAGGCTTCGGCTACTACCGTCCTTGTCAACTCCATTCCTGCAAAATGGCTCAGCGAGGAGGCCCTGACAGGACTCTTCGATGTTTTCCCTGGTGGCATCCGAAATATCTGGCTCAACCGAGATTTATCGCCACTACTTGACAAAGTCAAGGAACGAAACAGTATACACCAGCAACTCGAATCTGCAGAGACAGACCTTATTAAAGCTGCAAAGAAGGCCCAGCTCAAACAGGCAAAGGCAGCTGAAAAGAAGGAGCGCAAAGAAATGAAGCTCAAGGCGGTTAGCAAACAAGAAAGGGCTGAACGACAGGCGCAAGCAGATGCTGAAGCTCAACGACTGGCAAACAGCTCTGGAGGTACAACCGCCGGTGATAAGCACGAGGTTCCCCATTCTGTTGACGCTGGTGTTCGCGAGTCTCAGTACGAGATGGACCAGGAGCAAGCACGTCACACTGAAAATGGCGAGAAATCACGGGGTTTCAAAGTCCCAATTCTCGGCGATCCTCTGTCTAAGGTCGGACATGGCATTCTGGGTGCTGTGTCTAAGGCAGAGAAGAATGTGGACAGTACTCTGGAGACAACAAATGGTTTCATGGGCTTGTCGCAGCCCGGAGAGAAGCGCGCTCCGTCTCGGGGCTCTGAAAGATATCGGGTTCGACCTTCGATAGAAGAAGACGAGCTTAGCTCGCCGTCGGATACTCTTCGAGTTCAGAACCAGTCACGAAACACTGACCGCCACTCGGCTGAAAGCACTGCTGCGATGAATCCAGGATCGAAATCTGAACATTTCGGCAACCCAGGAAATACAGTCCGAAGAATCGACAATATCGACGAGATCTACGTCAGAGGAGATTCCAAATGGTGGGAGTTCTGGAAGCCTCCTCCCGGTGCTTATGCTTCTCCTGTCCCGCAAGGAGAGGTTTCCGCAGCCTACAGGGAGCGCAAAGATGCACAAAGTAAACCTTTGTGGCAAAGAATCAAGTATGCCCTACCATTTGTCAGTCCCGAAATTGAAGAAAGCCCGGTTGAGTACGCCATGGCGTACAATCCTGAGTACAAGGAAGATGCTGAGCCTGCGGAATGGGAGAAATATCTTAAGAAGAAGGACCGCCCAACTCATCGTCTACCCATGTTCGGAAAGACATGGTTGTTTCCTATACCGTTTGTTACGAAAAAGGTCGACACAATTTACTGGTGTCGCGAGCAGTTGGCTCGTTTGAATTTGGAAATTGAAGAAGACCAAAACCACCCCGAACGCTTCCCACTTATGAACTCAGCCTTTATCCAATTCAACCACCAAGTGGCAGCTCACATGGCTTGCCAGAGCGTCATTCACCATCTTCCCCAGCAGATGGCACCGAGAATGAACGAAATTTCGCCCAGAGACGTGAACTGGGACAACATGGCGTTCAGTTGGTGGCAAGAATGGCTGCGAGGAGGATTCGTCTTTGTAGCTATTGTTGCAATGGTTTTCCTTTGGGCTATTCCCGTGGCTTGGACAGCTGCGCTGAGCCAGCTTGACAACCTGATTCGCAATAACCAATGGCTTTCTTTCCTCAAGGACGATAAGACACTCCACAATTTCGCCAAAGCAATTGCTGGTGTTTTGCCCGCCGTTCTGCTTGGTCTCCTCTTGTTCTTGGTCCCCGTCATTTTGGGTTTCTTTGCCGACTTCAAAGGTGTCAAGACGGGCTCTCAGAGGGCCGAGTTTGTGCAGCGTTACTACTTCGTCTTCCTGTTCATTCAAGTCTTCCTGATTGTGTCCATTGCTTCATTCTTCGCAGCCTCTATCGATGCTCTTGTCAACAACTTCAAGCAGTTGCAGACAGTCGCAGATGTCCTTGATCTTCTTGCCACCAACCTTCCGACTGCCGCTAACTATTTCTTCTCCTACATGATCTTGCAGGCAATGTCTACAAGCTCTGCAACACTCCTTCAAATCGGAGCTCTGGTCATGTGGTATGGCATCGCAAAGATATTGGATAGCACCGCGCGCAACAAGTGGTCTCGAAACACCAAGCTCAATCAGGTCAGTTGGGGTCGATTTTTCCCAATCTATACCAACTTCGCCTGTATTGGATTGGTATACTGCGTCATCGCGCCACTCATTTCCATATTCGCGATTATCACCTTCGCTCTGTTATGGATGGCCCAGCGATACGCCATGCTCTACGTGACCCGTTTTGAGCATGATACCGGTGGTGTCCTGTACCCCAGGGCTATCAACCAGACCTTTACCGGTATCTATTTCATGGAACTGTGCATGGCAGGTTTGTTCTTCATCACCGAGGACGAGACTGGCAAGAATACATGCACGCCTCACGGCATCGTTATGATTGTTGTTCTTATTCTAACCGGTCTCTACCAAGTGTTGCTCAACTATTCGTTTGGACCACTCTTCCGCTACTTGCCAATAACGTTCGAGGACGAGGCCGTATTGCGTGACCAGGCATTCCAGAGAGCACAAGATCAACGCCTCGGTCTCCTCGACGACGATGAGCTTAATGAAGAGGCGGAAAATGAAGAGGCAGAAGCTGCAAAGCCCGAGAATCTGAAGGGAGCCAATGATGCCATCGAGATGCGGAGATTTGATTCGGTTCGCCGACCTATGAAGCAAGTTGGTACATGGGCAAAGGGCGGAGGACAACAGCTTCGCAAGATCGCAGTATTGAAAACAGATAAAAATAAGCGAGCATCACAGTATCGGCAACAACATCGTCGGAAGGATATTGAAGCCCAACGGGCCATAGGTGAAGCTCTTTTTGGCGGCATTCACGATGAAATCGAAGACCTTACACCTGATGAGCGGGATGCTCTCACCAGGCATGCCTTCCAGCACGAGGCTCTCCGGGCACGGCGGCCGACGGTCTGGATTCCTCGCGATGACCTTGGCATCAGCGATGACGAAATCCGTCGTACGCAGGCGTACAGCAACGGCAACATCTGGATTAGTAATGAGGGCACGGCTCTCGACAGTAAAGTCCGTGTCGTTTACGGCAGAGCACCACCTGACTTCTCTGAGGTTGATCTAATTAACCTCTAAGCTTTACGGTATAGATGGCATAAGGTTTAGTCGAAAAATGGTAAAGATGAACCTATTAATTTCGTCTCTTATCATCTCTTATGCTTTAGGATAACTGGGGAAGGGAAAGGAAATTTACAGATGAATAGGTTGGTAGATGATACAATGACAGGCAAAGATAGAGTGGCGGAATGGGCATTGTACAGCTGGCTCGTAGTATGTCGAGTCGCAGTTACGCGACCAAAGGCTGTGCGAACTGAGCAAGAGGAGGACGATGTGATATGGGTTGAAGATGATGAGGAGATCCTGGAAGAGGTGGACGACACCTTGGAGCAGTTGGCCAAGACCATTTCATTGAGCAATGGGAATCGAGATGGCGCTTCGGAAAACTGATGGCCGCTACTACTGACGCCGGAGTAGTATTATGGCAGGGCGATAAACAGCGATTCGATGAGTCCACTCTTACAGAGGTTTCAACCACCGAGGACAGATATATATCGGATAGAGTTGGTCTTTTTCTTAGAAACAAGCGCCGGAGTTGGGGAGAAATTCTGATTTGGTGTTACTTGCGTTGGCACGTCTGATTCCTATCAATACAAGCCCACTTGAAGTGTAAACCGTGTCTCGAATAATTGCTGAGGAACTGTCACCACTCATTATAACCTTATCACTTGCTAGAACATCACAAAGAATGGCTAGTAGACGAATCCAACAAGTCCCATATCAATCTTAGCTGGGCCAAGTCCATGTATTTGTTGTATCCTAAAGTTCAACATTATTATCTATATAACCAACCACTTATTCATCAGGCAGTCACGAAACCTAATGTCATAATGGACTAAATTGGCAGTCCATTTTAGGCTATCTGAGATCAAATTCTTAGCCTACGAAACACCCCTGGATGTGTTCTTTTAACACTGAGACAAATACCCAATGCTCAAAGAACTTGAGTTAAGAAAACACCAAGTCTGAGAGCGTGCTACCTCTTGTTCTATCTGTTTCATATAAGCTTCCCTATGTCCAACCTGAAACGTGGATTGTTATTTGGTGTAAGTTGTATATTGATTCGTTCTTAGGACCTTCGCAGGATGCCTTTGTCAGAACCCTTCTCTCAGGACACTCATTGTGCATTAGCACAACTAAGAATACCAAGAAATCAAATGTACATAATGCCATTACTGGTCTCCGAAATGAGTTTTCAAATTCAACTCATCTCAACTCAAACACTACATCCATCTAAAAACAAGGGAATTCAACTTACCCAAAATGTCTTCCATCACGGAAACCTTCTTCCCTAACCTCATGGATATTCTCGACAAGGACCCATCAGCTGCAGAACGGCTGGACCTTGAATGCGGCATATGCCTAGAGAAGATGACTATCGACCGAGACATCAAAGTTCGCACAAGTAATGATGAACTTGTTCTTTCTCATGGTGCGAATATCCTCGAATGCGGCCACATCTTCGGTGTCTCTTGTCTCTAAGCTGTCATATTACAGTGAAGAAGATGTAACAGATCACAGATACCCTACCTGTCGCCGTGTTCTTCAGTTTGCCAGATGCCACTGCCCTTACAATCTTGGCATGCTTTTCCGTGTGACTCTAGAAGGACGTAAGGAGATGGCGGACAAGAGGGTCGCATCAATAAAAGTACCCGAATGTTGCTTCAAATGCGGATTGAGGGAAATGACCTTTAAGCTGACCTCAAAGCTCATCAGAGCCGAACGTATCATGTTAGCAATTCATGCGGTGCAGCTCCTGGGTCATCCGCCAACCATAGTCTTCAAGAAAAATAGCGAGAACGGGAGATGGCGGATTACGAGATCCACAGTCGGTATCAAACCATTTAAGCGGTCTGATATTGATCCTGCCGTGCGCCGTGGTATCGACGTGTTTATCAATGCGTCGGTAGACACGCACTTTGTAAATGCTATGGTGCCCGAAGAGGCGAACTCGACTGAGATCACTGCAGAAATCCGCGCCTTTCCGGGCGATGTTAGAATCAGTTACTAGTAACTGTTCACTCATGATGAGTTCTTACACGTCGTTAGCTGGTCAATTTTTTTAATTTTTTTTTAAAAGTATTCTGTTGCCTCACTTCATCCCAGATATACCCATCAGAATCCGTGTTACTATGTAGCAGTAATGATATGTACGTTCGTAATCTTACATTTATTTCCATTCTCGTCTGTGATATCAAGTCTCATGTGATGTTAACAACCAAATATATTGTAATCTAGATAAAAGGTGAATAAAACAGCAGATGTGATGACGAATTCAAACAGTGGAGGTAGCGCTGACACTTTACATCGACGGTCATCATTCCTTGTCCGCCCCAAGCCAACCCATAAACCTCTTCCCTGGCAGAAAAGTATCTGAGGGCAGAGTCAACGTAATCCAAGAAATCCTGGGGAGGCTGATGGGCTATATAGATTCCGTCGCAGCGTCCCCTACAGCACGTCATGTTCCCAAGTGTGACTGAGATGCTAAGCTTGGCAGCGTTCTCACCAGAGACAGCTTCAAGTTTTTCCATCAAGCAATCGGCAAAATCGTCTAGCCAGCAAAATCTACACTTCCCGGACATGGAGCCACCTTGGCTCAGTACTTGCGGCACCTGCAGAACATGTTGTCTTGTGTCGGGCATCCTGCACCCAAAGTCAATGTGTCGACAGATATCGTGAACAAAGCTCGCTCGACAGGTCGGGCATACTGGTCGCCGTTTCTGTTCACGTTGTGTGTCGAGGTATTTTTTGAGGCACGATTGGCCATATATGTGACCGCAGGGAAGTATGAAGGCCCCATGATCGATGTCTGACTCGTCGTTGGCTTGGCCTTGGCTGTCAAGGACTGTCATGCGTTCGGTGCAGATCGCACACTCCATGTCCAGATCTTCTGGCTTAAGTTCTCCAGATAAGAGACATGGCCGGATTAGGGGCCACCATGTTTGTTGTCTTATGGCTGTATTGTGGCTATCCTTGGGATGAGTAGAGGCAAGAGTAGGCATGGCGGATAGTCGGGAGTTTGGCTTGTGGTCATGTTTGTGCTTGTAAGATCCTGTTGGCAAAGGAGTTGAGGTTATCCTGTAATGATCCCCCCTTAAATATTCTTTTCCATCACTCTGCACCGCGAGGTCAGAAGAAGGTTCAGTGACTGCGCTCATAAATGCTCTCAAACGAACTCTTGCTCGTGACAATGCAAGTTAAGAGGACATTGAAGAGAAATAACTTTACATAGGCAAGCTCCTTCGACCTGAGCCATCTGGCCATGGCATTCTCTGTAAATTCCAGCGGATTCTACTATGAAAATGGCAAGGGAGTGAGAAAGCTAAAGAATATCCCTCCAAGATAACAATGCCGGTTGAGCAGCCGCCTTGATGTCGGTTTCTATTCTCGAGTGAAAGCTGTCCCTGTATTGATAGAATCTTCAGACGTAGTCTAGATTTTAGACGTTACTCGCCGTTTCAGGTCATCAGAATAAACCTAGAACCATCAGAGAGGTAGTAACTTTCAGATCAATCCAATTAACAGAATGTGACAAGATGATTGCAGCTGTACCGACTGAGTTCCTGTCCCATAATCTCTGTCACGTCAAAATTACAGTAATCTCTAGTGTCTTCATGCTAGTTGCTACCTTTGTTGTTCCTTTTCTAATCTTATGAGTCCCTCTCCCGACATATCTATCTTACAGTCAAATGTTCATTTGCTGACTCAAAATGTGCTGTCAAGAGCAACCAAGTTATTCAGCTGTTCCGCCAGTCCATGCTCGAGAACAACAACTCTTTCACACAAGCACTACAGGTTTCCAGGTAAAAGAAACTTATCTTCTATACATGAGCTTTCGCATGGTATCCTGGATGTTAAACAGAGCATTTGATTTCAGAAGCCTCGTTTCAAAAGTCAGATCTCTACGTTGCTACGGAACTATGAGTCATCAGGCAGCCGTTCTCTCTGTCAGTTCTTGTGCATCTTGACAGAAAGACAATATAATAGAAGGAGAAGGAAAGAAAAGAATTTCAGAATCTTCTGCATGTTTCCTAGAGTGCTCCTACAAATAGAAGAACACTTTGAAAACTTCAATGTTGAAGAGAGAGTTGTGAAGTCGATGGCTGTTGAGAACCTGTAAAGCATGTTCAATTTTAACTCCCCCCTTGTAAGGCATTTGTGTGTCTCTTCTCTAGATATAGTTTCATGAGTTCCTAGAAAGGGGCATTGGGTTCTACAACCCCAAACTTAACATCACTTCCTGCGTTGATGGGTTCAACTTGAGCAAAGCTTGAGCAAAAGGCGTGTTGTCTAATTGCCTAATTAGGCAATTTTCACCAACTTTAATTGTGCCAAAGAAAGAGACATATCGAAGTTGTTACTGTCGCGACTGTTCACGAAGAGAAGGGCCTCTGGTCTGCTCTGAAAAATTCTTTCTCTTTTTTTTCTATATAAGGACACCATTTCTCCATCTTGTCCCCTTCTTCTTTTTTTCAGGAACACACACTTACACTTATACACACACTCACACGCACATCTCTCTATCTCTCTACCTCTACTTCTTTCTCCCTCACACATCTCTCTCTTCCCCTCTCCCTACATCTCCCTCTCCCTCTATATCTCTCACATACAAGACAATATGTGTATCACGACGACTAACTCCACCACGGAGGAAAAGCGCGGCGAGACCTACTGGCCTCGCCTCAAGAACTACCTCAAGAATAAGGAGGTCTCCTACGAGGATCTCGAGTTGTCCTGCGGTATCTGCCGGGATACCATGTCCGTTCTTCCCGGTCAGCATACTCCAGACGAAGATGCCAATACCCACCACGCGATGATTCTACCGTGTGGCCACATCTACGGCAACTCGTGCATCCAAGTAGCCTTCAATAAGGACTCCGAACTCCGACCCGTCTGCTTTACCTGCAGGGCAGACATCATCCACCGGGGCTGCAAACATGTGCACCCCGGGCTGCCCATGCCTAGCAGGTTGCAGGACGTGGACAGCATACCCTCCACTCTTTCTGAAGGGGGTTTTGTGAGCAGTGAGTGCGGTACATGCTACGTTAGCCTTACCTACGAACTGGTCAAGTACCACGTCGACCATTACAACCAGTCGCTTCCTGACGGTTGTAGACGACAGCTGGGGTTTCATGTCACCTCAAAGGTAAACGATTGCCATTACGAGGTGCTCCCAGAAGGTCGGGTCACGGGCCAGGCAAAGACTTGCGATGCGCCGAAGTGCGTCAAAACAGTCCTGGCAATCTTCGATAGTGACAGGCGCATCTGGAAGTCTGGCAAGGTTTGGATGCAGCAAGGCGTGCTGGAACGGCTTGACCATGAGTTTGGGTTCAAGCTCTGGAAGATGGAGAATTGGGAGGCTCCACCACCCAGACCCAAGCCCGTCTTCCAGGACTATGTGGATTACATGTTCCTCTTTGAGAGCGAAAGGGCCCAGGCTCTGAGCTGGGACCAGTTGCGCTCTGAGTACGAGTGTCCACTGTACCAATAGTCTTTTGTCTATTTGGACAAGTTCCAATATGACTTTGAGGCTGGTCATGATGACGACTACGATAATGAATTCGAATGCGTGGTTGGCGTTTGAGATGGTGGTTTTGTTTACCTTGTCTTGTATCTTTAATTTATCAGTGTTAAAGTCTCTGTTTATCTTATGCTTTGTTCTGTTCGAGTCGACGTCTGGATATTACCGGCGAGCATCTGTATCGCTATCTGCATAACTATATGTGTACCAGGATCACTGAACCTAATTGCTAAAGAGCACAATAGATAGAATTGGCAAATCGTTTTATGCTATTCAGAAATAACGTTTTGTTTATATCATTCCAACATCCTAAACCTTTGAAATCATGTTTTGGCTACCATACTCGAACAGTGAAACGAACGACGAATCTTTGAGTTGGATATAATATTTAAAAGGACGGACGTATAGACATAGACATATTTAACATAAGAATTCTTAGACACTCATTCATTTATCATTTCCTGATTCCCAGACCAGGACAATAACACTGTCCTTCGTTTCTCCTTCCTCCTCATTCCATCTCTTCCTCAAAGCAGGCTCATCGAGAGCACCTCTTTTGACATACGCCTGCCATACATCGCCCTCAGGTGTGGTGACAGAGTCCATCAACTTCCATACGTTGCGTCGTCCGGTCCAAAAGAGCATCTTTCGATCAGACTTGTCCTCTTTGAGTTTGACGGGCCCAATGAGAGATCGCCAGGAGTTGCTGCCAGCTTTTCCAGCAGTTGCCTGGGGCATGTCAGATATATGAATACCGTCTAGGTATTCTGTGATCGTGTAGCCGTTGACGAGAACCCAGTTATCGCGGAAGTGGTATCTTTGGAGGAAACAAGCTTCGCCACACACGTCGGTGACGAGGTGGGCTTGGCTTGGTGTAAGGTGATGTCGTTCTCCGTAGTCATGCAACGCCAATGGTTGAACACCAGTCTCATAACTATCCAAATGCGAAGAGTAGTCGTCGTTATCCTTGGGTGAATAAAAGCTTGGAAGGATATGCATCTTGATCTTGGTATGTTGTGCCATGCAGTCCTGGAGAAGGTTATCCCAGCGTTGTTTGCTGAGAGGATTAGGAGACACGTCGTTGAAGCACGGCAGCTGTGGGATGCGTGATATAGCAGAGAGTGTAAGGAAGACAGCTCCTCCGCCGTACGTAGTCATGTACCCGTCGCCAATAGCCCAATCTCCCCTTTCACTGGGCAACCCGATGTAAAGTTCCTTCTCAGAGTTATACGTAAAAAGACGTTGTTGAAGATCGGAAAGATTGGGAAGAAAGATCTCCTCGTCCAGAATGCCGTACCACTTCTTCGTTTGTCCTTTCTGGGCAAGCGTTACAGCATGCTTCTTGATCATCTCGATCATGTCGAAGTATCTCTTCGCAGAAGATGTCTCGCCCTCGGAGTAGGTAACAAAGGCATCAATACCAAAGGACTTCAGAACTTCAGTGAGCTTCTGAGCCTGTTGATGATGTCCCTGGTCTAGAGCAAGCATGAAGCTCGCTCCGTTACCACGCTGGTTGCCTCCTGCCATCCACCTCGCCCAATCCTTAGCAACAGCGTAGTCATCTCTGACGACACGGTCAAAACTTGTAGAGACAGCGAACAAAAAGTCTGAAGCGTCGACCTGCCTGGGTCGTGGTCCTCCATGAACAGGAAGGGTGAGTTCCTGACGAGCTACCAGACTCCTCCTCTCTGGGCCCTTGATGTCGATAACTCTTGGTCGGTTTGAATGAAAGTCTGTGTCGATTTCTGTGACGGATGTTCGCTCAGAGTCCTGCTCTGACGTGCGAATTTTCCAAGCAGTCCATGAAGTCTGGTTCGAAAGACCAATCTTCAGTCTTAGTCGCTCCAAGTACTGCTCTTCCGGTACAGATCCCGTTATAGCAAGTTCGTAATCGTCGGTTTCTCGATGCCAGTGCAACTTGACTTGGAAGAAGAGAATGACCAGAACCACGACCAGGAGGAACTGGACCACTCTACGTGGCAAGACTGGAGAGCTAGAAATCATCGCGATAGTAGTAGATCGTTGCCAACGACGATCTTAATATTTCAGTAAAAAGAATGACTGGGGTGGGTATAACCTGGATAAACGAGCGTAGACTGGGCTATAACAAAGACATGATCACGTAGTGTAGACAGACAGACAGACGGCCTTGGTCGAAAAGCAAAACAAAAAGGTTCCAAAGGCTTCGCCCAATATGAGGCACAGCGAGAGATTTAAGTAAATTAACCATACGCTTGAATGATCAACTACTGTCACAATGCCCTTGTTTAGTGTAAATGGCCGCAGTGGGGGTGTGGTCCATGGCCATCCTTCGGTTCCAAGTATCATGAAACTAGGCGCCCTGTGGGTATCGTAAAAGTTGAGCTCAGAGCTCAAAGGTGTAAGAAATAAACACCCAAGTATCTCGTTTGGAAGGTTATAAGATGTCTCACTAATTTCGTTTCTTGTTGTTACTGCAATCATCTTTTCTGATGGTCCGAGGGGCACCCTAGAAGACAATCCCTGGTCGCACCAACGTCAATAACGGTTAAAGAGGGGAACGCCAAGGCAAGCAATTAAACCGTGACTTGGCCTTCGGATGATCAGTGGGCAGCCCCAGGTCTCAGGTCACAAGCGGTCGGGAGAAACAACAGTAGTCTGTGTCAGAATTGCTGATCTGTTTACTCCAGGTGACTCCTATTTTGCTCTTGTCCTTCCAATTCCCATTGCTTTAACATTCCCCATCTCGATGGACGGCTGCATCTTGGCGCTGCGGGCGGGTACAAAGCATATGACGGAATAAGGACTAGGATGAGTGGTAATTTAATCTTCCCAAGCTAATGCAGGTACACCAACAGCCTTAAAGGTGAAATAAGGTCGTTTCGGCCGGTAATTTATCTGATAAGCGGCCTGTAGGAGATGACCGCACCACTGAAGATTCGGCTTTTGTATCATTCGCCAGTCTTGGAAGCTGGACCCTTCTCCTCCGTTTCTACTTTCGGCGTAGGCTTGAGCGATTGAAGTTCAGATAATGTGATAGGCTCCTTTTCTTCAAGCGAGGTCTGGGACGGTTTCGGTGTGATGCGATTGTTCGGTTCGTTCCCTTGCGTTGGTGTTTGTGGTTGGTGCATGCGTTGGCCTGGAGGTATGCCTGGACTTGGGATATATGCTGCAGGCACGTTCACCTCCACTATTGTTTTGGCACGTTGGTAAAGGTCAAAGCATTCGGCGAGAGCTTCGTTGACCGACTTGTCAGCGTGTACTAAGCCAGTGACAAGAATCTCTCGAATGTGGTCCTCCACACGCTCAAACTCTGCTTTATCGTATCGATATCGATCAGGAAGACCGCTGTGAGTGAAGAGGGCCAATAATCCCGCAAGCACGGTGTTTGAAGCGCCAAGAATGGTGATGGGCGTACCTCGTTCCAGGCTCATAGGTCCAAGGGCCGTCAAAGCGGCACCGATGATCAGTTGTAGGACCATTAGAATCCAGCGAATGTAAGCGGCAAAGTGAAACGAGTACAAACAAGTCGTGCGACGGTGTATAGTATCACGATATAGACCGGGTGGAAGGCCTTTCGGAGGCCAAAACGAACTGGTGGGAAGAACCGGCGCATCCTGTTCATTGTCTCGAATGCCCCCAACTCCACGAGTGAAGAACATCCACTCTGCATGCGACAATGTTCGGTATCTTGGAATGTCCATTGGTTTTGGATGGGGATGTTTTGAGTCGTTGATCAGATCCTCATATGAGTTGGGGTGAAGGGTTTGTGGGGAGTCTAGATGTATCAGCGGTACTGCGGCCGTGTTGGAAATGGGTGCTTCCGACATGGCAATGCTGAAGGTTTGAGGCGTTTGGATAACGGCTAGATTTATCGAGGAGAGGAGGACTGGTAACTTAGAGGCGTTAGTAGTTCCAGACTATTTGGGTGCTTGCAGACGAAGCAAGGAATGCTGACACCCATAGGAGACAGTCTAGGTTGATGAAGCTCAAGGTTTAAAGGTATTGATAGGATGATATTGAATACTCAGGAATGAGAGAGCTGAGTGTTTGATGGTAGAGAAAAACACTAGATGCAGCGTCGCATGGTCCTTCCTTCCCCAAAACCGTCTCGGTACCACATAGTGTTGTGACGCCTGCCAGAGAACAACTGTTGAGCATCCTTTGGGGTTATTTGGTGTTATGCACAAACTCGGCGGCAACCTATCCAGATTCATCATGTGTTCAACAATGATCCATATCGTGTGTGGTGAACAATGTTGTGTACTGCACGCCGTCAGGATTGAGGTTGGGTATTCAGCTCACGTCCCCGTTTTGTTCTGCAAAACTCAGTCAGGGGCCCAGAATCTTCAAAAAGCGAACTACTTACGATGAACTCTACTTGAGCCCAATACTCAGCACTCCAGATGACGGGAATTCATCATTGCATCTAGCAGAGAGCTAGAAACATTGACTGGCTCATCACCCAGTCAGCACCTCTCAAGGGACGTTGGAACATTTGCTGCATGCACGAATCAAGAAATTCAATTGCCAAGCTAAAGGTCTAATCGCGTAATGGTCTCTTAGAAAGACTTTCAGCGACGCATCAACCGGACATAGTGGACACTCTCCAATTGGTTGTATCACTTGAAGCTCAGGCATGATATCGACATAAGATGTTCTCAAGGGACCCATGCTGCGTAGTAAATAGGTATGTCAATTCTATATTCATTTTCATTTGTACCCCCATCTTCAAGCACATATGTCATCCAGCTGCTGCAATCATCCTATTCCGATGTACCAACCCTGTAGAACCACTCGAGCCATACAAACGCCACTCTAAACCGGACGATACATTTCCACCTAATCGCTAGTAAAATCTTATCTGAAAAACTTAAGAATCCTGAACAAGAGTGGGGATGTCATCCACTTGAGCCTCGCCGTTGAGAATGGCATGGACAGCTGTGAACAGAGGGTACTCTGACTCAAGACCACGAGCCTTGAGGAAACTGTTCACTTCCTCGGCGGTGGTGGTACCCTGGATCTTTTGTCCGTTCAACTCCTGTTGTTCGACTTCTTGGACGCTGATGCCCTTCTCAACGGCCTTCTTGGCACAGCGGAAGTTACGGCCTCCGGAGCAGGATGTGATCAGATCTGCGACACCAGCAGATGACTCTGTAAAGGTGGCGGTGTGGACTGTCTCGCCGAAGAACTCTTTACCAAACTTGACCATCTCCATGAGACCAACGCGCATGATAGCGGCCTTGGCGTTATCACCCCAGCCTCGACCATCGACGAAACCAGCTGCCAGAGCAACAACGTTCTTCAACGCACCGCTCAATGACACACCAGCCACGTCGGCAACCATCTGGACGTGGAAGTAAGGTCGGTGGAACAGTGTTCGGAAGCAGTCCTGGTCCAGAGGGGGGTAATCAGCGGGCATGGCGGTCAACTTCGTCTTAGATGTTCGGCCGCGGACGTCCTTGTGATGCATCTCAGGAAGTTCACCCATTGTTGGGTTGGGGCTGCCAGTGCGAGGTGTGGGAGCTCTGCTATTGTCGAGAGCCGGAGGGTCGTAAGCGATAGTTGTCTCCGACCACTTCTCCTCGGCGATTTCTCTAGCCAAGTTGGCACCACTAAGGGCACCACAGTAGATACCTAGTCCATCACCAATCCACTCGCTGAAAAGGCTAATGTCTGTATCCGTGACGTTGACACCCTTAATGCAGCTGATTCCTCGAGCAAAGGGGAGAATGTGTCCGTTGACCTGCTTGCAAACGTTTGCGATAAACTGGTGGGGCAAGTTGAAAACGAGAATGGTAGAGTTCTTGACAGCGTCGCGGATGTCGGGGTTGGCGATAAGGTTTGTGGGCAGAGGAATACCTGGTAGGTACTTTACGTTCTCATGGTGCTTGTTGATGACCTCTGTGAGCTTCTGGGGCGCGTCGCCGGTGGTTTCGTCATAGTACTTGGAGTCCTTGGGAATCGTCACGTCCTCCTCGTAGACCCACATCTGGACATCTTCTTCGAAGAGTTCTTTGTTTGCGCGGGTATTTTCAGCGACGATCTTGGCAATTGTAGAGCCCCTACCATAAGCTGTTAGTCAATTGGCTTCAAAAACGCTATAATAGAACATGAAGAGTGTTCGTACCAATTGCCGGATCCCACAATGGTCACCTTGTGCTTCTTTGAAGGAGCGCCCAAGCTCGCCATGTTGCTGGATGTTGCTAAAGAGTAGTTACGGGTACAAGAGGGTATTCTCAAAGACTTTCGAAATGCAAAAGAAGAGCGTGCGATGAGCGAACGAAACATAAAGGGGGTTCCAGAGAAAAAGACAGATGCGAAAAGGCGGGAGCTGAAAGCTTTATGAGGGGTCAAACTAGAGCTGATGTCCGAAGAACTGGACCAGCTTTCCAGGTTGTTGAACCCTGGAGCAAGCCACAATGACGCATGGCAGAAAGATATGCGTGACACCGCCTGCTGCAAGAGGTCAAGCGTCCCATCAAAACCCCATTGATATCCGTGATAATGGAGCTGAAGAAATCTCGACTTCGGGGATCCTTTGCTTGCGCCGAGGGGTAGTTCTTCACATGCAATCTGTAGGAGTGGTTGATGTAGTGGCTGCAGCTCAATTTTGAAGCTGTTCTTCTAGACTAAGCTCTAAACGTAAGGTGTGTAAAGAAGCTCTAATTGTATGCATTATTCTATAGAACAAGTCAATGTTGGCGACTTCAATTACACCTTCCATCACATGGCAATAAACCAGACGAATTCATTTTAAGTGGGATTTCACATGTCGAGCAAAACTCCAAACAAGGATACAGGGGCAACTTTAGGATCCCGGGGGACAAGGGGCGATAATGCATGCATCAGCACAATCCAGGAACGGTACCGAGCCCTGGCCTGGCCCCGTTGAAAGTCCGCGGGCCGACCCTGGTCGCGTGATGGCACATGTCGAAGTGAAGAGTTAAGATCATGAGTCTAAGTCAAATGATGGAGATATTGAGGTTATCACTAATAAGAATCTTATGTCACAATATCAATCACTGCCGAGGATACTTGTTGTTTTGTTTGGCTGCAAGCACGCTGGGGTGCACTCAACAACATGTAGCTGCTGCAGTTTACCCCAACCAACGTAGGATCTCACTCATCCCTTTTATCCGTGTAAAAGCAACGATACATCAGCACGATTAGAGGACCTAAATCAAATAGGTGGCATATATTGAAGTAAATTATACATGACTCTCCAATCTGAATAGCTGCCAAAGTATTGGCATGCAGGTTGGCAAAATACAACAAAGGGCATCATTGATTCAGTCTCCGACTCGGGTCCTTTGTAGAGCCATAAACTATCTCTTCTACCTAGACTCAATTGTGTCCATTCAGCTTATTCAACAATGCCGCCTTCTCCTCATCTGCCGACGGATAAAGATCAAGCATACCGGCAGACATGGAACGCACCCGTGTAGAAAGTTTTCTCTTATCCTTCTCTTCAGTTCTCTCGCCATTTCCAAAAACAGGTTTAAAGAACTTGTCATACATCATCCACGTCACATTGAACATGACAGTCATGGCGGTAGCCAGCCATCGAGGTACCTTTCCAGACTTGTCGGCGAATATCTTGGACAACGCTACAAGAATGAGGAAGAAAAGACCGCTGAAGAAGAGGAATAGGAAGGCTCCGATTCTCTGTCGCAAGGTTGTGATGGTGTATGGTTGTAGCGAATGCAACCAGCGCTGGTATCCATCGGGGAGTTCATGTTCTTTAGCACCATCTTTGATGAGGTTGAGGTAACGAGCACTAGCTTGTGCGTAACCAGGCTCGCGCTGAGGGCCGACGAGGAATCGGTACCACCACTTCTTCTTGCGAGGGTCGTCTGGTAAATCCTTGTCGGGAATCTGTGGCGCAAAGAGTGTTCTTGACATAAAGGGCCTGGGGATATCTGGGTATGGTTTCTCGGGAATCGAGACCTTTGGGGGTAAGGGAATGCAAGGTACGACGATCTCCTTGTAACCTGCTCCACCACCCTCAGTGCGGATGATGGTGCCGTAATCTTCCTCTGTCACTTCGTATACCACACCAATAAGACCTTCTTCCCATTTCATCGACTCTGAATATGGTGGCTGTGGGGGATCAAAAGGTGGAACTGGGACCTTTGGAGGCAGCTTGGGCTTCTCGGGAAGCTTTCTGAAGTCGACGTTTGCAAAACATGGCTCTCGATAAGGAATTCCAGGTAGATTGAACTTAAGCTCCAACGTCGGCACCGAAACGTTCATTTGCGAAAGCGGGCGAATTCCACGCGCGCCCAGGAACGTCTCGGCTGCAAGGTTGGATCCATATGCGAGGTATAGATAGGTGTTTGGAGCTGGATGATCGCGATCGACGACATAATCTTCAGCAGCTTGCGCTAAACGTTCGGCCGACGTATAAGGAATTGAAGCAATCGATGGGTACTTTTTCGGTTCGGGCCGCTGAGTCAGGACGCTGAGCTTGCGTAGTACAACGGCGAGTCGACATTTGTTAGCAGCTTCGCTGGTAGCTGCTTGGTTGGACATGGTGGAAAGCTCTGGTGCAGTAGCTGTCAGCTTACAACAAGATGATAGGCAGTTGCACAGCTATCGTCAAGTCGTTCCTGCCAGATGTGCGACAACAAGACTTACAAGGCGATAGTGAGATGATGAGCAACGAACTAGAGATCGACTCATGAAATTCGTTGGATTATAGATGAAAATGTCCGTCATGATGGAACAGGTCATAGATTAAAGCGGAGCGGAGATAGACTATGTCCACAACCAATTGCTGAATAATGCGGCGCGCGGGAGTGACATGGGTGCATTTGGCTCGACCGAGAGTCCGCACCAAAACTCCGCTTCCTGTCATAACTAATCCCGGACCGTCGGGTTTCGCACGACATGATCCACCGACTGCATGGTTAATGTTACAAAGCAATAACGAGCTGAACGGGGTTCGCAGAGCCAAGACCAATCCGCATGTCGAATCGAGATTCATCTTACTTCTTCCCTACCTACTGTGGACAACATATCCCGCCAGGTCATAGCTGGCAGGTGCCCACTCAATTGGATGATGAAAGATGCAGTGGCCGAGAGTTAGTAAGTCGTCTTAAATCAGCACAGAACAGGAACACTCGATCGGACTGGTGGTGGGATATCCAAAGTTTTCGCAAAGCAAACTTACTGGATAGCTCTGAATCACAGCTCAGCCCTGTGAATTCGCTCGTCAATCGCTGTATCAATAACTGTAGCATTGAGAATAACACTGCGATACTATTCGAATTCCTTCCCTAAAAGCAACAAGCATGTGCCAATTTTCCGTGACTGCCTTGAAGTTAAGATGGGAAGGCAGCAGTGAATCAGACGTCGCTGCGCGGGTGCTCCTTCCAATCTGCCGCTCCTGCTTTGAGCCTCCGTGATGCCGTTTGTCAAATCCTCACCTCAGGACCCAGGAGTTTCTTCATCTTTCACGTCGATTATTTGCTTCCTCGTGGTTGCACTTTCGCCTCGTTTTGCTATTTCTATCCTCAGAGTTGTCAGTCGCCAGCAATAGCTTATGTCAAACAACAGCCAAGTCTAAGACATGTAAGTAGACACTGTACAACCTCAGTGAATGCTTGCTATGCATACTGGTCCAGAATACAACCGCTAACACTTTTGCAAAGTGCATGCCGTCATGACTACGACGCGAAAGGGTGTAAAGCCTAATCAGCGTGCAAGATTTCAGTCACAGCTCGAGATTGGCCAACTCGAAACTACCCCAACGAGTCGACACTTGCAGTTTCCTCAAGTGAACGATAACCCCGACCCTCCAAGTACTCAGAATCATCCACGAATATCAGCGAATGAATTTGACGACGAAGTGGATGATGCTGATTTGATCGGTCTGGCTGCATTTGATGAAGTCATTCCATCAAATCGGATTGCAGCAGGATATTGGTCCGAAGGCGGTTCGACTCGTCCAAGCTCACCTGCCGAAGAGCATGGTTTAAATGCGTTTGAGAGTTCCCCGTCTGGTATTGATGACTTTTCCAGCCTGAAATCGGGTTCGGGGAAGCTTCCAAGTACCCAGCCGTTGCCATCACAGCTTATTGCAGATCCTCCAGCCGGCAACAGGACACCTTTGGTCGATTTCTCGGAGACGGCAACTACTGCACGACGAAGCTCGCCTTATCCACCACAAACCACACTCTCACAAGCTGCTCTTGATTTGACCTGGGAGTTCCCTGAGAATAACACTGTCCCTGAACTACCCGACACCATCCCCGACTCATTTCAGGTCCCTAAGGAAGATCTCATGGATCACCTGCCAGAAGATGAACTATATGATGCCACACCGGCGCCAGAGGATCGAGAGGAACGGGATGTTGCAGAACAACCACAGCATACCGAAAAGGAAAAGTCACCACAGAAACCTACAGCGAAAGGCAAAGCTGTGAAGTCTTCGAAGAAGGCCAAAGACTCGATCAAGATCTTAGAGGAGGAACTTGGACCTGTCGACGAAGGGGCCCCTCCTACCTCTCCTGACATAGTGTTAAAGACGCAACAAAGACCTGGGAAGAATGCCGAACAAGCGCAAGAATCTCCTGGGGGCGTACAGGTGGCTCCAATCACTGGAACACCAAAGTCAGCTGAGGCAAAGACTAGCGGAGGGAGGCGCGGCAAACAAAGAGCTAAACCACCCTTGAAATTCGACGAAAAGACACAGCAGATCATAGAGCCTCCCCAAGGCAAGGCGGCAAAGGAGCCCCTGCACATGCCTTTGGTTAACAATATGAGACAAGCTCATGCTGCCTCGACCTCACCTGCTGAGAGTGGAAAGGTTCCCACTTCCAAGGCTGGGAAGAAAGTACCTCCAAAGGCCGTTTCAAAAGGCGTTCCAAAGACTTCCCCAAAGACTACTACAAAGACTACACCAAAGGCCACCCCAAAAGCTGCCTCGATAGCTACTCGGAGAACTACACGCCAGTCAGCTTTGAAAAGCGAATTGGTGCAGCAGAGCCCAGAAGAAGCCGAAAAAGTGCACAATAACGCTTCTCTGATTGATTATCCAATGAAACCAACTGCAAAGGCCTCGCCGGTGATGAACAAGAGAACAATAGCAAGAGCGAAAGGGAACCCGGCACCTGCACAGCAACCCCCGAAAGGCCCGGTGAGGCCTAGGCCCAGGAGCTACACTCAAGGATCTACCGATGATCCTATTGTACTTTCTAGTGGACCTGGCAGTTCTGAATTGTCTGATGCTGATGCTAACGACAACGATTTTGTTCCAAACAATGACCCAACTAAAGTTTCTCCCACAGAGACACACCCTACAGAGGTCGCTCCCCCTAGGGAAGCTCTTCGATCACAGGAGAAATTACTTATTGATCCTATTATTGGTCCTGAGAAATTATTGCATGTTGCTCGGGATAAACCAGAACGAACCGTTGCTCCCCATCCACAGGTTCCCAAGCCCATGCCCACTGTCGGTCGGCCTGAGAGACATGTCACTGCACAGAAGAAAGCTACAACTGTAAAGGTTGACCCTGAAAAGCCTATCGAGGCTCTCATCCAGAGAACCAACCGAGAACAACCGATTAGAATCGGCCCACGAGAGGTTTTGTCAGCTCGAGATGCCAATAGCCTCGCTCAGCGCAATGTCTCCACGACGAACACTTTGAAGAGACCTGCCTCTACAAGAGACCCAGCCACCAATACATCTATGCCGCCTCGTAAGGCCAGCAAGGTATCGCGACGATTCAGTGTCAGCCAAGCAGGTAGCCCGGTGCCAGCTCGAACGGCCCCAGCTGAGGGCATAAGTCCTGGCGATGAAGATGTCAAACACCCGACATCGCATAGCAACAAGCAAGCATCAGGACGTAGGAGATCACAGCGCCTGCGTGATCATGCGGATTAGGTGTCCCCATATTCCCAACGCAATGGACTACAACAAGACTATCTGTCAAGCCTGGCAACTGCGGAGTCAATGCCTGCCAAAACCAGAGCTACCCACCAAGAGAAGCCCGATAAACAAGAGAGGCTCAGTGACAGAGACGGGCGAAGTGAGCTGACCGCAAATAACCAAGACTTGCACGCTCAAATCCTGGCCTCTCTAGAAATGCGCAATAAAGAGCCCTCCGAAGTTCCCAAGGATAATCAACAGGATGAAATCCGTGACCAAGAGAAGGTCGCCGAATCACCACGTCCCAGGGGTCCGAACAAAGAGGTAGAAGAAAAGCTCCATGGATTTATCAAGGTATGGTTCGGTCTTCTTTTTGTCAGTGTTAATACTTACATGGTGCCTAGACTATGCTTGGACATCTCCAAGCTAAGGAAGTGCTTATCTATCGAGGAGCTGATGCATATCGTAAGAACGGCATCGATTGCGTGGGAAAAATTGAGCGACGGTACACGCAAGAAAGGCAGCAGCTCAGCGAAACATGGAAAAAAGATGCCAACAGATTCGTAAGGGGTGCTCGATCAGCTAAAGCAACTCTCGACAAACATGGCAAATTTCGAGAAGAAGCCAGACGCAAGTTACAGGAGGCGCAAGCGAGGCGCCATCATCTTTTTGAGAAAGCTACAACCAATTTACGCGCTCTTCACAGACGGTTGATCAAGCATGAGACTGAAGAGGATAAGAATGATGACTGAAATTATTTACTGTAGGGTATTTTGGAGGCATCAGGTATGGTGGGTAATGGAGCTAGCTGCAGGTATGTAATGGGTCATCGAAAATCAGGGTTCAGACAGGGATGCAAAAAGATTGTTTGATGGGTCAGATTATGCTGGCCAGGGTACAAGATTTATGTCTGGGCAGATGCCATGGTCGATAAGAGTTCTATGTAACGAGACCAATTGATGATAGTGCTGCTTAATGAGAAGTGATAGTCTCATTATCATGATATTGGTTGCTCACAAATTGATTCTAGGCAAGCAGTAGAGCGATCTTAATGGTCCATATAATAGAAGAATCCAAGGTTTGAGATCAGTGACAACAGGGCTTGGGGATTGACGGATGAATGGGGATTTTACCGTATTCGTTGAGACTAGACTAGAAAAGGGAAGCATCGTAGGCTGAACTGTTGGAGGTTGATGAGGGTGGGTGACTTGGCCGATTAATGATAATAGAATGAGACAACAGCATCGATGTGATATAAGCATGAGATAGTTTAGAAAGGGCATGTGAGAGAAAGCGTTTATCAGTTACGTGTCTAGATGGCCATCACGATCATGGAAATTGCCTGTCTGTCGATTGTTTCTTTACCCACGGGGTATTTCATCCGGGAGGCGTTGATGGGCGGAGTTGGGAATGGGAGAGCGACGATGACGCCGATGGTGTGGTCTGGTGTGGTCTAGTCTGGTCCGGTTAGGGGGTGACGTAGCTAATTTTGTGGCGCGGACGGTGTCATTCCCAAGCCCGAATGCGCATCATATATAAAAGTCAAGACCTTGCAGAACGAAAGAAGCTTTTTAGGAGAAATACATGATTAATATTCGTACTCTGACAATTTCGCATTCATCGATTCGATAAATTTTATTAATACGCTTGGACATCGGTTCTTTGATACACTGCGTTACGACGTCTCACCTCTTGCTCAAACCGTTACTTTTTTGATAACATCTTTTTTACTTTTGTTACAGCTTGAAACTCGAGTTGCATGATGGGTTCTGATGAAGCGGGGCATATTTCCACGCAAGGACATGGGCACGGGTCTGGGTAAGTGTTTTGATTGTTTCGTTTTGTGTTTCGTTTGTTTGTTTGTTTATTTGTGTTTGCCTTAAGAGCGAGTGTTCTTCGTTTGTGTCGTCTCTGTTGAGTGATAGTCACAAGACATTTCCAATCTTTGTACGGCACTGTCGTCATATGACTTTTCCTGTCTTGTCTGGGCAGGTCAGGTCTCTAGTAGACAGCCCCAGGCCTGCGCGCAGGCTTACAAACATGGGGGGCCTCCAGGGCATTGACGCTAGTGCTCAGTGCCGTTCTTGCCCCGCATTCGCCCGGACAGGTCTTCCAGTCCGTCGCTGGCTGGGCCTGACCTCGCTTCCATGCACGGGCTGAGCCTCCCGCGAGTCGAAGTGGACGCGCAAAGAGACGCAGAAGCACTGCCCTCGCTCCAGTTTTTTTCTTCCTCGCTCTTCACTTTTTTTTTCTACTCCTCAACCGATTTTCCGTGTTTACCTTGAAGATCATAAACATCGGTTTACCACCCCTCAACTCGACTCTATTAATAAGAGTCTATTGTGTATGCGTTTTCTTCTTATTGTTCTGCGTTGTTTCCGCTGTTGTTGACCCCGCCCCGTCATATTCTCTACCTATTGTCTTCCCTGTTAATCACTTACACTGCCACCGACTGTCACCGGTCAGCGACTTTTGCATTCGTCGCTCTACTTCACTTTGCTTCCCACTCTACTTCTTTCCCTCCTTACACTTTACTCTTCACAATATCCACCACGCGAATTGTAACTCTCGTTGCAACAACATCTCTTGAGTTCTCAATTTGCCTACGATCATCATCTAACATCCCCGCCCTCATAGCCGCTTGCACGGTCTACTCAACTTCCGGAGTCGCCGATCACGACCAGGCAGCTCAAGCTCAGCTGACACAACGGACTCAACCTTAAACGCAAACTCCGACTACGAGGCCACGCCTGCAGATTCGACTCAATCCCCAGAAATTACACCTCGCTCTTCTACCTCGTCAACTTCATCAACATCCTCTACAAATACCAAACAACACAGGATGCCGTTTCGTCAGAGGATGGCCCGCCACTTTGGCGATTCGGTATGTGCAACCCCGCATTCTTTATGCGCACATGCCTATGATTGATGTACCATCGTTGAGATGCACGTTGATCGATTGTGCATGGAATGCGACTGTCCAAGTGGCGTTGACGCTGACGCCTTGAATCAATAGCTCGCTCCCGAGAAGCCCTACCTCAGCTACTACGATGTTCTCTTGACAGCCGAAGATATCAAGGCTCTCAAGCATGACTGGTTAACCGACAACAACATCGCCTTTTGGGAAGAGTATCTCGAGCGCGAGACTCTTCCTCGTTATCCTCAGGCCCGCATCGTCCTACTCCGTCCTAGCATGACATTCCTTCTCATGAAGGAACCGGATACCCGATCAATCCAATCAGCTCTTCCCGATTTCTCAAAGGTCACCCATATCTTCCTACCCATCAACGACAACCGTAATGTGAGTGTCGCTGAGGGCGGTAGCCATTGGTCCCTGCTTCTGGTTTCGACTCTTGATGGTGTGGCCTTTCACTACGACTCCCTTGGCGGTGCCAACTACTCCGAAGCCAATGTGGCCACACGCAAGCTTGCGAACATTCTCAAGAAACCTCTGCGATTCATCAACCTCGAGGACTGCCCCCAACAGGAGAACGGTAGTGACTGCGGTGTCTTTGTCTGCCTGTTGATGCGCCATCTCCTTGTCAAGCGCCTTCTTTGCGCTAACGCCCGCGAGAAGGTGTCGATGAGTATGGGTGGAAAGATGGTTGACAGCTACGGCGGTCGCAAAGAGATGATGCGAATAATCGAAAACCTCCGCAAGGAGGGCGAGCGAAGGCGATCGTGAGTGTCCTCCCATTTGTGATTGTGAAACGTATCTAATAGCCAAGTTAGGAGAAGCGCCAGCCCATTTTCCAACAAGACACCGCCGCGGATCGAATAGAGAACGGACTGCTACGGCTCTTGCGAAGAATTCGAGGAACTTTTGCAACAAATCATGGCAGAAAGAGCTGCGAAGAGGGGTGACATCAGATCGGCTGCTGGGGGCCAAGCGACAAAGAAAACTCCAATCAAGCAAGAAGAAAATAAACCTTCTCCCGGCCAAAGCGGAAAGCGTGCGGTCACTAAGGCCAAGACCGCTACGATGAAACAAACTTTGCCGCCCTGGGCTGGAATGAGAGACTTTGGTCGCCCAAAAACATACCAAGCGCGGTCAGCTCCAGCTGCACTTGGTGTCCGCGCATGCAAGCCTGATCGAATTACCAAAGAACCCCGGATTCATTCGAGTCCTTCAACACCCGTCAAAATCCGGGGCAAGCGGTCCACCAACTCCGCAACAGCTTTACCTCAAAATCGCAAGGCGATTAAAACACTCTGAAGCACGTACCTGTTCTACCACTGTAATGAAGTTCACGAAGGATGCGTTCACGGTCGATTAGTACTTTTTGTTTTGTGTTTGCCTGCAGTTTTCAGCTTTTGCGAGAATTTGCTTTTGCTACACGGCGTTGGTCACAGCGAAGAGCAGCGAGGAGATGTGGCTGTCATGTAACAAAGAGATGAGGATGATTATGCGCGCGTGCGTGATGTTTTATTATTGACTTTATGGTTATCCCCAGATATCAAGCAATGCAAGGGATTTGCGAGTTAGCGATGAGGCGTTGGTTAGGGCATGGAAAAGGGTACAGCATCAAGTGCTGAGCATAGCCTACGAAGAATAATATTCTTACATTCTTAATTTGTACTGTTTCTTGAATTGTGAACAACGTAAAGCTTTTGAAATGTGAGGTGAGGTCCAACTCCCTGAACGCCCAAGTAGAATGTGGTAGACTCCTATCGCCTTAACTTGCAACTTGCAACTTCTGCTTTGCTGCCCAGTATTGGTATCTTTTGACTTTGGTTCTCTCGTCCGCTGGCTCAGTTCTTTCCAGCAAAAGCAGGGTTCTGTTCCATTGTCGAAGAGATATAACCCCTCAACGCCGCCCATCGGTTCGCAGTCGGCGCCGGAGCATCCTTCTTCTCCTCCTCACTCATCTTCTCAGCCTGCTGTACAACATTTCCGTCTTGCGCCGTCAACCTCGCCATACTAACCCCAAATCTCTCCATCTCACCCTTGACAACCCTCTCCTTCCTCTTCAGCGCGCCCTTCTTGCTCTTCAGACTCTTGTGACGAATCTTGCCCTGCTGCTCCGCATCAGCCTCTTCTAGCTCCGGTAGCGCGTCAGCGAGACTGTCAAGCGTTGTAGCGAGTTTCTTGGAGGGTCGGCGGCGCTTGGCGGACTTTGAGATGCGCGCGGATTGAATGCGCGAGACGAATGAGGAGTGCTTGATAAGACGCTTGTCGCGTTTGCTGGAGAGGAAGGAATCTGTCACGGCGGCATCGTCTCGGAAGACTTTTTGGGGTGCTTGGGGATGAATTTGGCCTGTTACGCGCTGGTGGCGGAGGGTGCGAGCGGAGGGCTTTTTGAGGCCTGGTGGTTGGGGAGCCTGGGATTATCAGTTTTTGCGCACATGGGTAAAGGTACACATGGAGTTTCATACCATTTTGCGTTGTGGTTAGAGGAGTTTGGGGAATGTAAGTTGGGATTGTAGATTGTCGAAGTTGGTGTTGAAGAAAGTTGATAGAAACATTTTCGGTGAGTGGCGCTTCACCGAGGTGGTGGTGGGGTACACCGAGACAGTACCTAGGCATGGAGGGGCACTTTGCTTGACTCAATGGGAAACGAGGGACCCTTAAATACCAATATTTAGACTATATATAATAGATTATCTATAGGCTATTCTGAAGCATACAATCCGGTCAGCTGCTCATTTGTATTATCGTTTAAGTGTTTGGTTAAGATGAAAGTGACCATATCCTCATCATAGTGGGGTTCAAATTGTTGTCTTCCTAAAGTGATAGCATTTTGAACTTTACATCCCACCTTCGTCCATGATCCTCGTATACCATGGCAATGGATAAAGTTGATAAGCTCCGAAGAGAAATCGCGAAGCGAGAAGTTGAGCTAGCAGACCTGCGCTCCCAGCTCTCAGCCGCAGAATCCGAAGCTCGTGAGACTCAGACTGAAGAGTCATGGAAATGGCCTCTCAACAATCACGAGTATGAGCGTTATAGCAGACAAATGATTGTCCCTAATTTTGGACTTCAAGGTGAAGTATTTCATCAATCATATTATTTCACGGTATTGACGACATCGAAGGTCAACTCCGCTTGCGAAAAGCCAAAGTCCTGCTCGTTGGCGCTGGAGGTTTGGGATGTCCTGCCGCAGCATACCTAGCTGGCTCAGGTATTGGAACGATTGGTCTTGTTGATGGCGATGAAGTCGAGGTTTCAAATCTGCATCGTCAAGTTGCGCATTCAACCGGACGAGTGGGTATGAGTAAGGTGCAGAGCGCAATTACGTATCTTAAAGAGTGAGATGCCCTTCCAGTGTAAGGATTATCAACTGACTGATGAAGACTAAACCCGACAATAACATACCATGCACACAATACTCACCTTACGCCTCAGAATGCCCAGGGTATCGTGTCCGGATATGATCTTGTACTTGATTGTACGGATCATCCTACATCTCGCTATCTCATATCTGATATTTGCGTTCTCCTCTCAAAGCCGCTTGTCTCAGCGTCTGCCTTCCAAACTTCTGGTCAATTAATTGTTCTCAACAATCCTCCAGGCAAAGGACCGTGTTACCGCTGTGTCTTCCCCACTCCCCCACCTCCTGATAGTGTAGTGGGATGTGGTGAGGGTGGCATCATTGGACCCATTGTTGGCACAATGGGTGTTCTGCAGGCTCTTGAGGCGATCAAGTTGATCTCGAGAGGTGATCTGGAAGTTCATGCGGAAGCAAAGACGCCAATGCTACTGCTATTTACTGGAACTTCCGACACACCTTTCCGATCTGTGAGGATGAGGGGAAGAAGAAAGACCTGCTTGGCTTGTGGTGATGAGAACGGATTGACGCTGGAAGAGCTCAAGACATCAATGGACTACGTCCAGTTCTGTGGTGTCAGACAGCCAGTTCAACTGCTCAAGCCCGATGAGCGAGTGACAGCAAAGGAATATGAGACGATATCCAAATCAGGGAATAAGGAGACTTTGTTGGTGGATGTCCGAGAAAAGGAGCATTTCGATCTTTGCAACATCTCAGGTTCAATCAACATCCCCATCAGTCGCTTCATGAATACTCGTGGTGAAGCCACACCTGAAGGCTGGCCAAGCGATCTTTCGCCCTCTACATCTATATACCTGGTATGCAGAGTAGGAAATGATTCGCAGATTGCTGCACAGAAACTCAAGGATCTGGGAATAGGAAACAATGGGGAGCGCTTCATTGGTGATATCTCTGGTGGAATCAAGTCATGGAAGGACACTGTTGACCCTACTGTACCCTTTATATAAGAACCATCAAAAGCTAAAAGCAGAAGACTGAAAAGGAAGGGGGATAGTCGTATTGGATAAGAGATTTTAATGATATACATACAACGCCCGCGTTAATCCGGGCTGCAACACCAGGGGCAGACCATTTCCACCCGTCAATTGAGCCATTACATCCATCGATTTGCCATCAAAGTCCACAAGACTTATATGAAGTGATATTTTATTTTTTGATTATACAAAGTTGGCAGTCTTCTTTTTGTTGAATGCCTTTTGATCTTTTAGCCATTGGCGGTATCCAGCTACACTTGAGATCTTCTCGCCATAGAAATCGGGGACTAAATGACGTTAGTTCAATTGTCGCTTGTTAAACAGAAATTAGTCGAAAAAAACTTACCAGGGTTGCTGGCGCTCGAGTTGGTGGGGTCAACTCGGTTCTTCTTGATGCGCTCAAAGAATTGAGCCTCCTTCTGCGTCATTTGCTTCTTCCACTGACGGTTCAGGATGTAAAACACCTGGTTTCCCACACTAGGACCGCTCAACCATCCGAGTCCCGAGGATGCGAGTGTCATAAGTCCCAGCGTCATGAACGGATCGAGAGGGATCTGAGAAATAATCGGTTCCGCAACACCCGTCGAGAGAACAACAGCTCCTGCGCTGCCGGCGAACATTCCGTTGGTGATAGAGAACAAAAGCTGGTATCGTCGGCGCTTGACTCGCAGCTTGAAGAAGCTGTTCCAGTCCAGAGGTGGGAGTCCGTCGCTGCTGGGCGCAGCTTGAGCGGGTTCCGGCTGAGCCTTATCCGAGACGCCGCGGGAAAATGTCTTGTTGATTGAAACGACCGGCGTGAAGCATTGCTGTCGGAATGGCGAGCGCGAGAGGCATGATGCGGGACGGGCGGCAGAGATGGTCGTCGAGAAGGAAGCTTTCGGGGATAAGCGCACGAGACCTGTTGCAGGCATGCGCAAAACGGATGTCTTGAGCGGAGAGGCCATGGCGAAATTATTCGGCGATATCGATTGAAGAGAAAAAGAAACAAGTCGAAATTCAATTGAGTGACGATAGAGTGGAGATTGGAAAGTGTCGTTATGCCGTCGGCAATTTTTGGCGTGACGTGGGGACGCTGAAGCTCGGGTAGAGCTGTGTTCGTGATCTCATGGCCGATGGAAAAGTTCGGCGCTTGCTTAGGCGCGGCTAAGCGCCGCCGCCGTAGAAGCTCACTCGGAGGAGCTATAGCCCGGCCTACCCCCTAAAAAATCGGGCTATATAGGGTTTTGAAGGGATAATACTATAGAAGCTATATAAGCTCTTAAATAGCTATAAAAGCGGCGCAGTAATCAAGTGTTAATATTAATTCTCCTATAATAATATTATAATAAAAGAGGTACTATGTGTTTTATTTTTAATCTCTTTATTGATTAGTCCGCGTCATTGTTAAAGTTTATTCTTTCAACTCTTTATTTCTTTGTTAGGACCCTTGTTTAGCTTAGTCATTGTTTAACAGGTATTGTAGATTTACAGCTCCAAGACCACCAACCTCCAGAAATACAGGCCGCGTCCAACGAGAGGTGAACATAACCGTCACTACGATAAGAAAAAGACGACAGACGGAAAATTACATTACACCGGGGGCGTATTTTCTTGCCATTGTTTAAATGGTCGAGGCGCCTTCCTTCGCATTTGCGATTCCCTCCTTCACGCTCGACTTAAACTGGCGTCGCGGGTCACGGAACTCGCTCGAGCGTCGACGCGATGGAGTCGATTCAGCAACAGCTTGAACCCGGGAGCCCTAAGAAACGAAAACCACACGAACCGAGACAATCGCGAATAGAAGTACGTGTTAAATCGGCACCAAGAAGCTACGTCCCGGGCACTGGACCAGCTCTGCAGCGCATAAGCTTGCTCCCACCAAAAGACTCGACAGCCTACATTCTCGAGAGGATTATATTACCCTCACCGGGATTAGCAGCAGATGGATTCCCTCTACCGAGACGAATGACATATATTGTGGCATGGCATGACCTCCCGGCGGCGCAGATGCTGGTTCCTGCTATGGACATTCTGGAATACGTCTCGCCGCGAGTGCTAGAAGAGTGGGAATTTGCGAATACTGAAGAGCAAATGGAACAGGAGGTGATTCAAAAACAACAAAATCAGGCTGGCGAAATGCCGAAACCCAGAAAACGTGGACGTCCACCTAAACACAGCAAGATAGAAACTGCTGTTGTGGCGGTCGCGGATGATGAAGAGACTGTTGTACCGAGAGGCGCTATGACGATAGCTACACCGACGAAGAGTAGATTGAAAGACTTTGAAGGATTGTCGGATGAAGATGCGACTCCTGCGGGACAATTGCAGTGGGAAACAACTGTTGAGTCTGTCGGGACGGATGATCAAGGACTCGATGTCCAAAGTGCTTCTGATGGGTTTGGAAATGCACGCGCCGGTGCGCAAACTGAAATATTGCGCGGTTCCGGATTCAAACATCAGCAGATGAAACAAAGCTATGCTCCTACTAAAGATTTCGAGTCATTTCCCTCCACTGCAACGTCAAGTCGACAAAGCACGCCAAAAGTTACAGCTATCAAGTCAAAATCAGAAGGAAAGAAGAAAGCAGATCATCCTCTGAAGAAGGCAACACTCAATGGCCCGTTGAACGGTTTAAAGGCTGCAGAGTCAGTCTCGGAATCTGTTTGGTCGCCACAAGGCTCAGTCACATACTCGAATTCGGGCGTTGAGACACCAGACCCCGAGCCAAAGGCCATGACGGCACGTCTGGTTGAAGAAGCAGTCTCAGTACAGAGCAAGACCAAGAAGAAGTCAAAGTCAGAGTCAAGGACACCAAAACCCTTAAAGCCACCCCCTCAGCAACATCCCGTGGAAAGCATAGAAAGGCCAGAGGAGCCAGACCAGCTGGACGATGCAGAGGACCAAGGGGATCTTGGTTGGGAAGTTAAGCGTCTTGAAGGTATGGAAGTCTACGACGTCGAAGGGATAGGCCAAGTGCGTTACTTCAAGGTCCGGTGGCAAGGAGACTGGCCTCCAGACCAGAATCCTACATGGGAGCCTGAAAACAATCTTCCAGAAAAGCTCATTCGCAACTACATCAAGAACCGCAAGAGAAAGCGTCCTGAGGGAGAGAAGCGTTCTAGTGGTGAGAAACCAAAAAGGCCAACTACCACACAGCCCGTTGTAGCGCCCTCATACGCACCTAAGAAGAAATCTATGAAACAGACGACTTTATCGTGGGGCCTTCCCGCGAAGCAGTACAAGAGCGTCGCTGAAGCTTTTGAAGGGGGTGACGAAGATGAACTTGGCCTCCCGCAGCAGTATGAAGCGCCGATTGAAGAAGAGGAGCAAGATGACGAGCTTTTCATCGTGGAGGAACCACCGACGAAGAAGAGTCGTGTGAGGACATGGGTTGGCAACGGACTAGATCTCGATGATTTCAGATAAGGAGAAAAGTGCTTGGTTTTCGGAGTTTGAACAGATGGGTAATTTGATTTTTCTACTGGGGGTTAACTGGAAGTTTTCACATAGGCGAGGCGTCAATCATTTCAAAGACATTCATGACGGACATAGCATTAGAGATACCCACGATTATAAAAGATTTGATATTATCTAAAGTATTTGCTTCCTGATTTATTGGCGTTCGGACCCCCCAATCCTAATAATCCATTCATCCAGTACATGCAAATCTCCAGTATCCATCAATCAGCCCGTCCATCCATCCATCCATGGGCTGCAATCTAGTGCGCATTGTCTCGCTGTCTGTATGGGCCTATTGTAGGCAATAGACAGCAGTAAAAAGAAAAAATTAGAAGAAAGGAAATCAGACCCAAGGTCTACGCAAATACGTATTGCGTCTCAATTGAGTGTATGCATTAGCAGAGCAGATGGTATTAATCTCTGATATAAAACTCTTCCAATGCCTTAGCTGAATACCATGTATAGTAAAACCAGCAAGATCTGTGTGCAAGACGGTATCGGAATCCTGAAAAGAAACCCTCCAAGGTCTTGGATGTGAGCGCCGATATAGGTTGGGCGTAGTGGTACTAGGTACGTGTGTCATCTCCGTGGACGGTATGATCTTCGTCGGTAGTAGAAACTACCTCGCGATGGACGGTAGGCAGGTAGTAGGAAGTGATGACATTGGGAATAGGAGTTTGCTGGAGGACATTACCGGTGGCCCAGGGAGGAAGACCAAGACGTTCGTTGTGGGCTCGGCGCGCGGCGGCGACCTCCCCATAAGCATGGTACTTACGGACGTCAAGACGATAGCTTTTCGTGTACTCATTCCAAAATGGAACCCAGTCAACATCTGGAACGGTACGGCTCTTGAATTGGGCGAGCTCGAGACCCACGAGTTCTTTGTACCCGCACTCTTCCTGGGACTTGCGGACGAAGATAGTACCAGAAACAAGGATGTACTCCGTCCCGCCAGACTTCATACGGGCTTGAACCTCGCCGACCGGGGCAGTGCGGGTCATCGCCCGGCCGTCTTTGTTCTCCTGGAGAACGGCGACAGAGTCGTCGTATTGGTAACGCGACGTCAGCGTGAAAACACGATTGCTGGCAACAGGTCGTCGTGGGATGCGTGAGCCATAGGCAAAGTTTTGGGAGGGGTTCATGAACTCGTTGTAAGGGAATACATTCCAAGTTCGCTCGAACAGGCCAGGGTCGACATGCTGGATCAGATTTCCCTCGGCGACGTTCATTTCCTCGACGGGACGATCGCAGGCGGTAGAACCAAGGGTGATCATGGATGCAGAAGCCCGGTAAGGCACAAAACAACCGCGGCGGACGTAGTCACAAAAGCGAGTCGCGCGAAAGGTGTTGGTGAACTCGACAGTCAACTCGCCACCCACCTTGCCAGCGCTGTTGCTCTCATAGCGTGCTCGGATGATGTCTCGAACACCAAAGTCACGGAATAGCCGCCAGACACAACCGATGGGGAATGAAGATAGCACAATGCATCGACCAGGAAGGCCGTTATCGTGAAAACCTTCGTTTCGGGGGTGCACGGTGGTGGGGGCATGGGAAGGGGTAAGGATTTGCTGAACCTTGACGTTGTGCTGTAGACCTTTGTCATCCACGAAGTCGAGCCCATTGGCTGCAAAGTTCTGAACATAGATAGCAGCGGACTTGGGGAAACGGAACTCGATGACTGCCGCGCGACGACCACGGTCAACGCGGTTGGTGAGATCCGGGACAGTGAACATGCTCAAAATGCCACCAATTCCAGTAACGGCGTTGGAGATCTGAGCAATCGTGATGGAACCAGGGATGCCGGTAAGCAAGACTCGACGGGACTTGGACTGAGAGTCGGCAAGATCAAAAATATTAACGTCAACTTTGTATTGACCATCTCGCTCGACCATCACGAAGCCGAAAGCGGGATCGACTCCGGAAGTGGGTTGAACCTCATCAGAGGCTCCAGTGATGGATGATGAGGCTTCAAAACCAGTGCCGGAGCAGACTGGTTCGGGAGAAACAGCACGAACAGACACCTAGTCTTCTCGCTCAATTTCCTCTCGAGGAACAGCTGCAGGGAAACGCATGTCCTGGTTGAGCGGAACTTGTTCAGCAGGCTGAGCTCAGATGTCAGCAATATTAGTAGAGAGAAGATAGAAGATACTTACGGAGGTGTCATCGAATGCAGCGATGAGTTCAGTCATTGCCTTGCGCTTTCCCTCCATCGCCTTGATAATGCGGGTGAAACTAGCCAACTGGGCACACTCATGTGAGCAGTCCGTGTCTTCGCTTTTGGCCTTATGAATCTCCGTCTGAGACTCGAGTTAGTCCAAACACTTGAAGCTTACCCATACTCATTATAGTTTTGTTTGACTTACGATAATTTCGACAGCTTCACGTCGGAGATTCTTGATATCACCCGCGATACTTGCCGCATCACGGCGAAGCTCGTCAAGCTTGATCATATCGTCCGAAGACAGGTGAGTGTTACCCGCAGGGGCAGTGGCATGGGCAGGATCGAGAATATTAAGAAGGGCAAAGGCACCAGTCATGGCCTCAGAGTGGTCGTCACGGCGAGAGTGAGGGTTTGCCCAGGGTGTTCCAGGGCGATCGACGGGGACGCCGTTAGTGCCAGGAGTGTTAGGCATTTTGCTTACGTTGACTTGTATGTGTGTAAGCAATGAAAGATGTGAAAAGTTGTGAAGATTGTGGGAGAAGATGTTGTGGGAGGGGAGAGTGTAGGAGGAGAAGGAGACAAAGGAAAGGAAGCGGGAGGAGGGAGAGGAGGGAGAGCATGTGGGGCAGGGAATACAAGTGACAGGAAACGTTCGAGCGAGACTTACCAGCCAGTTAGGTGTGAGTGTTTGATGCAGTATGGCTAGGGCTTTAGGGAATTCTGTGTGCCAGTGTACCTTATGCTCAGGGTCAACGCGGACAGGGGGCAGAGGAGGCAGACGCGAGTGACGGTGGCAGCAGATGCAGCCTACGACGCGTCAAGCATCTCAGCCTATGAGAAAGGGACTTCAACAGACGCGTGGGAGCTACAGGTGGCCAGCTGACATGTAGTTACGTTGCCAGAGTTACGTGGAATTCGATTACTGGGTCTCGAGGACCATGTGTACACTCGTAGACGCTCGCATGGGTAAAGGGGGAGGCTATTCTGTTGCAGAATCGATATATCGAAGCACTGCCGTGAAGAGTTCTGGCCGTAAAAATCATCAGAGGACGAGGGGAAGATATCAATGGGTATGGTGTACTAGCAAGGGACTCCGTTCAGTTGTATCATTCGACTGAACAGTGATGTTGTTCTAAAGTGATAATATGCATGGCCAGTAGTACATCTTCTTATATTCTTCCAGTTAATATCATTGGCATTAAACCTGATTTAAGTATTTGACAATCTCATGAATAGTTATCAGCATACAAGTAGTACCCAATTTAGATAGTATCGATCAATGTCCAGTCATGGAATTGCCGTTCTACTGGCATTGGGACTAGTACTGCAGCAGTGTCACTCCGTTTTTGTCCCTGCCCCCACGATGAAGGTATTCGGGCCCACATCGACGACCCTGAAGCTGTCATCATACTCCCATCTTGTTGTTTTTGTTCATTGACAATATCGTTCGTTTGTATATCGAAAATTTATCGATGGTCACTACCCGGTAACTCGAAGAACACTGGCCGAGAGGACCCCCGTGCACCGTGAGTTTAATCTTCCTAGCTCACTACACAACATACCTTGAGGCCAAGCTGACCTAGTGTTGTTGTAGTAGCATCACGGACTTCCGTTCGTGGTGTTTACCACACGTCGAGTACCCCTTGAGTCGAACGGCCCCAAAATATGCATCGAACGTTCATATCAATCATTGGTTACTTCTCGCTACCATGCGCAGCATCATCCTCCCCGAGGGCAGCTTGTTTGGTGGCACCAAGGATATCGGATAGGGGTAAGGGTGCATCGCAGCGGCGGTCGGACGAAGACACAGGAGCAGTTGAGGGCCATAGAGGGAGAGGACATGTTTACTCCAAGGTTTGATGCGATTCAGATGGCCACTGACGATGAACAGAACTTCGCTTGAAGACACAACACCACTAGAACACATCACGATATCCGAGAGCGCTTAGACCCTTCATCCTTTACTCAAACCGCGCCACGATCCTCTACTCCTTGTTCGACGCTTAACCAAACTGCAGAACTGCCAGGGCGCTTAGCGAGTACAATGAACGACACTTCACTCAAGGACACAACACGATTGGGGCAGATTACGACGTTGAAAGAATGCCTCGCATACTGACATACCCTCGAACATCCTCGAACACCACCGCAATCCTCTACTTCTTGTTCAGCACTTGCACAATCCTTCAGACAAGCTAAGTTGCTTGGCAGATACAATGAACATGGCATCCAGGTCCAGCCGCCTATTAATTATAGCGACACTTGTACAGGACCATTACTTTCAAGTATCTGCTGACCAGAATTCTATCCAGATATAACTGAAGGGTATAAAAGCGACACAAGTAACCCCTGAAGCACTTACTTCAGCAGAGAAGACACTATACGGTGACTACCGCGCGATCGCCCGCCGAACCTCGTACGCACTGTGGAAATCCTCGGCATACCTGAAAGAAGACATTGAACTGGAACACGCGGTGTAGAGACCTTTTTGAACAAAGAAAGCATTGGATGGGTTGCTTAGTTCTTACACAAAGAAAGGACTTGAGCTCGAAGCTAACAAGCCAGAGGAACAGCAATCAAATACGCTACTTGACGTTTTTGCGACAGAACAGCCACCGGGGATTGAGAAATCAGCCTAAGGTGTATTGGGAGGCAGGATATTAATGGAACATATCTGTTAAGGAAAGCAGTTCCAATGGGCAGAACGAAGGAAGTAAGTTGAAACTGACTCACGTGAGAAGACACCATTCCTTCCCTACCACATCAAGATGATCCACAGGTACTTACCCATTATCAGCAACTTCCAACAGGTACTAAGTACCGTTGGTCACACCTACCCAATTGCTCCAATTGAGACCTGAGCCTGGAAGATTGCCAGTACTAGGAAAGGAACACAGAAGCAAAGACATCTGCCTCTCAGTATCCGTCTACTCACCATACCCA
This sequence comes from Fusarium nelsonii, assembly GCA_014898925.1. Classification (NCBI taxonomy): domain Eukaryota; kingdom Fungi; phylum Ascomycota; class Sordariomycetes; order Hypocreales; family Nectriaceae; genus Fusarium; species Fusarium nelsonii. Next base: position 32,155 of record JAAVUC010000089.1, on the reverse strand, counting down.
ATATTTCCCAAGACTAGCTACTCTTCTACAACTAACGACACTAGGTTGACCTATCACTTTAGACAGCAGAAGCAGACAGGTATAAATTCCTACAGAAGAGAAAGAAATCCTTGAGGAATAGCTGCTAACTGGTATCTAGATAAATATTATACGATCGATGCGAAGTAAATCGCGAATTGGCAATCAGATTATACATTCAAGAAACCCTTTCGGGGTGAGTCAACCGGACAGCTCTAGCACCCTTGCCCCCACAGTCGACCTGGATCACCCCTGTCAGACCTGTGGAACATGGATCGACGATCAGCATACAGGGGTGACAAGACAAGGGCATTTCAATCGAGCAAGGACTGAGAGAAGATAGTAGATGCGGTCGTCTTGACGTCTCAAACGACAGTCCCATCCAATGTACGAGTATTCCTTCCAGCCTCCCTCAATTACTTCTGAAGACCATGTCAATAGTTTGACTAGAATCCAATTTCGAGACCCTCCCTCTTCTTCGTAAACTCTACCATTCTCTACGACGATACGACAAGTCGGATAACAAAAGTCTATGACTTCAACCCTCCGTCTCTCAACAAGCGCCTATCCAGAAATTGCTGCAGCTTCCCATGTTAGTTGGACGATCCTATTCGGCGATTCCCCAACTGCACCAACACCACCCACTATTCAAGGTGGAGATCTTACCTTTCGTGGATTCAGCCTCCAGGCATCCAAAGCTCCAGACCCAGCCCCATGCAGCCTTAATGCAACTCTCCGATTTGTGAGGAGCTACAGGTAATGTAAGCTCAGTATTGAGAACCAAAGATATCTGACTCACTGACCGACTTGACTTACAGTTTAATCTTATTCGTCCATCAGTTTTAAGTGTTACCAATATACTCTGTTGCACTATATAAGACCGCCTGTTCCCCATCTCCGTCAGCCTTTTCCTTCAACAAGAAGTTTGACTTGTCACATCCACGCCATGGCTTCCGCCACAGAGTCAGACCTCCCCTGGTTTCTCAAGTCGTCATGCCCGGTTCTTTTTCCATTTGACGATGCTGTCAGAAAACCTCAGGCTGAGTTTGAGGACTATCTCCGCCGTGAGATCGCCAATCGACACGATGATGCCGCCACAGCTGAAGTCAGCCAAGACCAGGCCATGACTGAGGCTGATCAATCTGAGACCTTCACTCTTGTCTCCAACTCCACTTCAGCTGAGATTCGCCAAGGCGTCGATGCTATGGATGTTTCGGGCGACGCAGAACCAGAGTCGACCCCGGCGGAATCTAAGCCTTCTGAATCGCATTCATTCATGGAGGGTCTCGTCAACTATCAGAAGGAGGAACCAACAAAGGACCTCCAAGGCATGATGCTGACAGAGAACGGCGACTTGGCATATCGATACAGCGACAACGCTCTTGTAGATATCTTCCATGAACTCGAAGAAGTTGTATCTGGCCCTCGCTTAAATGATCTCCTCTTTGCCGCCTGGAGAGAAAACCCCATCGCTACCCTCAGAATCATCTTCAACTCTCGCTCTATTCATCTGGGAAAGAGTTCGCGAACAACCTTCTACCGCTGTGCTGGCTGGCTGGCACAGAACCATCCGCTAACCCTTGTCGCCAACCTGCGGTGGCTGAGCCGCCCAGTTATTGAGAAGAAAGTCGGGAAGAAGGAGGACGATGACCTCGTTATTGTTGAGGATGAGAATGAGGACGAGGTGACCAAGTTCGATGTCAAGAACGGTGTCGCGCACGGATACTGGAAGGATCTCTTAAATATCCTTGCGCTTGCAGCCAACAGCAAGCTTACTGTTCTCGACAACCCCAAGGACGTTTTGAACAGTGAGAACCCAGGTATCATTCGGGGCAAGTCTATCAACCGTCGTCGAGGTCGATCCAGCCGCGGACGCGGACGTGGTCGAGGCCGAGGCTCTGGAGTGTTGAGTGGCCGCATCCAGTCGACTTCCGATGTCGAGGAGAAGAAAGAGAAGGTCCGCATTGACCCGAAGGAACTCAAAAGGGAAACAAGAACAACCCGGAACGAGACTGCAACAGCCATGTTTAAGAACAATCCGATATACCGCGCCTTTCACTTGAGTGTTGCTCGTCTATTCGCGGAGCAGCTGGAGAAGGACATTCGCGCCCTTCGAGGAGATGACAAGAAGGCCAAGCGATCCATCTCGCTGTGTGGAAAGTGGGCTCCTTCGCACGACCATTTCCACGACAGACATACTTTTGTTGTCAGCACAATTGCTGAAATCCTGTATCCTCGGGAGTCAATCGACAATGAGAGGTTGAAGCCAACCGACAACCATGAAACTTACCTGCGATTTGCTCGTGAAGAGTATCGCAAGGATACATCTGCGCTCCGAAAGCATCTCGAAATTGTGGAACGTCCCATCACAGACAAGAAGTACGAAGACATCAAGTACGACCGAGTTCCATCCCTTGCTATGAGCCAATACACCAAGCTGTTCGTTGAGAAGAATCCTGACCGCTTCGACAAATATCTCGACAAGGTTGCTGAAGGAAAGGCAAACATCTCCGGAGCCACTCTGTTGCCGTCAACCTTGATCCACAAGGTACGACAGCGTGCCATGGCTTCCAGCCGCTTGGACCAGAAGGTTGCTGAGATTGAATTCAAAGTTGTCGATGGACAGTGGAACACACTCGTTCAACGTATCAAGGACTCTGGCACTATGGACTCGAGTATTGCGGTTTGTGACGTTTCCGGCAGTATGAACGGTCCTCAGTTCTCTGACAAGACTACTCCCATGGATTCCGCAATTGGCCTCTCTCTTCTTGTCGCTGAGGTATCCAGGCCTCCATTCTCTGGCGCATTTGTCACTTTTAGCTCTACTCCAGAGGTTGTGGAATTGGACTTGTCCGAGACTCTAGGCGAAAAGGTCGAAAGAATGGAAGGGTCTCACTGGGGTATGAGCACCAACTTCGTCGCTGTGTTTGAAGACTTGATTCTCCCTATGGCTATCAAGAACAATCTGAAGAACGAAGATATGGTCAAACGTGTCTTTGTCTTCAGCGATATGCAATTCGATAATGCATGCCCCTCTTCACGTTCTCGTCCCAGCTGGTCCAATGCCCCACTTTCAGACTCAGAAGCCGAAGTTGGAGACTGGGACACATCTTTTGACCGCATCAAGGCAAAGTTCGAAGTTGCAGGATACGACATGCCTGAATTGGTCTTTTGGAACCTTGCAGGTGGCAGAGCGGGATACGGCCATACTGGTGGAGACCCAGTTGCGCCCAAGCCTGTTAAATCTGACGAGAATGGAACATGTCTTGTCAGCGGGTACTCTCAGGGTATGTTGAAGGTGTTTTTGGGCGGAGGGGGATTCGAAGAGGAGGAGGAGGAAGAAGTCATTGTTGAGAAGGATGCTGAGGGCAATGTCACACAGAAGACGAAGAAGGTCAAGATGACGCCTCTCAAGATGGTACAAAAGGCGATTAGCCACAAGGCATATGATATGCTCAAGGTTGTTGATTAGGAGGTTGGACGAGTTATGATACGATACCCAAATTGATGATTTATCAAGTTCTATTGACTAAATTGTGAAGTTCTACGGTGCTCCTATCGGGAAAATGCGCTAGATAGCAGAGATATCATGTCCAAAGCCAGCAGTACGCAACTCCTGAATGGTTTCGTTCCAAACCTGGTCCACCAAAACACCCCCATGCGTATAAAACCAACCCGCCAATCTATCAAGACATTAGCAGCCTGCAACACTCAAGATCGGGAAGTTAACTTACGGTGCAATTTCGCAACTCATCAAAAAGCATCCATGAGACTCTTTCCCATGCCCATACACAGCATTCGTGTAACTCGCGGCACCTCTATCCACAGGTCTTCCTACCACACCCAAAAGCGACCTTGCAATCGCAGCACCAACACCGCTTGCTTCATGATGACCACCAAGATTCGTACCGCTCGTCAGACCTGGATCGACCATATTGATTGTGACTTGATCAGCGTTTACTTTCTCGCATAGACGCGTGAGGAAGAGCTGGTTCAGCAGTTTCGATGCGCCGTATCGTTCGCCGGAATCCCATGCCATGGTCGGGTTGTCGAAGGATTTTAGGAGCGGTCTTTCGTCTCGGTTGGGAAATTTGCATATATGAGCCATAAGAGAGTTGACGGTGGTTATTCGGGGCGGTGCGTGGCTTGTAGTCTTGGTCTTGAGGATGGGAACGAGAAGGATAGTTAGGAGGGCGGTGCCGATGTGGTTTACCTGCACGGCGACTTCATGGCCCGTTTCCTTGACAGTCTCAAACTTGGTCGGCGACAGTCCTGCGTTGAGAATAACAAAATCCACCTGCGTCAACTCCTTGTCGCACTTGTTTGCAAAAGCTTTGATGGAAGAATACGACGTCATGTCCAGTTCCCAAACGTCAATTTTGGCATTTGGCGCCGCATGTTGAAGTTTCCGCGCTGCTTCTCGACCTTTTTCGAGGCTCCTGACTCCCATGACTAGATGGGAGAGACCAAGGGAGAGAAATTGCTTTGATGCTTCATAGCCAAGACCTGTGTTTGAGCCTGTGATTACGGCGATGTTGTTTTCAACTTGGGGGTAGGCTTCTTTTGTCGGAAGAGGGATAGTGGTGAGAAATTGGTTCTTGACGAAGACAGAACCCCAGAAGTTTGGAAGGGGAGGTAAGTCTTTTGAAGGTGTGGGAATGTCGGTTTTGTTCTTGCAGGACATTTTGGTGGTTGTAATGGTATTATGTGATGACAGGAAAATTGTGGTTGAAGTGAATGAGGATGATGTTTTAGATGTCTTCTGAAGTTTAGATTGAGCTTGGATGGGTTTTATACTGCAAATGGTCTCCATGACCCCGATCTAATCATCTATGTCTTTTCATGTCTTCAAGTTGACCATCCTGAAGCATTCCCAAATAGGAAATTGCAAAAGTCTTGGCATTCTTCTGACAGTGTCATGACCAATCAGAAGCTGTATTGGTTGTAGCAAGTAGAACACCATGACATTCTATACTATGTAGGTCCTTGTAAGAGAAGGCTAATGATGGTGGTTTGACCTATTTGGAGACGGAGTTAGGAGATCTGCTCTTGATTAGATCCGAGTTGCTGCCTTGATCATCGTCATGGTGGTATGGTGAGTATTGCCTATGGAAAAGAAACCGTGGGAATAGACGCAACATATATGTTCTCAGGCATATGTTTTTGACTGGAGATGTACCGTGAAAGAAACCTAGTTAGTAGAGCAGCTTTTTGTATTCTTATCAGGTAAAACTACAAAGAGTTAGGCCTACATACGCGGAGAAGCCATCCTCTCAATAGCATGATTATTCGATGCGCCTTGTTCTCCGCTTGATAGTCCGAACAGCTCCATGTTCTTATTCCCAGCACCGAATTGACTTATACCCACCCACAGTGGACCTTTCAATATTCCATCTCCACGGATACTAATTTCTTATCGCTCCTCAACTCCATCATAGCTTATCTTCCCCCGGATAGGCAGTGGATAATCAAAAGATATGCTAACACGGTAGTTTCGGCTTCGGAAGCTACATCTACCACCGATTAAGTTAATACACTGACTCGCCTATTCCTCACGCCCAGGATTCTCCATCATGACATTTACCCCTCGTGTACCTTGCGCCCTACAATACCGTCCCTCCAATCAATACTCTCAATGCCTCGAGTTTTGGACCCCGATGTGGACCATGTTATTCGTGCCCCGCGATAGCTCTCATGATCAATCACCGGCAACGGAGGAGCCATGGAATACTTTAATATCGCCCATTTGTCCTCTGGTTTAAGTTAATATCTCTATACCATTTTCCTTCTTCCTACTCAAGCCGCATAGATACCATTGTTCTTTTACCGCCATAATGACTGTTGTCACTCTTCCCGAGCCTTTTGCGAGCATTCCCCGAGAGAACTTCCTCTTCGGCGCATCGCCCCTTCAACCTCTCCCCAGAATATCCGCTGCTCTCGGTGGAAAGGTCAATGTTTACGCAAAGCGCGAAGACTGTAATTCCGGTCTTGCCTATGGTGGAAACAAAGTCCGAAAGCTAGAGTAAGTCAATCCCCCACAACACCACAGAATACACTGGCTAACTTTGTAGGTACCTCGCTGCTGAAGCTGTATCCCAAGGTGCCGATACCCTCGTCTCAATCGGTGGTGTTCAATCCAACCACACTCGCGCCGTCACTGCCGTCGCTACAAAGCTCGGTCTCAAGGCTGCCACAGTCCAAGAGCACTGGGTTGACTGGGAAGACCCTGGTTATGAGAAGGTCGGCAACATTCAGCTCTCGCGACTCATGGGCGGCGATGTGAGACTTGACCCTTCGACATTCGGTATCGAGCACAAGACCACCCTCGCCAAGCTCACAGACGAGCTCAAGGACAACGGCCGCAAGCCTTACTACATTCCTGCAGGCGCTTCAGACCATCCCCTCGGCGGTCTCGGTTTTGCCAGGTGGGCATTCGAAGTCGAAGCTCAAGAGAAGGAGCTTGGCATCTTTTTCGACACCATCATCGTGTGCGCCGTAACAGGCTCTACATTCGCCGGCATGATCGCCGGCTTCAAGCTCGCTCAGAAGAACGGTTCTCCAGCACGCAAGATCATCGGCATTGACGCCTCAGGCAAGGTGCAACAAACCTTTGACCAAGTCCTGCGCATCGCCAAGAACACAGCTGCCAAGATTGGTCTCAGCGAGGACGACATCACAGCCGATGATGTGATTCTTGACCCCAACTACAACGCCAAGGTGTACGGTATTCCCGACGAGACGACGCTCGAGGCCATGAAGTTTGGCGCTGCTACGGAGGCTTTCATCACAGATCCTGTGTACGAGGGTAAGAGTTTGGCGGGTATGATGGATTTGATCAAGACGGGCAAGATTGCGAGTGGGAATGTGCTTTATGCTCATTTGGGTGGTCAATTGGCTCTTAATGCTTACTCGAGTCTGTGATTGGGGATAAATAGATTAATTATAGAAATGCATATATCCGTTACGTTGTATGTCTATAGCTTGACCATTATTGGTTGCTATGTCATCAGCATTCCTTACTTTGACTCGCTATCTGCCTCGTTGTCTGTTCCAAAGTGATACCATATGAATTGCGATAAAAATGAGTGCGTCCCATGATACCAAGTATGAGATTCTATCAACCATCACAGGATTCTTTAATCTCTCCTCAAAGCATCCTCTCCCGCAAAATGCGCATGATTATCTTATCGAAGCATCTTACGTCATACAATCATCACCCTCTACTCTAGAGCAGACAACTCTTAGAGATTTATTCCTCGGTAAAGGCAACTTCAACCAGAAAATTGAATGGGCAATAGACGAACCACAAGAGATCTTCATCCACGATAACTTGGCCGCTGTGTGGACAGGCTGGTCCATCCGCGCAGACGATGGCTCTCTTATAAGCCACAAGAAAGGTCTCCTCGGTCTAGCACACACTCAAGGACGCTGGAAGATCTCTGGTTTGGCGTCAACAGAACGGTCTCTCGAGACTCCAGACCTCAAGGATGAAGGCCATCTCGAGCATGAAATTATGCAACCCATCAATGCCCTTCTAGACGACTTTTCCCACCCAGACTGGGACACCCTCAAAGGATGGTTCATCTCAGGTGCAGGTGTAACTTTGTACCGCCCACCTGCTGAACCAGCACCCATGACTATGGAGCAATCAATCGTCCGTCTGCAGAACATGATCAAGAGTGGTATCACCATTCAGGAGAAACTTCGCGATGTTCAAGTGCGGAAACACGGGGGTTTGGCTTTGGTGTGGGCGCCTTTCGTGGTAGAAATTAATGGACAGCCAGCGCACAATGGTGTAAATGCCTTTACGCTTTTGAAGAGGGATGATAAGTGGTGTTTCGCTGGATGTCAGGACTATGGAGTTCCTCTAAGCGGATGAGAGCAGTGATCGTCTTCGCATGTCTTTATTATCCCAGTGTCGGTCTTGTTATGTTGTGTTGAGCTGTTCGTTGCCTACTGGGATGAACAAAGCTTTGGAGTCTTCCCAGCACAACAATGACCTATTTCCCAATAATGTTTCTCGTTTTTCGTTTGTGGTTTGCTGCACGGCCAAGTGCAGCAAGCGCGAAATCTCTTGGTCGTAATTTTCCTCAGGTAGTAGTATTTCTGGCCATTCTATACCCATTATGCAGCATCCCGCCTTGTTTGCCTTCAGAAACTGAATACGTAAACCAGGCCTTTGGAAACAAGGGCTCGGGATTATTAGTTAAGTAAACATAAAGACCCTAATCTATAACCTGCTTCGTATTTAAACATGTCCTTTCATAATGGAGAGGGTATAGTGCGATACGTGAAGAACTATATCTATCAAGGCTCCTTGACAGTTCTTGGCAGTTGCTACAGACAGCCATGCATCTGAATCGCGGCGGTCTGGAAGTCGACAATAGGTGCCGCCCCCAGAAACAATACATAGGCTAGATTAGAACAATGCTTGTAGGCAGCTTTTTCCTGAATACAATCCAACTAACAGCAAATGCTTGCCAAGCTTCAAGATATAAATTCAAGTCTCGCTGCCTGATATACAGAACAATTAGATACGACTTCCATACCCTTCACTGCCGCCAGCTACCAGGTCTATCAGCAGAATAAAAGTCCTCTTTCTACCCCTCAATAGATCGATTATGTACATCTGCATAAAACTACAAAGAGCAAAGGAACTGCATCAAGAACATTATAAACAATCACATCAACCAATGTAACAAAAATGCAGACTCGACAAAGCTTCAAATACTCGATAGCACATACATAAAAGCACCAAAGGAACAGTTCACATTTTGTCTTTATCCCCCTGATTGGTCTTTCCAGCACCAAGCTGCTTTGTTTACCTACCTATACACTGCGGCCTTGCAGTTGGCACTAGTGCCATAAAGACCAGGCTGGACCAGACTTCCAACTTCAACTCCAACAAAGTCCCCTGCAAGGAACAATATTTCACAATTGATGTATCGACTATCTGGTAAGTTTTACATTTTCTTCAAGACTATAAATGTCCATCCCATTCCTGTTCTATTCTCTCTATACCATTCAGTCTACTCTTCAGTGTACTGGCTATCATGGCTGGTCAATACGACTACGACTTCCTCATGTCCCTCGCTAACCACATGAACTTTACCCAGTGGATAGACGACAATTTCCACGAATCCACCTCAGAGTTCGACTTGACAGACATGAATCTTCTTGACAACTTTATCAAACCGGAGGAACACATCGATCGTCTCGGCTCACCTTCTGATTTTCTTGAGGATAGCGATTTCGTTGAGATGAGTCCGGAAATGGCGTCTCAGCCGTCTGCTGTCACGACTACAGTGTCTGAATCTTCGGCAGAAGAGTTTAAGCAGTTGAGCGGGTTGACCACCCTTGATGATGACGTCGTTACTGTTCATGCGTCGGAAATAATCGATGATGATTTCGGTGGAGGGTCTACTTCTACTACTCTTACGCCTGCCGCCCAGTCGCTCCGTGTTGATAGCGTCGAGCCAGGCCTACCAGAGTATAAACAAGAGGTCCAGCCAGTTCAGACTCAAGTTCAGGAAAACTACCAGCTTCAGGCGCAGGATCACGCTCAACCTCAGTACCAGGGTTGTCTCCAGAGTCAGGTTCCAGTCGAAGCTCAGCCGCCTCCTCATCACCCCTTACTCCAGCAATCATACACCTACCCAAACGCTTACATGCAAGGAAATTACCCTCAACCGATCAACTACCACTCACAAGTGATCACTCCGTCCCAACCTGATCAGCCACAACCTCAGACTGCTCATTATCATTATCCCACCACGACGCCCGTCCTCAACTCGAATCCCCAACCAGCACGCCCAAATATCGTCTATTCCACCACTCGTCTACCCATGGAACAGCCTCCCAAGAAATACCGTTCCCCCGCCCAACCGACAGCGCAGAACAACCACCAAGCATGGCTAGTTCCCAAGCTAGAGCATTACACACGCCAGTACCAAGGGTACATCAACAACCCCAACGCAGCCAAAGGCATAGAGAGCGTATTTCTCTCTCTTTCTCACCCCCCTGAGACAGCTACGACTACTCGTCCAAGTGCTGATTTGACTTTCCCTCGAACAACGCAGGAGTATCGCGGTCGTGTTCGACAGATGTTTGAGGCGATATGCGACTGGTCTAGTCCTCGTGAATGGCGCGCCAAGATGGGCCATACTATGGCGCAGCGATGGATTGAGCAAGTCAAAACAGATCGTAAAAGTGAGGTGTCTGACCTCAATGATGAAGATTTTGCTCCTCCTCCTCATCTGATGCCTCCTGTAGAAGAGCAGTGGAAGAATGTCATTCACCGTCATCTCTCTGACATCGAGATTGAACTCCTTTCCGCAAAGATTCTTGTAAGTTCTTCATGGTTTGAATCTCTTAGAGTATGCAACTGACTTTTACAGAATGAAGCTATGCTTGCGCAACAGGGCCAGAACTTCATTCCCCTATGGAGCAACAGCGAAACCCAATGGGAAGAGTTTGACAGTTTCGGACAGCGCTAGAGCCGCATTCTGAATGCCTTTCGAGTATGTTCTCCTTGTCTTCCTCTTCAAATAGTATCTTAACTGACATAACCAGCTCAATAAAGTCTTGATCCACTCCGCTCTTCGCGCCTCGTGGATTTCACGAATCACAAATTCGCCGTTTTCAGAAACTCGTGTAAGTTGGCAATGACAAGATACGGTTTAGTGTGTGACGATACTGACATGAGATGTAGCGCAAGGACCAGAATAAAGCTGGTAATGATCGCAAGCGAACCCTCATCGAGCAGGGCGAGAATGGGCGGAAAAGAACTATGAATGAACAGGGTGGTGGCAAGCAGAAGCGAGCCCGAGCTTGATCCTGTTGGAGGACAATTTGACGACCTTTCTATATATGATGGATGTACCAGTGCGGGTATGGATGGGATATACAAGGATTTGCTGAATCGTGTAAGATGGCAGGTCAGATGTCTTTGACATTATTAGGTGCCATATTTCACGATCTGAGTGGTTGGTTGAACAATGCGGCACATACTTATAGCAACCCACCAATCTGATCTTGTCACGACATTATTCTGGTCACTTCAATCAACCAAGTCATCGCACACCAAAAGTTCATCGTAAAAGTATTTCTCATTATGGTGCAAACACACCCGCTAATACTCATGCATATCCACCAGAGATGTTATAATTCTCTCCGATATCCCTATTTTCCTTAACCGTCTTTTCCCTTTTCATGTTGAATAACCCCTCCTCAACGCCAATAAACAAATCCCTCTTTACCATCCTCGGCCAGCAAGCTTCTCCTCAGGCTTCATGCTGTCGCAGTTGATCCCCACCATAGCCTCACCAAGCCCTGTGCTGCACTCAGCGAGGACCTTGGCATCCTTAAAGTGTGTAGTGGCTCGCACGATAGCCTTGGCTCGCTTGGCAGGGTCGCCGGACTTGAAGATTCCGCTACCAACGAACACACCGTCGCAGCCAAGCTGCATCATGAGCGCCGCGTCGGCGGGCGTGGCAACTCCACCAGCGGCAAAGTTTACAACGGGCAGACGGCCTAGCTCGGCGGTTTGGCGGAGCAATTCGGCGTCGACCTCAAGCTTGCGCGCCATCTCGCGAATGCGCACAATACCACCCTCTGCGAGAGCGGCCTTGGCTTGGGCGATGTCTCTGTTGACAGTCTTCATGTGTCGCACCGCCTCGATGACGTCTCCGGTACCGGCCTCACCCTTTGTTCGGATCATGGCAGCGCCCTCGGCAATTCGACGGAGGGCTTCACCGAGGTTACGGCAGCCGCAAACGAAGGGGACGCTGAAGGGGCTCTTCTCGACGTGACTCTCGTCGTCGGCGGGGGTGAGGACCTCTGACTCGTCGATGTAGTCTACACCAAGAGCCTCAAGGATCTGGCACTCGACAAAGTGGCCGATACGGGCCTTGGCCATGACGGGGATGGTGACGGCGTCTTGGATCTCCTTGATCATGGCGGGGTCAGACATACGAGCGACGCCGCCGTCTTTGCGGATGTCGGCGGGGACACGCTCGAGGGCCATGACGGCGCATGCACCGGCTTCCTCAGCAATGCGAGCTTGCTCAGCGTTGACAACGTCCATGATGACGCCGCCCTTGAGCATCTGCGCGAGACCGGCCTTAACGGTGAAGGAGGACTTGCCATCGCCATTGGAGGCGCCAGCGTTGTTGGAGTTGTCGTTTGTCATTATGAAGATAGATTATGGAATTGGGGTAGTAAGAGAGTGTCCAACAAGGTATGAAGAGATGAGCTTGAGAGACAGAAAGCAAAAGAGGCAAATTCGAGAGGGGGGACACTCCGTCTTTAAGTTTATTTGTGCTGAGTCACAGAAGTCAATGTCAAGACCAGATGAATGTACCTTGTCCAAAAGAAGAAGTTCAGAAGTAAAAGTACATTACATTACGCCAGAGAAACTCAGCAAAAGATTGTATACTTTCCAGTAGAGACTACTCCGGTCGAGCCGCCTCCGCCTCCCACCCGGCGCGCCGTGCCAAAAAGTTGCGGAGTTGAGAGACTAAGTTAAGGGTCCAGGGACTTTGCCTCCGAAAGGTGCATGGAAGTGGCACTAGAAACCGGCAGAGAACTCCGGAGTGACCTCTATGCCGGATGGATGAGGGATGTGATTGGATGAGAAACCAAAACATGTGCCGCGGTCAAGGACGGCATTTGTCGGGAAGAAGAGGCTCAAGTCGTGCATGTCATGGTTGCTTCTGCGTATCTGTAGATCTGAGGAGATTCCAAACAAAGTCATGAGAAGGAGAGAGAAGAGGGGTAATGACCGCAGGAGTAGGAGCATGAGGGGCGCCGTGCATGCAGTTGCATTTGCGTCTGCATCAGGTTGCATTGTTCTAGATGTTTGTGATATCATGAATGGAATCATTTTCTTTATTCTCGCACCGCCACATGATTTGTGTGTATTGTTCTTATCTATTGTTTCCATTCGGCACAATTACTAGTAAATATCCTAATTGCCTCTCGCCATCTGATCATTCTAGTCTATCTGTCCATGTAGAATCCTGATCTACAAAAAACAAGAGTCAGACTCATGATCGGAGTGGCTCGGAGTCGCTTCTCTGGCGGGCGTACTACGTACCCGTCTTGCATAAAACCTGCATTACACTAATGCACGGTTTTATCCGCTTTGGGTCACTCCGGTACACCATGACCAGAATCTGGGGAATGGAAGAGATACAGGTACCTAACAGTTAGTAAAGACACAAACCATCACAAGCACAAGTTCAACTCAATTTCTTGACTAATTACTAAGATTCTTTTTTCTGCCTTTTGCCTTCGGATAACATCTCCGAATAAACTGTCATACTTTCTCCGTTATCGCTCTTATTGTACTTTATCATAAACATCATCACATTTACTATCTGCCTTGTCAATTGGTACACTTGTTTTAGAGATCAAAGAATATTAGGTTCAAAATGATCAGTCTTACTGTTGGTGTTCTTGCCCTTCAAGGCGGCTTCTCAGAACACGTCGATCTCGTCCGCAAAGCAGCAGAACACCTCTCCTCCACAGAAAACATCTCCAAGAACAAAATCCAATGCATTGAAGTCCGTACAAAGGAACAGCTCGACCAATGCAACGCTCTCATCATCCCAGGTGGCGAGAGTACCACCATCTCTTTCGTCGCTGCTCAATCTGGCCTACTAGAGCCACTTAGAGATTTCGTCAAGTACGTCAACACCAAAACCCACATTGACACCAAATACTAATACATCCCAGAATTCAGAAGCGTCCGGTTTGGGGAACTTGCGCTGGTCTTATTCTCCTCTCCGACGAAGCAAACGCCACCAAAAAGGGCGGCCAGGAACTCATCGGCGGTCTCGCCGTCCGTGTACACCGCAATCACTTTGGTCGACAAACGGAAAGTTTCGAGTCGGGCATGAATCTTCCGTTTTTGAATGACGACAAACCTTTTCCTGGCGTTTTCATCCGCGCGCCTGTTGTGGAAGAAGTTATTGGAGGAACTGATGGTGAGCGACAACCAGTCGAGGTGCTGGCAAAACTACCAGGTCGTGTTGATAAGATGAAGGTCGGTGTCTCGCAGGCCAACACAAAGGATGACTCTGGCGATATCGTGGCTGTGAGACAGGGAAATGTGCTAGGAACGAGCTTTCACCCAGAGTTGACAAAGGATGAGCGTATACATGTGTGGTGGCTAAAGGAGATTCTCAACCAGCATTAGATACCAGGGATATACATATAGACGGCGTTTTTAAAAAGGAAATCATTACTATTAGGGTATCTGCTACATATTTACTATTCGTTATTCAATCCTCATACTTTGCCCATCGCCGTCTCATATCCAGGCGGTGGCGAGTGTGGTCGTGCAGTAGGTCCTCGTCCCTGAGAAGGCGACGTTCCAAAACCCAATATTTGCAAAATTTCAAGATCGCCCATTGACTGTGCCAACTCAGCAGGTGAAATACATCCTCCAACATTCATATCCGCGCCGTGAGCTTTGAGCAACTTGATCAACTCCGTATCCCTCCTTGAAATAGCCTGCATCAACGGCGTTCTACCCTTTTTGTCCGCTGCATTCACGTCAGCGCCTCCTTCAAGGAGAATCTTCGCTTGATCCCGTTTTCCATGGTCAATGGCGTACAAAAGAAGAGTCTCGCCGCTGCTCATCTTCTTCTTTGTGTTGGAACCAGCTTGAACCATCATCCTCACAAGATCTGTGCTACCCGTCTCCATGGCGAAGCAGATAGCTGCAATACCCCAAGTACCATCCGACACATTCGGAGAAGCTCCATGATCAAGGAGCATTTTAACGGCTCGAATCTTCTCGTTTGGTGAGAGCTTGCTATCGCGTAGAGCGATAACAAGAACTGGATGGCCGACGAGATCTTTGGCGCTCGCATTGGCTCCATGATCGAGGACAAGCTGCGCCATGTCGAGTTTCCTCTTACTGATTGCGTCTGTCAGCACTGACACGCCGCTCAAGTTCTTGGAGCTGGCGTTTGTGCCGCGTTCGAGAAGGAGCTCCATCATATCCATACGATCCTGGCTCGCCGCTATCGAAAGGAGCGAGTTGCCTGAAAGATCGCTAGTGTCAGGATTTGCGCCGTACTTGAGAAGTAGCCTTGCCAGTTCAAGATTGCCCTTCTTGACAGCCTGTGCAAGGACCGGTCTTCCTGAAAGGTTCGTCGTGTTTGGCTTTGCGCCGTTCTCGAGGAGAAGTTCAACGCCCTCGATATTTTCGCTATTGCAGACGTCGACAAAGTATGACTGTCCAGACCAGCTGGCAGCGTTGGGGTTCCATGTTCCTTGAGCGATGAGCATTTTCGCAACGCCGATGCTTCCCACGGACGCGGCCAGGAATACAGGTGGGATCTTCATATCCTTGGAGTTGGTATCGGCTCCAGAACCAAGGAGGAATCGAACGGCATCTTCCTGATTAGCCAGGATAGCACAGCTTAGCGGCGAATTGCCCTCTCCATTGCGACTGTTTATGTTGGCACCCTGTGCGAGTAATCCGCTTATCTGCTGAACATCTCCACGGAGGGCTGCTTGGCAGAGAGCTGTAGCTAGAGGATCAGGCTTCGCCCAGAGACCTGAAGTCATGGCTTTGAACGAGTTGGTCAGGGAGGACAGGCCCTTGGTAAATGGCGAAGTCGGCGGTTCAAGACTGGGCGACTGGGCGGAAGAAGATTGGGCGGGTTCGTAAGGCGGTGGCTCCAAATCACCTGGAAGAGGTCCTTTACTAGTCGATGCGTAAGAGTAGTTCTGTGATCCAGCAGTAAGGAGGATATCCTTTGTCTGCGAAGCCTTCTGACAGGCCTTTTCGACATGATCAAAGACTTCTTTGCCACTCTTACTATTGAGAGTAACATCCTGCTCTTCCCGACTCGTCCTAAATACCAGTTAAGATAGAAGAAACATAGTTTAGTAGCATTACTTACAAGGAAAGAACCTTGACGAAGAATGCAAAGAGCCGTGTATACGCCAACAAAGCATCGCTATAAACTATCAAAAATACCTCATCCAGCAACGGCAGCGTCTCGGCCTGCAAGCGCATAACCTGCTTATTCAAAACAGTACTAACAATATCGCACGATCCAAGACTCTGACTCAAGGTCGTCTGGAAGCGTCCCGATATAGCGCTCGCATTGTTGAGCGCGGCTTCAAGATATCCGACATGCTGGTGCAGCTGGTACAGTCTACTCGAGAAAGAAACCAAACGCTCATCCTGAGTCTCAAGTGTACCGTTTAACTCATTCAACTCTTCGGCACTCGATAATACACGATGTGAAATAGTCGAACCAAGCGACGTAAGTGAAATAACCGAGAAGCCGTCTCGGTCCATGTTTGTGGGGTGATTTACAGTAGTAGACGGGAAGATGTGGGGAGGAGTTGTTTGACTCGTAACTAATGACCGTGGAGAAAGAGGGCAGCGCTACCAAAGATAATATACCTATCTACCACTGTCGCATCCAAAATCTCACTGCCTAGAACTAGACCAAGTTTGTAGGGCTGAACAGACGAAGAGAGAAAAACGCCCTACCTAGGTAAGGCTGAACAAGAGTCGTCGTGTGCAGATTACGCGGTCCCCTCAATCCCATCATAGTAGACAGAGGCTCAGCTTTGGCTTGGCGGCCTCCATCGAGGCTGTAAACTAGTTGATCTAAACCCTACTGCGACGGTGCAGGGATTGGGTTTTGTACCGTGATAGGTTCGCGAGTTGACTACGCCGTAATGTGATGACCTGCCTTGTTGATGTTGGGCGATACTGCATATGTAGAAGATAGGATCATTTGAATAGGTAGAATGTTATTGATCATCCTTTCAAGACGTTGTCGCGTCTAGTTATGAATTCCTTTTGATAAACACTCATCGCTTACGCCATCGTGCATTATAATCCTCCATGATGGATTTACCCCAATCATGACCTCATCCTCAGTCTTTCACTTTTCGTATCTCGCATTCCATTTCTCTAGGTATTCTCCTATTTGGGGCTCACAGGCTTTGAATTGACGCCCTCGATAGGTTGTTCCTTTGCTCTCTCCGGTCGCGACATGAGGAAGAAGAAACCGGTGCCAATGGCAAGACCGACTCCGCCCAACATGACAATTTGCGAGCTGTTTCACGCGATTGATTAGCATGATATTCACACATGTAAAATAGCGATGTCAGAACTCACTTTCCTTTCGTGCTCACGGGTCGATCTTGAGACTTGGGGCCAACAGGTTCCTTCTCATTGTGTCTCAAGAGCGCTGTTGTGCGAAAGCCTCGCTGGACAGCAGGCATAGAGGGCCTCAAGGCCAAAGAAGATCGAACGATACGAGCAGACATGATGTTGACGTTGATGAGTTGTTGTTTTAACGTTGGTGTGTTGTTTTGTTTACGTTGCACAGAAGCTACGACAGAAGCTATTTTATGGTAAGACAGAGCTCTACCCAAATGCAATGCAAATGATGACGTTTTGTCTCTGAGCTCTCAATTCAGACGAGTTACTCAGTCAATTCGCAATAGTGGGACTCGATTGATCGTTGGCGTCATTGATGCGTACGTGCAATCGACCACTGTCATCATCACTGCAGAATTATTAGGACATTTTAGTGCAAGTTCAAGCCACCGGGAATAAGGAAAGAAAATCAGATCATTTTTTGAATGCAATAAACGTTCGATTGAGTATATGGAAGGATAATCTTATCTGAGATTGGAACATGCGTATACTACTATGTAGAATCTAAGAAACTGTAGATGTTACATCGATGAGAATGGTCATGAGACGGTTGTATGCTTCATCGACACTCGGGAATAGAGTCATGATTCAATGACTTCAGTTGGCCAGCTAAGATCGACTTCTCCTCATCAGCAATTTCACGTCACATCATACCAAACTGTCTCACAATCCCTCCCTCAAAGCGCATCAAATAAATCATCAATCTCGCTCAATAGGTGAATTAAAATAAATACGTAAAATTTCCGTTCTATGATGCCCCTAACGTCTATGCCATCTCTGTCTTTCTTTTTTCGTTCTTTTTTTTTTCCCCTCTCTCAAAAAAAGAAGAAGTGATCCTCCCGCCCGATCTGTCTTCTCTTTCGCCAGATAGACAAACTTCGACCTCAAGTTCGCAGATCGAGGAAGAAGCCACTCGTTGTCTTATCATCCATCCCTCCATCATCCATCGCTTGGGTATCAAACATTATTCGTAAAATCCCCATGCAACCAACCACACGCAATTCGACAGGCGGGAACCAACGGTAGAAACGAGTTGAGTTTATCTTTGTCTTTGTGTTTTGTTATAGTAAGATAGTAGGTTCCTAGGTAGGTAGGCGTGGCTCATATGATCCGCCTCGGAACCACTCATGTTCGATACGGCACTTTGTTGGTTGAGTTTCCAGGCTATCTGACCGTTCGAAAGAAGAGAATCTCTGTCAAGGGTTGAGGTGCAGTCTTTAATATGTCGACAAGACCTCGGGCGAATCTGCATCGGCACTGATTTTGCTATTCGTCAAACGAGCCACCAGTTGAGCAGTGCCTGACTAGGCTTTCTGTTTATGTCCAATACTGTCGCGGTATATCCAACTATCGTGAAAAGATTCGAAGAGACATATCTACACTTCCGGTGGCGATGACACAGCGGATCTGCACATCTTGAGGCGCCGTCGCGGCCTTCTTCGGAGTATTAACGTCGCCATTAGCCTCTTCACCCGGACCCTTATCCTTGATAATAGGTGGCGCCCATCTCAAGCTTGTAATGAAATGCTCATGGGATCCTTCAACAGTCTTGACACACTTTCCTTCTTGGCTCAAATCCCAGCATCGAATTGTCTTGTCGTCGGATACAGAGAGTAGGAATTTGCCGCTTGGATGGAACACCAATCCTCGAACCCAGTTGTCGTGACCAACCAGGGTCTTGATGCAAGTTCCTCGACCGTCCCATAGCTTGATTGTCTTATCTCTGCCGCCTGTTGCCATAAACTCGGCTGCGCTGGTAGCTGGGGGCGGCTTCTTGACTCCAGCCAGAGTAGCCAAGTGCGAATATGCTGCTGGTGGCGCAAAGGTACAGCACTCGACGAAATGCTCGTGTCCAATCATGACGAGCTTGGCTTCCGGGTTCGGTACAGAAATATCCCAGAGCCTCACTGTTCGATCGTTACCAGTCGATAGTAGGTACTTTCCATCCAACGAGGGAGAAACGTCGCGAATCCAATCGGCATGTCCTCTTATCGTCTTGACGCAGTATCCTGTCGTAACATCCCATATCCTCACTGTAACATCTCGACTGGCGCTTGCGAGCAGGTTTCCGGATAAGGGAGCACCCGGTACTCCAGAGGGTATAAATCGGACGGCGCTTACGCTGTGGTCGTGGCCAGGTAGTGTTCGGATGTTTTGGTACTCGTTCGAAGGATCCCAAAGTTTGATGGTTAAATCGGAACTGCAAGACGCAAGCAGTGTGTGGCCTTTCGGGCCACCGTAGTCGAGATCGAGAACCGCTTTGGTGTGACCTTTCACCGTCCTTTCAAGCTCGCCAAACTCCCAATCCCAGATCTTGATAGTAGCATCTTCGTCTCCAGAGGCGATAGAGGAGAAAATGGGGTGGAAAGCGACGCAGTTAATGGGTGTTCGATGCGATTGAAGGACGTGTCGTGGAGGGCCAGATGGGAGCCAAGATGCGGGATCTCCTCTGCGATTAGATAGAGATGTCGGTGTAGCGCTATTAAGTTCTGTCTGAAGGGTCTGGGTCTGAGCTTCTAGATCCATGATCTTGAGGTTTCCAGTTAGCTGACATATGGTAAATCGCAGTCTTTATAGCATACCTTTTTTTGTAATCGCACAACACTGGTCCATTTCTTCTCCAAAAGAGTCTCGTACTTCTTAGCAGTGGCCGAATCGAAAGCATCCTCTCCAAGGCCGAGCTCCGTTCTCATGGCATTAGCGCTATCTTGCAGGTTATTTGCGGCGAGGTAGGCGATGATGGATTTATGCCTGCAGCACGGTCAGATAGGCAAATCATAAGCTCCAGAAGCTCCCCTGTACGAACAGCTCCTCAGCCTGCCGGCTCGTCAACGTCCGGCTCATGATGGCGGTGTAGTGTGTCGCTCCTCTCCGCTCGAGGGAGCACTAATTTCGCAAGATGTCTTATCGTGTTGTAGATAGTTCCAGTAGAAGTTGGGTCGATTCGTTGTCGTGGAAGGGGTTAATGTTCTGGTTGCTCGGTTTGGTTTCGTGGAGAAAACGGCGGGGGAGGGGCGGAATGAAGTTTTGGTGGGAGCTTCGTTTCGTGACGTGTCTGTGGAGGACGAACTGGAAGCCGCTTGCGCTGAAGAAAGAGTGAACAATTGTTGAGTGTATGCAACCAATGAAGAAGGGGCTTTGTCAGGGATTTCTTTCAAAGGCGGTAAAGCTCAAGCAACAAAGGAAATTTCCGACATAAAGAAATGCGCAACAACATCAAAGAAAGACGCGGTCTCGTCTCGTCTCGTTTCGTCTCGCCAGGGGCATCAATGGGTTCAAAGAGCGGTGCAGCTAGCCTGAGATGAGCCGCCCAAGATCACGTGCATAGTGTGATGCGGCTACCCTATACCACCTGTCAGCTGCGTAGGTTCAACATTATGTCAATATAAATCCATATGCTGAACAATTCTTAATTGATAATTTTGTCTATTATTCTTTTTCATTAGTGGACCTGGAGTAACCTGAAGCTATTAATAGACTTTATTGGGCACCTTGCGCTGTAAACGTCGTCTAACGCTTTTTTATACCTCCTCTTAAATAAAGGAGCAGCGGTATCTCGACCCCATAAACAAAGGCAAAATTGACAAGGTTTAATTCCAATATATGCAATATTATATTCTTAGTTTCTGGAATCTTGTTTAGAGCGTTTTGCATAGCTCTTCAGGTCCAAGATAAAGACAGCAGCACACAATAGCACATGGGTTATCTCAAATATTCTCACCAAACACTTGTAAGTCTAGAGTCAGGACAGGCTATAAACGCAGTATCGGTGCAGACAACTTGTCCACTCCACTTAACAACCTTAACACACAGTCAGTCGCAAAAGATTAGCCGCGCGTAGGACCAACACAGTGGATTAGGACAGACAAACTTGTCATTTTGTTACCAGCCGAAGGATTAAGTTCAAATCCATGTATGGACACAGGCCACATCGATTCGCGAACACAACCCAAACACCAAATTCCACTAAATCCTTCGTCCACGTTCGTCAGCCTTACTAGACGCTCAGGCCAAGTGTCAATATCAACAACCAACACACACCCATGCAATCACCCTGCATGGAATTGACTGTTGGTTGGTGACACAACGGGTATGTGCCTAGTTCATTGCTATTTCCGGGAGAACGACATGATCTTTCTAGATCAACTCCCCTTGAACGATTCAACGTCACAATGCTGGGGAAATGACATCCAACGTCTCTGCGGCTCTGCTCTTGGTTAGGTACCGTACTGTGAATCTCCGTCTAGACCCAGCCCCAAAAACCTTAATGGGAATCCTTCGGGAATACAGAGTGTTGGGTTCTGGTTGGAATGCTGGATTAACAGGGGGTTCGGCCGTTTCTAAGAGGCTGGACCTTTGATTGATCCGGCACTGGATTGCGATATTCTCGGCGTAGCTTGAAGCTAAATATCATGACATGCTTTGTATAAGTCACAGGACACAGACCATTTAGTGCCGGTCGAAAGGTTCATGCACATTCTGTCGTGATAATGATGATAGTAGAGAACATTGGATAATTGATTGGGTATTTGATCTGAAAGAGAGAAGAAGACGCTGTCGCTGTCGCTATGTAATGTTTTTGCTATTGCCACTCGCTCATATTATTTCCCATATACTGTTAGATTATATCATGATTGCCTCGTGTTGTCGAATTTTTACTTTTGTGTAGTTGACTGGTGAAACTCTCTTTGCACCCTGATTCCCTGCAAAATCTCCTCGCTGCTGCTGTTGTTGCCATCCGCCTTGGCGTTGTAAGTCTTGGTGGTAAGCTCGAAGCCATCAATGTCAGGTCGTAATCTGCCCACCGGGACAGTCGATTCGGTAAAGTTGGCACCCTTGATGAGACCAGCAGAGTCATTCTCGTCGGGGAGTCGGTAGAAGTTGTTGGAGGACACAGAGCCAGAGTTGTTGCTCCTGTGGGTGTTGTGGTTGTCGTTGGACTTGAGGCCCTTGGTGGATTGATCCTTGGAGCGCTGGCCGCTGCGGATGGTGGATGCGAAGCTGCTCAGGCCGGTGAATTTTGCAACGAGACGGAGGACGGGCAACATGGTTGGTAGGTTCGCGGAGACGATACCAGCTGACATTTCGATCTCGGTCCACCCTACAGTTGGGGCGAGGGTGTAGCTTGGATCGGTTGCGGTGTAGGTGAAGAGCACGCTTGTTCGGTAAGCTGAAGCAAAAACGACGAAGGAACCGATGGCGAAGGCAGTTGTGAGACCGATTTTCTCAGACTTGCCAAGCTGGAGCTTCCAGATAGGTGGGATAGGAAGACACAGGATAGCGATATCGGTAAAGATGGTCGAGGCGGCGTTGGCGATCCAGGTACCGACCTGGTTGATGCAGTGACCTGGAAGATCAGGATACCAGAGTTTCGCGACAGGGACGCAGATGAATATGAAAAGAAAGGTGATGGTAATGACCCAGGCGAAGACGAAAGAACCGACGATCCAGGCCATCTTCTTGAAGTAGGGCACGCGGAAGATGCGGTAGTACATGAGCAGGAGACTCAGCTTTGTCCATCCCAGGTTCCAAGCGTAGAGAACTTCTGCGACGACGAGCCACTTTGCCATCATGACGATCTGATCCATGGGGACCTTGTCGGCGTGAATGCCCATACCGTTGGCGTGCATGGCGAAGATGAAACCGACGACAACCAAGTTCCAGGCCTACGATTATTAGATTGTCATGTTGCAGTGAAGTGAGATGCTTCTTACCATGGAAAACAAAATCACATAATCATCCCACCACAACTTCTGCGCCTTCAGATGTCGGCTGTATAACCTCAAACCACACGACGCCAAGGCCAGAACCGTCATGGAAACCACAACCTCAACCGTCCATGGCTGAATGTTATGCTTGTTAAAGCCAGGAAGGCCTGGAAGCTGAGAGTCTGTCGGCATGATTGCGTCAAAACCAAGAAACGAATAACAAAAAAAAGGATGCAGCTAGCTAGAACTGGCTGGAGAAGAACGAACGGACACTAGAGCGCAGATAAGGTTGAAACGAAGGGAGAGGGAATGGACCCGGATATAAAACATCTTCAACACAGGAGGTATCTCGTAAAGAGAAGAAAGAAAAAAATCGCCTGCTTTTTGTTTTGTCTGAGACACCAGACTAGTATGGATGTTAACATTCGACACTCCCTCCCCCGGCTGCGTACCCAGACTAAGGTAGCTTCGGTGGAGCGTCTGCCAACCCGACTCATCCGCAGACCAGAAAAGGGTCAAAACACGCTCGAATGATGAAGTTTCTATGCTCAAAAGAGAAAACAACCCAGATTAACTTGGGCCAATGCTGTGGTTCCTTCACACCCGTATCCTAGTCCAGAACTCGCAGCGAGACTGAGACATACCGAGAGTCAAAGACACGCAAAGACACGCCAGAAGCGAAAGCGATCTGAGAGTAGTCCTCCCGGTCCATATAATCCGGTCAGTGCACAGTGCCAGAAAGATAATTAGTGCAGTATAGTGCTGTCTTAGGTAGTGTAGTCTTAAGACAAGACTCATCTTTTGGGTGACCTTTTTTAGAGTTTCGCCTTTGCAACGCCAAGGGGCTCAGCATTCCGATTGGACTGTGGTAGGGGTAGTGACATTCTTTTCCAGAAGCGAGGCGTTGAATCATAGGACTAAAGTGTCAATCTCAATTATTACTGCTCTACTACATAATTCTGTCATTTTTTCTGAGTCTTGGGTTTCTTTTCTTTTTTCTGTGCCTCACCTGGACTTGAATCGTCCCTGTACCGCGGTATCGGTCCCTCGAATCCCTGGAAATTATTAGCACTAAAATTCCATTCGCATGTAACAAATTCTTTACCAATGATTCTGACCAGGGCAGGGGCCATGATCAAGTGTGGGCCATTGCCGAGAAGGATTTGATCTGACGCATAACCACGTGGTGAGCACCCATGAGAAGGTAGCACGACATTCCGCATCCTTTGAGATTATATTGTATGAACATACATATATGTATGTATCTTGCATTGTCCAAGTATACAAGAGATAAACATATTCATAAAGCCTTACAGACCGTGAAAAACAGCCCTCAACGGTCCGGCCCGTTGAGTTAAGTCTGTTCGCAACAGCCTTAACTTAGCAAAACGCCCGTTCATTCCAGTCCAGTTTAGTTTCGTATCTAGTCTAGAGGGGGGAAAAGAAAAACACAGTCCCTCACCCAGCGACTTGTGGTGCAAGAGCCCGTGTATTTTTTCTCCCCGAGGCAACCGTAGGATATGCGCTCCGAGTCCGCGCGGAACTTGCGCCGTCCACCTCTCTCTCTTCGGAGTAGTATCCCTTTGCGGAGCACTCTCCCCAACACTGGCCACCCAGAATGGATAATGGGATCATCATGGACCCCATTCGCGGCCCCTTGATCGTCGTCGAGGTTCCGTGCATTGTTTCCAGTATCTGAGAGCTGAGAAAAAAGGATACAGAGACGCAGGTATTTAGACCAGATATATTCTAGCTCCTACAACCCAAGACTTGCTAGTCACATCGCTAAATCACCTGCATACATACTAGAGTATACTTTCTGTCCTGTGTTTTCTTTGCCAGTCAGTGCCTTTCCTTTCTTTTTTTATCCCGCAGAAAAACTAAAGATCTTCATCACCAGTTGTTGACATCTTGGGTCTCAGACTATCTATCGACTTAAACCAAGAAAGACAAAATGGCTGCCAAAACTACTATCCATGTTCCCCACCTTGGTGGCATCGATGCTGGCTATCGAGTCTCTGGCGCCGGAATTGACGCCTCAAAGCCCACCCTCGTGCTCGTCAACTCTATGTGCACCACCTCTTCGCTCTTTGAGGCTCAATTTGCTGCAAAGGATCTCACTGATGCCGTCAACCTTCTCGCCATCGAGCCTCTCGGCCACGGCGCTACCAGCGTCAAGTCCGAGCACTTTAACTACTGGGACTCGGCCATCATGAACCTGCAGGTTATGCAGGCTCTTGGCGTCGACAAGGCTTTTGCCCTGGGTACCAGTGCAGGTGGCTGGATCGTCGTTCGCATGGCACTTCTTGCCCCTGAAAAGGTACGTTACTGACTGTTCCATCTGGTACAGTATCTGCACCTGTCTCAGTCTCTGTACCTGTTTCTTGTTCCTGGTAGCTGGAAGGTACCGTGTCGGTAAATACGGTTCGCCTAGAGAACAACTAACTATACACTGCTTAGTGTGGCCATCTTATATACCCAATACAGTTAGAACCTAACAACATTGGCTGACAACATTCCACTCTCATAGATTCTCGGCGTACTGCCACTCGGTACTTCAATGGACTACGAGTCCTCAGCTTCTCGTGAGAAGGGCTGCTGGGATCCCAAGACTCAGCTTGGTCCCTTCTACGAGAGCTGGGGCAGCGCAACTCCCACACCTGACTTCGTTGTCCCCGAAGTCTGGCGTAGTCTCGTTTCGTCCGTAGGCTTCGGCAGCAACCCTTCCCCTGAGCTCCTCGCCTTCTGGGACGAGACGCTTAAGCAGGTGTACAGCGGAGACGAGGGCCGCAAGAAGCTCCGCATTGCTGTCGTTAACCTCTTCGAGCGAGACGGTCTCCTGCTCCGCCTGCGAGACGTCAAGTGTCCCGTTTACTGGCTCCAGGTTAGTGATATATTACAGAAGAACTCTCTCCACAGGGTTCACTAGACTCAAGTTACAACCAGAGCTAACCATCGTTTCGTTGTAGGGTACTGCGGATCCTGTCTTTGGTACGACTGTGCCTACTGAGCATATCAAGCTCTTCGCTTCAAGCCCTGAGGCCACCCTTGACTTTGTTGAAGGAGGTGGTCATTATCTAAGCGCTACGAACCCCAAGGAGATTAACGAGGCGATTCTTAAGATGATTAAGACGTACGCTTAGACCGAAATAGACATATAGTTACATATACATATACATATTACACAATAGAATACGCAAATCAAACCGGTTTGACTCGTAATTAAACATGCCATATTCGACTCAGGGTCTCATTCAACCTCCACGTAACCTCCGCGTTAGTCTCCAACGTAAATGTCATCCGGATTCAAGACCAGGTGGGCTATTCCCACAGTATCCTTCCCGTCAAATTTTGCAAAAGATGGGCGTGAGACTTCCGGGCACTAGGGTTTCCTAACGTGCGGGACGGCGTCTAGCTTTGACTTGTCTCGGGTGGTCACCCGACTCCCCTGAGAAGAACTTTCAACGACAATGTTCCCAAGACACATCACATCATACAGCACAGCATCGGGTTGAAAGATTTGAGAGCCGCTTGAAGCGTTGAAATGCATCGCAACTACCGTGCGCAGTCATAAGGCCTCAGAATCGTACGGTTCACCTTATCTATCTGCGGATATGACTCTCGAGCCTCTTCATTCAACATCAGAGTTTAACCACAAGTAGTTTAAAGGTTTAAAGCAAGGTGAGACTACGACAACAAAGCAGAGCGTTGACCCCCTAAACCCCGTATAAAAAGTGACCAATCACTTAAAAAAAACGTCTGTGAACAATTCTTGCAGTCAAGATCCGTCAATGCAACTCATTTCGACTTAACATGACACAAAAGTTCCTTACTACGTAGTAGACTCGCCTCAATCTCATCGTGCGGCTCTGACCTGAGAGGCTGGGTTTCAAAACACCAGTTCAATCAGCTAGTGCCTCTAGTGAGATATCTCTGCTATACGCGGATCCACTATCGTATAATAAGACTTGACCTTCTCCGCCTATAGACGGAAGACTCTGTCATGTTGCGTCGAAGCGACGAACAAGTTCGAGTCAGGTGGCTGCAGATCGCCGCAGTGGACCTTTTTAAGCCGCTTGAATGTCAAAGCACAATCGCCACCAGCATCACCTTTCATCAATAACGCGTTAGTACATAAACTGGCAAGCCTCAACTATTTGCTTCTTTAATGATATCAAGTTCTCTTTATGACTGCTCATATCGCGTGCTACGAATCTTGGTGGCGGGAATAGCGATCTGAGCAGGAATTAGCGAGTGAGACATAGAACAATCGTCTTGAGCCCCTGAAGCGCCATGTCTCGGATATCGTCGTGGTTGGATATGAATTTTCCTATTCTACGTATCTGATAAATAGAAGCCACCCATGTGTTACATTATACAATGCCATTCTTGTGATTGGCTGACTCTCTTGGCTAGGAATACATGATCCGGACAACCTTGAACAAACAATATCTCTGGATATCCCATGTAGAACAAATAAGCCGGTTTCGCACATACGCGATGATCTCGTTACCCCCTTGTCATTACTATACCTGTTCAGAGTCATAACCTGACTCTTCGCCGTGTGCCAGTCCCCCAAAATATGTCACCGAGTAATCAGGATAGGCCTTTTCTAGTGCTGTCCAATCTTTCTATCCCTTACCGGAACCCGATGCTGCGTCCTGAAGAGACAAGTCCTCGAATGCCGTTTTGAACAGCCTGGAAACGCATGAATCGACACGCCTCGCTTTCCAGGTGGTTGATGAGTCCGGCAAGTGTCGTGAACTCCTTGAAACAAGACCTGTTCGGGCAGTGGTAAAGATTCTGTTGGTGTCGAGGTGAATCGAGATGCTGGTTCAGGCTAGATAGGTATGGGAATAGGTCGTGGCAGAGATAACATTCGTATTGGCCATAATGTGGGTTATATGCAAGTGATGTCGCTTGATAATGCACAGTTTCCTCCCATTTGAGGAACTTGTTGGTGATGAAGCCATCCGGGTCACGTCGCCTGACTTCTTGATACATGCTGTCTCGGTCCAGAGGAGCATAAGGACAGCATCCGTTCTCGAGATGGTGAGCAATACCACTGGCGGCACGATAGTTGGCTCGACAGAAGGGGCAAATAACTCCTCCCCCGCGACGGTGCGAAACGGCGCCTCTTCTCTGATTATATTGGATGAGATTGTCCGAACCCCCGTGCCGGCTCGAGTTCAAATGCTTGCAAGGTCAGTGACACGGTTTTAAGGGGTGACGAGGGGAAGAACACACCTGTGCAATGGCGTTCCAGCTACAGAACTCCTGCTCACAGTCCGAGCAGTAAAAGCAGTTATTGATCTCGTGATCTTTGCAGCTCTTGTAGCGACGGAAGCCCATGAAACAAATCTCGCACTCCCAGTTCGGTTTGTAATGGCCCATGGCATAGCAATGTCGCTCCCGAGCATCCCATCCTGCAGGGAACTGCTTCTAACAAGTCCCGCACGAATATGTCATTGCTTTGTAGAGTTGGTTGGTCGAGTTCAGGCGGAATTTTGATGCGAATGCGATTTCTAAGGTAAATGTTTGGTGTAGAAAGGATGCAGCGACGAGTTGGAGTTTAGGAGGAAGGTATCAAGCTGGTGATTCACACGTGATGCTTACAATTTCTAGAACAAGGCAGGAGGCAGGGACCTCCCAGTCTTTCTCCTAATCATGTAATGCCCGAGTCTTCTATGAGGAAGTTGCCTGGTTTTGTATCAGAGAGAAGTTCAATACCTGGATGTGCCAGTCATTCAACAGTAGCAGGTACGAAGTTCATTATTCGGTCAACCCAGCTCCTTGAAGACCACGCGTGAGGCTTATTAAATGACTTTTCGGTAGGTGGGTAACTTGATGACTCCCCAACCAAATCCTTCAGTACAACTGAAATCGACAAGTCGTCGTGAAGTTCGGGTTCATCAATCTGTAGCGTACTTGAGAGGCTAGGGGATATCAGAAAATTTCACCTCTCGTCGCCAAGAAATAAAAGCAAAAGACCTACTGCCAGTCTAGAATGGCACAAACTGAATTATTGGATCGCAGGCTGTCGGCAGTCAAACTGTTTGATCCGAGGAGAGGCAAGGGGGGCTGCGTAGCTATTGTATCAAGGTAAAGGACCATGCCACGCTCATGTAAAGGTTTGGTAGCATCTAGCATAACGGATCTAGTTATTTTCCCGTTGTGGATGTGAGTAGTGTTATGGGAGGTATTAGGATGGCAGTGACTGAGCTGTCGGACTCGACGAATGGCGAATTGAAGCATGGCCTGATGTAATAAGAGAACTGATGACAAGCAAATATTGTTGTTATTCGCTCCTTTAACTAATCGTGATGTCTAGTCCCAATGCCCTATCCTGCTAGATGTAAAAGATCAAGACGGAGCTTGTTCAAGATGTCATGAATAGCAGCCATCCGAACAAAATTGCCAGAGACTAGATACGAACAAAGGGGTAATGTCACCACTTGCGCTGCAATCTTCCGTCGAACCCAAGGATGCCATCCAAGGCCGATGCCTCAATATAAACTCCCACCAACACTCCTGTTCCCATACCATTCTACTAGACAATCCAACCCAGACCAGCACCCAAAACCCCTATAACGATATCGTCGAGCCAGATATCATCCGATTAGGATCGACAATCTCCGAAATAGCTTTCTGAACCTGCTGAAACCACATTGCTTTACACGCCTCGCTCTCAAGATGATTGATCAACGCCGCTAACGTGGTAAACTCCCTCCAGCAAGAAGGATTTA
Source organism: Fusarium nelsonii (assembly GCA_014898925.1). Taxonomy (NCBI): domain Eukaryota; kingdom Fungi; phylum Ascomycota; class Sordariomycetes; order Hypocreales; family Nectriaceae; genus Fusarium; species Fusarium nelsonii. Next base: position 2,480 of record JAAVUC010000089.1, on the reverse strand, counting down.
AGCAATGATACAGCTTTTGCTGATGCTTCAGCGATTCAAGATGCAGTTTCAACCCTTGCAACGAGGAATAGAGCTTGTGGCATAGATAGCATTCGTAGGTTTTGGCCCAGTGGTTCCATGCTAGTCTGGGGTTGATGCTGTAAGTCTTGTCTCCTTGCCACTCGATGTTTTTGATCGCGAGGGCACCGGCTAAATCACGGCCTCTTATGTATTTGTACAGCTTATGCCGATTCATCGGTACGCGAGGACAAGTGCCTCGTTCAAGATGGTGCGATAGACCGGTCGCCGTACCGCACCTGGCTTTGCAGAAGAGACAATCCACCGCTGATGCACGATGAATCTTTCCGATGAGATGCTACACTCATCAGAAGTCGTGTCTGTTCAACTGATATATATAGACTCACCTGCCGAAGGTTGTTCAAGTTCTGAAACTGACGCTGACAGGCAGCGCAGTAATGATGAATCTCGACCTCATGCTTCACAATCTCCGCCTTTGTCACGGCGCGACAATGGAGAATTCTACACTCGGGCGCATTTAGAGCCCAGTGCATCTCCAGGTTCATATGCTCGTGACGGTCATACTCGTCGTCGAAGCAGAAGCTACAGGTGTCGCATTCGAATGCTGGGAGCGCGTGGCCTGTGGCTTGACAGTGTTAGTCGCGAGCTTTGCGCCTCGCGTAAAAGAGCTTGTCGCAGTCGATACACTAGTAAGTCATGGTTTTAGTGTCTGTGATTGTTGATGAGCATTGTTGGTTCAGCTCAGTTGATTCAGTTCAAGGGAGATTAAGATCGTAGGTTGCTAACGTGGCTGATTGATTTGCGAAGTGTCAGGGCCGTCCGTGCTGAAATGAAGGCAGTTGATTAGAGTTCTATGGACGACTCTGTACAATATCATTGTAACGATAGCTTCAATTTCTGAGTACCATTCCTATAGAGAATACACGTATTTTGGATCAAAAATATGTTTGATGCAATGTTCCTCGATTAAGCTCCTCAAAATAAGGTGATTGATTGAGCGTTGGTTGGACCCTAGAGATATTCAGGGAGGGTGGATAACGCTTGCAGGGACCCAGTCAACTACCCTATGCTGATCGACGATAACCTCATTAATAATCTATCATGTGGTTGTCTGGCGTGTTAATTGTCTTAATTAACTTGGACCCTGAGTAAAACAATCTCCCATCTTCATAATTATCGTTTCACGTGGCGTCACCTTGCTGTCAGGTACAAACCGCTTTATTCATCACCTGTAAACACGATGCTACGGCTATAAGCAGAGCCTCATATCTTAGCCGCGCCTAATACAGATGGTTTGAGAAGAACGGCAATACCGGATATTATGCAGGATTCAACGTGCAGAGACGTCTAAAAGTCTCTGTAGCTCAACGTGCTGTTTTACATGACTAATGAAGCTCCTCGCCTAGTATCGCTTGTTTCTTAGTCTCGCGGTAAGAGTTCAAACTTGATCACATGCCCAACTGAATCCCCTTTTGATAGGCATACGGATTTCCGCATCGAGATTTCCGAGGTCTTATCAATTATGGTTCGGAAATAGGCGCAGTGCATTAGTATTGTGCTGCCTAGACTGCTACTGCATAGTAGATATCGAAAGATAGGACAGTCGACATCTACTCGTGTATCTACCACATTCCCATATGCAGAATCCGATTTGCAGAAAAGCGAGACATGGGTGTTCCTGCTTGTGGCATCATGTTATGAAGGTTATTTCGAAACCTAGTGACTGGAAACGGTCACGATATGAGGTGCTTGACATCTATACCTAACCTTGCAAGACTCAACTACTGTCAAAAGTCATGATTGATAGAGGCATCAACCATGTATCAAGCTTACATGTTGGTAAGCCAACATCTCGCATGATTATCAGTAGTTCGATAGTAAAGTTGTGACAGCGGTTGGATCAGAGTCTGTCTGCAGTCCATTTCAGTCAGAATCCCCCTTGAACAACAAACTTTGCAGTCTTCCCCACCGCGTGTATCTTGGCCAACAGCTGGTTATGCATTCATAACCAAAATGGCAATTAAGCCTTGCCATGATCCAAAAGTCGAATGAGACCCATCATACGGCTGGGTTGTTCTCCTTTTTCTGGTCTGTTTTGGCTTAGATGGAATGTCCAGCTGACCGGCTGAGCCTCCTACTCACCGGCTCACCGAGATCTATACTGAAGCGAGATATTTTTTTTACTTTTCTCGGAAAGTAATACGTAAAGAGTATACTCCGTAGTTCTACAAAAGTCGGATGTTGAAGAAGAAAATACGGGTGACGAGTTGACTTTCAGGTTGAGCATTGTTAACTGCGGTCTGGCAGCGCCGAATTACCGCCGGCTTATAGGGCCCGTTCACGGTCAGCTGGCGTTTCACAACTCCTTCATCTCCGCCAAATTCTGGGCGATGAACGCGGAGTAATGGAATGAGGAGTCCCCAGATGTTACTGTCCCGGATTTTTCTTGGGAGAAAAAACTC